>PVHT020000521.1:32060746-32087408 GCA_004024745.2 Catagonus wagneri | reverse complement strand
ATTCTGTTTCACACAAAGCACACAACACCCCAGGCTCCTCGGTCTAACTCTGCTCCAAACGCAATTCCTCACCTGCTTCTGCTCTATAGGGACGGTCTGTGATAGCACCTTGGAGTTCCTCTCTGAAGGACCAACTGTCTCCCATACAGTGGGGAAGTGGCTGAAAGGACTGACTGGGGCCCCCCACACACATACCCCCCGCCCAGGGTGTCAGGTGTTCAGGTGCCTTTGTAAGTGGAAGCATTTACCCTGAAAGAGGAACAGGGAGTGGGGGTTGGGGGGCAGCCAAGGAGGAGGCCAGGCCAGGCCTGTGACTTGCGTGAGCCCCTCAAAGCCCCAATTAAAGGCAGCAAGACAGGATGCCCAAGTCTGAGTTCATCAAAGGGGAAAAATGAAGACAAAACTACCACTCATTTTATAACATAAAAGAACGTGGATACGGAGGAAGGGCATAATCTGGTGTCCTGGGACCCGTGAGCCCTGGGGTGCCCCGACCCATGAGAGTGCCTCCGTAAGCCGGGGCCTCGGGCCACGCCGCGTACTTGAGGCTGACATGTGACCAGCACAGAACGCCCGTTTCATTGGCGGCTGCCCAGGCCAGGGGCGTCACTTGGCCTCACGCCTGTAAGACTGACCCGCAGGAACCCGTGCGCGGCTCAGCGAGCTTCCCTGCAAGCTGTGCCCAGACCTCTCATCACTGTTGATTCCAGAGGATTAAGTCTGACTCCGCGGGCGGTGGGGGCTGTCCCTCCTCCGCTGCCTCCGCGGACCCTGCCCTGCGGACCCGGACGTGAAACCACAGCTGCTTCCCACCACATCATGGAGCCCAGGGGTGATCTGGGGACACTCTGGGTAGGGCTAGGTTATCAGCTGCTGCGAACTGGCTTCTGCTTTGTCTCAAGTCAAAGGAACAGGAGGAAAAGGTAGAAAAGGGAAGGTGGTGAGGGCAGGTTTGTGAGTGACTGAGGCTCCCCGCACCCCCTCTGCTGTGCGAGGCCCCAGGCTAACATTTCAAGGAAGAGAGAAGCAGCTGGACCCTCGGCACCTGTTTTCCCATTTGGACTTCGTAGCTAAGGCGACACTTAGCAAGCAGCGTAGGCTGAGTGCGAGGGAAGAAGAAGAACCGGGTGGTACGAAAATGTCGCTTTAATGCAACCGACAGGGAAGAAATGCCAAATGCGGAGCAGGTGACAGCACCTGCATGTCCACAAAGATGCCGTATTTCTCAAGCTCTTCACCTTCACTGTGAGGTTCAGTTTGGCCGCTTTCAATACGCCGAGACAGGGGTACGGGAAACTTCCCAGCACGCTTCCGGCTGTGTCTGAGAGATGGGACCTGACAACGGCCGTGTAGCTGGGCGGTGGTGCTAATTTCTGCACCTTGACCTGGGATGAGGAGGGATGCTAATCTCTTCCCTTGACCCCACGGCCTTCCCGGCTGCCTGAAATCCTGAGGTCTGGCCTCTGCCGGCTCCCTCCAACTCCACGGGGTGGTCTCTGCTTCCCCAGACCCCATCTCCTGTGTCAGGCCTGCCCTTGACTGACGCCAGCTGGGCTTCTCCCTGAGCCTGAGGCTCCTTTGCTCCTCCTACCCGATGCCCCACCTTTGAATCAATTATTCCCATTGACACCACTGCCCAGATCATCCCCCAGCCTGCTCCTAGGTGAAAAGGACAGAAGTTGTTATTTCCAAGACTTTGAACCTTTAGGGAAATGATACTTAAATTTTAACAGAACAGTTCTGGAGATGCTTTGTCCAAATACTAATTGCTAAAGAGATCCTACTAACGATCTGATTGCCTCTTCTCTGGAGGCAACAGAGATGTCGGCAACCAGGCTGACGGGGGCACGTGATCCTGCTCCTGGCAGAGGTGCCACTGTGAGAAAGCAGGCCTCCTGCCCTCCAAAGACCTCAGGATGCTGGGCAGACACAGACGGCCAAGCCTCACCAGAGACTCTCTCCTCTCTGGCTGAGTCTACCGGGCCCTGAAGGGTGAGCGAGAGGTTATTTAGTGCGTGTCCATGTGCATGTGTGCGCACACATGCACGTGTACTCCTGTACATGCATGTTCACATGTGCGTGTGTGACTCTGTGTGTGCATGTGCATAACTGTGTGTGTGTGTGTAGGAGTGACTGTGTGCGTGCATGTGCATGATTGTGTGTGTGCATATGTATGACTGTGTGTGTGTGTGTGTCGGAGTGACTGTGTGTGTGTATGCATGTCATGACTGTGTGTGTGCATGTGTATGACTGTGTGTGTGTGTGTGTGTGTGTGTAGGAGTGACTGTGTGTGTGCATGTGTATGACCGTGCTGTGTGTGTGCGTGTGCAGGAGTGACTGTGCATGTCTGCATGTGCATGACTGTGCATGTGTGTGTGTGTCCCTCTCTGTGCTCATCTCCCTTAACAAGATCTGAAATACTCAAACCAGGATGGAGGGAGGAAGGAAGTATTTGCCCGCTGTTCTGGACGCCAGCACATCCATGCATTTGGTGCTGAGACGCCCCTTGTGACTTCACGTCCCTTTCATAGTTAATGAACTAGAACTCTGGAATGAAAATTAATCTGCAAGATAGAGTTTAAGGATCAATTTGGTTTGGAGAAAATGACCGCAAAACCACGTAACCCTTTTATTAAGTGTTGCTGTCACAAGCATCCACCTTCCAAACATCCACGTTTCCCAGCTCTAACCCCAACCACGCTGGGTGGTCCTGTGTCACCTTTGCCTCTGCTGCCCCTTCGTCCAGACCCTCAGTGTCTCATTCACATGGCAAAGTGGCCTCTCACCCATCACGGGGGCCCGAGGAGCCTGCTGTGCTGAGAGCTTCCTGCTCCCTGTGGGCAGGGCCAGGCTGGGCCACACGCAGGTCTGGTGGCCGCCACGTGGACCACGGTCTGCACTGTCCCACAGCTCCCAGGTGGCAGGGCTGTGCCCCCACCCCTGAGCACAGCTGCCCCCCATCTCTGACTTCCTGCTCTGTACCATGAGCTCTTATACCGGAGGTTTAAACCAGGATGTTTTCGGCTCACTGTCTGTTTTTTTTAAACAAAGTTTTATCAGAACACATTAGTCGTTACATATGGTCTTTGGACATTTTCACGCTACATCTGCACAACTGAGCATGGTGTCAGAGACCACGCAGCCTCCAAGACTAAATATTAACTATCCAGCCTCCTCGGCTAGAAGACGCCTGCTGACCCAGGGTCGATGTCGTCACACCTGGGTCGTGGCGCATACACCACCTGCCGCTGAACCCCAAGAAAGCAAAGTCAGGAGGCCTCCAGCACAGCACACACCAACCCACCCTGTGAGGAGCCTGGGAATCCACTGAGGTGGCGGGGCGATCCTGGAAGATGGCAGTGCAGCTGTGCTTGCCTGGAGCCGGCCTTTTGGTCCCCCATGGCCTGGCTGCCCCACTGCAGGCTCGGCCTCCACGGGGCCCGCCAACCAGCACGACAGAACCTGCCAAAGCCCACGCGCAGGAATCCACGACACCTGCTAGAAGCCAGGGTCACCGCGATGAACAGACCCGAGGAGGACATTCACCATGCGGACAGCCTTGGTCAGCGCCCCAGTAGAGGTGGGCAACTGGCTGGGCCCCTCTGCCTGCTATAACCTCTTTCAGCGGTAAACCTCCAAGGAAATGCCCCATGCTGGCGCTTGGTCAGTAACACCCACTCCCTGCCCATATTTGATTTTTCTGAGACCCCCCCCCCCACCAAAACACCTCAAGCAAAAGTGCTGACAAAGTGCTCTGTTAAATACTTACTGTGCTACAGAGAGGCGTGATTTATGAAGATCATGTTCAATAACCATTTGGCTACAAAAAGTTTCTGCTTAAGACTATCTAATGAAATTAAATGCCCCATAGAAAAGAAAATGTGCCAAGAAAATTAAATATAGCTCTCCTGGAAAATGCTGGTGGATGTAAAAAAATGTAATTTTTTAAAACAAAAATGAGACTATTTGAAAATTTATTTTGTAGGCACCTGGCATGGAAGCAGGAGGTGCCTGGCTTTCCCATCCACCCTCGAAACAATGTAACCTGTTGGTGTGGCTCCCTGGGAATAGATACTGTGTCACTGACTCATGGGATCCCAGAGGAAAACAGAAAAGGTACTGCTTCCTGTCTATTATCAGAACTTCTACAAAATTCCCACTACAGCGCCGAGAGATCAGTTCCCTCATTTTAAAAGTGACTGTGCCAGCGGGGACCGAGGTTGGGGGAAGGCGGCCCTGAGCTCCCACCGGCCTCTGAAGACTTGCAGGTCTCAGCCCCCTGAGACCCAGGGTCCTGATCACCGGATGCAGGTCCCAGCTCTCCCTGCCAACCCAAGACCCAGGGTCCTGGCCACTTAACATGGGCGATGGTGTCACCTCCCAGGATCACCACAGCCTGGAAGGAGATCATGCAGGAGAAGCGCTGGCCATGGGTTTCCGCAGCTCCCAAATTTTGGGGACTGTCACTTGTGTCTCAGTCCTGGCCCCCGAGGTAGACTACACCGCCACTCCAGATGGTGGTCCCTGGAGTGCCACATTCGTCGCGGCTGCTCTGCCCTCAACCTTCACGTCCCTGGAAGCCCCCCCACCCTGATGCCACAGCTCCTGCCAAGAGAGATGTGTTCGCGGGACGGACCCTGTTTGTGGTGCCCCCAGCTCACTGGACCAGATGCCCGATTCCTGGGGGTCTTGGATTTGACCCCACTTGCCTTTGGTTTGCTTTCTAGTTCTCTGATGTCAGAGGGCACTGGGTGCCAGGCAGCCCACCAAACTCCTCACGGAGGCACCAGGTGCACAAGTCTGTGCACAGCGCCCCCTGGAGGTGTGTGCTGAGCAGGAGGCAGGCTTGCGTGGTGGCTCAGGGCCAAGGGGACAGAAGGTGCACCCCCAGCCCGCTGAGTGCTCCCCAGCACTGACAGGAGGGAGGACGGGCCCGTGATGCACTAGAAGCAAGGGACAAGCTTGCACAGGCATCTTCGTCCTGGAAGGAATCCTGCATCTACACCCCTGGTCCTGCGTCTCTGCGGTTTTATGACAAAAGGGTCTTGGTTTATGTGTTCGTTTCATGGGACAAGCACAAGGCATCTCTCAGTTTGTCCATGAAATAGGACAGTGGCAGGGAGGGTGAGGGAGCTGCTGGGATCAGTGCCGGGGGCAAAGGGTCACAGGTCAGAGATGGGCTGCCCGCACGGCCAGGGCTGGTTCCTCAGGTATCAGTGAAGGCAGTGCCCGGTCTGCCAGCCTTGCCCCGGGACTCTCACACTCTTGCGACACAGGCAGAGGCTGGGTCAGCTGCCCTTGACCCCATGCTCTAGGCATCAGATTTCTGCAGTTTCCTTCCTTGAGGCCCCACAGGAGAACCTGACTTTGCGTGTGTCATGTGTGATTATCAGGAATACTTGGTTTTCTCTCTTTTTTCTCTTTGCGTTTATATTTTTCTAAGAAATTCTTTGCTTTCACCACTTAGATACTCCAAGTCCTGAAAGAAGCCTGCTCTCTTTTCCGGGACACTTAGCCCGCCCGCAGCGAGTGCACAGGGTTGCTCGTCCATGTGTATTTATTGTGCACCTACTGTGTTCCCAGCCCTGGTGCCCAGGACAAAACCGGAGGGAACAGAGACCCTCCCGGAGGCTCGGACGCCTTGTTCAGCAGCTCGCAGCGCTGGCGCGCGCTAGTTTCCTTCCTTTACTTTCCGTCTGCTTATTTCCCTGCTTCATTGGAAGCGTGTTTTATTGTGCCCTGACACATCCTTTTCAGAACTAGTTAGGACACAAATAAACATGCCGCAGAAGGTCGTCCTGGGCTCCCCCAGTGCTCCCGACCCCCTCTGAGCATCGAACCCTCTCCCGGTAGCTCGGCTCAGCTGACATATCTGCTCGGCCATCAGGCCCCATCGCAGGCCCTTCCGGGTGACACCCCTGCTCCCAGAGCGCCCAGCACGTCTCTCTCCGAGGCCGTGTTCACACTGCGCTTCTCCAGAGGAACCGTTTCCAGATAAGAGGGACCAGAAGGACCAGGCTCGTCTGCGGTGTGGTTTTCATGTCTGAGAAATGGAAGTTTGGGGTGGGGGGCGCCTCCACAGAGGCCCCCGGCACTGGCTGTTCCTTCAGGTTTGCCCTGGACAGGCAGACAGCTCAGCAGTGACCAGTGTCTCCCTAGACACTTACAGGACCTGTGCGGCTTCACAGATTAACCGAAGCCCCTGCGAGTTCTAGGTCCTGGGCACCATCGGATAAGGGGAAGGCAGATCCGTGTGGCAGGAAAAAGGGGGAAAGCTGAGGAGATGAGAGGGACAGGAGGGGACAAATGTGGAGAGAGGGGACAGGAGGAGCTGCGGGGGACAGGGAGAGGTGGGGGTGTCAGGAGAAACAGGAGGAGATGGGGGATGAAGGGGACAGGGGTCAGAGTGGATGGGAGAGGATGAGAGGGAATGAGAGGGCATAGGAGGGGGCGGGGGGACAGGAGGGGACATGGGGACAGGAGGGGATGGGTGGGGACAGAAGGACGGAGAGAGAGAAGCCAGGTGGGATGCAGTTCACGAGGCCGCTGTGTGCCCTTTTCTTCACAACCAGCAGGGCTCCACGTGCTGGGGAAACAGCTGTGGCAGAGCTGTCACTGCAGAAGGCAGGAGGCCAGGTTGCTGTGGAAACCTTCACCACGGAGCGCCCAGACACCAAGCTACAGGCCCCGTGGATTATTCTGGGGGATCCGACATATGGCCTAGGGCTCCCGCTCCTCTGCATGGGGCTGAGGGGGTGGTAAGGGCTGCCTCACACACATCAGGTCTGCACGGTTTCTTAATGGAAGTTGCTTCCTATACTGTACCAGTGGCTTTTAGGGAAGATTAAGTGAAACAATAAAGTAAACATGAGAGATTCACAGCACGCCTCCATACATGTGCTTAGAGAAATGCAATGGAGGCCTTGTAAATCTGCACTGTCTGGAGGCGTGTGTGTGTGTGTGTGTGTGTGTGTGTGTGTGTGTGTGTGTGCGCATGTGTGCATACGCATGAAGGTGTTGACTGGGGGCAGGGAGATGCGGGGACCAGCTTGGAACATCGGCCCTACCCAGGCGTCAGCTGCCCACCGGCCACTCCTGACCACCACATCTCACTTAGCTTAAGAAACTTACATTTGCAGCTGAAAAGCTGTCAATTTTCATTGCAATCAAACTCTTCCTTTGTGCTCAACTTGGTGGCTTGCAAGGTAGCTGGTCAGAACTTCCAGAACAGCACCAAGGAGCAGTCTGTGCCACCTCCCCGCCTCCACTTCACTGACACCCCCAGCCCAAGGACAGGCTGCAAGGGGCCTCTCGGGGACCTGGGGGCCAGTGTCTCCTAGGCTTTGCCTTAGTCTCCTCCAGAAGGAAGCTCTCCTGTCTGCAGTGACGGCCTCCGCAGGTGGAGCCCGGCATCCTCTGCAGCCACCTGGGTTGGGACCAGGGTAGGAGACAAGAAAACGCCCTGAACTTGACCTTCTCTGCTCCTCTGCTGCTGTCATTGTCCAGGGTGGGATCAGCACTCTGCTCTGACCCCCCACAAAGAATGGCCCTGCCTCACACGGTGGCTACAGGTGGGAATCCTCTGAGGCTGCGTTGATGCCAAATCTGCATGCAGGTCCCAGCAGGATGGAAACTCAGTGAATAAGGCCACCCGTTCTGACCACACAGCTTCACTGCTGCCACTGTGACCATATGACGCTGGCTCCAGGGATGTTCCTGTGACCGGAGATCACGGGGACAACACTACCTGCCCGCAGAGACACCTTGGGAGACGGGAGGCTGTTCAGTGGGGAGTCAGTGTGTCCAGGTGTGGACACACTGGAGGGCCCAGGACTGCAGGGTCTGAGGGTGCCCTGGCCCCAGACCTGCTTCCTTAGAGACAGGCTCGTGCAGGCACCCTGAACGCGGTGGGAGTACCGGACCTGATTCTACTGATGGAGCAGGTGGTACATGCATGGCGGTCGGGCTGCATCAGGGGTCCTCCTACGTCCCTGCTTCCTGGAAGGCCCCATCCCTGCCCCGCAACTTGGTCAGTCCGTGTCTGTCTGTCTCACCCAGGAAAGGCCCCTCTGCCCCTTCCCCGAAGCAGCTTTCCTTCTGGAGGCCCCCCGCTTCCTGGCAGGAACCTTGACAGAGGCCCACAGCAGCCAGGAGCTCCAAGACCGCCCTCCCCCCACTGTGGCTGCAACTTCTCTGCGTCCTCAGGGCCTCAGAGCTTCTGCTCCGTAGCAGGATGTAAATGCTCATGCCTGGGCCTGGCACGCAGGAGTCGCTGGGCATCCTGCCTGCTGCCCATGCAGCTCCCCAGGCTGGAGCGCTGCCTGCTGTCCCTCCACGCACCTCCCCCACCGCCACTGTGAGCCGCGTCCCACATGGGCTCGTGTTGCTGTTCATGCAGCAGACACTGGTGGTTTACTTAAAGTCTATGGAAAGTGCAGACGTCCTACACTCAGGTTCAAATGCCCATTGCGAGGCTCCAGGAAGCACAAGCACACCAAAGCCCCGTCAGGAAGCTCTCTGCTTGCAAGTGACTGGGGGAACAAAACGCCATGGAAACTCCAGATGATTGCTGCTACGTGACCTTGTGATATTTAAAAATACCCTCACCATCTGCGTGGAAATAAACTGACCACTCAGTTTCTCCAAGACTGTGGCCAGGTAGGGGATGGAGATAGGGGACCCGCCGAGATCGAGGCTCCTTCTAGCTCCAGACCCCTGACCGTGCACAGCCCTAGGGCTGCTTCGGTGATGCTGGGCACTCATGGTCACAGCCTCTGAAATCAGCACTGCAGCCCCGCCCACCCCCAGATCTTCTCCACCACCTGCTGTTGGGAAGAGTCAGGTTTCTGTCAGCACCTTCCTCTGTGACTCTGGGACACCTGACACCGGGCACTGCCCATCCATGTGCATCACTGGGACATGCGGGTTCTGTGTCACCACTGTTCCCGAGGCCTGTGTCCCACCTGGAGCCTTCATCCTGTTCCTGGAAATGTGAGGGGCCCGGGCCACGGAAAGTGAGTGACCGCAGGGCACACCCCCAGAGAAGCCCAGGTCCGGGATGGACCAGGGCCTGAATTTGCTGACTCTGAGCCTCGAGTGGGCTTCTAACTCCTCTGAGCTTCAGTTTCTTTCACTGAGGGAACCATAGGGCTGCTTGGAGAATGAAGTTCATTTATGAGCCGTGACTGTCTGGCAGTGTTGGGTTTTAGGAAAAACAGACCGTGTTTGCATTTGCCACGACTGGGGTGGCAGCCTGGTGGCCCTGCACCGGGGGTCCATGGAGCGTGTCTGCTCATCCTGCCTCAAGCCCTGGTCCTAGATCCACGGGAACAGCCACCTGTGCTCCCACTGGTGGGAGTCCTGATGGGAGTTTTAATTCCTCAGAACAGGCTTTAACCCCCAGCTGCTCGCTGTACCCAGCGTGGGGCTGGTCTGTGTCAGCTGCAGTTTTACCTCTGGCCTCCTTTGGGCAGAACTGCTTTTATGCTCGGCTGTTTATCTCTGCATGAGAGGTGCAAGCTTCCTTCCCAGGCTGGGGCAGCCCGCTGCGTGGTACGTTTACAAATCCTCTGCACCCAAGCCGGCCACGCGATGAGTTCTGGCCACAGAAACTTGAATGGCATAGACAGGCACCACTTGTAGCCTGGCAACCATCCTCCAGCCCCTCATCTGCCGGTTTGTGGCCAGGAAAGCCGCACGTGGGATGTGAGGAGCCCAGGGCCCTAATCACTGCTGACAGCAGTGCACCCCCACCCCCCGTCCCCACCCGAGCACCCCAATAATGGGCAGGCAAGGCCCACATACTCTCCATTCTCTTAGGGTATTGAGATTTCATGGCAGGTCCGTGATGGCCGCTTTAAAACATTTAAGGAGGTGGGGTCTCCCTTCCAGAGAGAGCAGACGCCTCTGGGGGCCTCTGGTCAGCGGGCTGACGGTACAGCGCCTGGAAGCGGTGGGCTTTCGCATGAGTGGGCAGAGCCACAGAGGTATTGGTGTGAAGCGCCTGAGACACTAACCCACGTGACCATGAATTCACCTTAACTAACGGAGACTGGACCAGGTGGTGGGAGTGATAGGGGTGGAAGAGGCACAAGTAGTTATAGAAGTCCCAACAAAGGACCACAGATAAGGGAAACAGGGGACAGTGGGAGATCACTGTAAGTAAATAAATTCCTCAGAAAAAACCATGAGAACAAGGCAGGTTTGCTTGATTAGTGGAAGTGCAAGAACTGCCTCAGGTTGTTGGGTAGGGGATCGGATGAGGCCTGACTTCAGATGGGTGACAGTTTGAGGACCGCCCTTCTGCTTTTTTCTTATCTTTTTTTTGTCTTTTTGCCTTATCTAAGGCCACACCTGCAGCATATGGAGGTTCCCAGGCTAGGGGTCTAACAGGAGCTGTAGCCGCCGGCCTTTGCCACAGCCACAGCAACGCAGGATCCAAGCCACGTCTGCGACCTACACAACAGCTCACGGCAACGCCGGATCCTTAACCCACTGAGCAAGGCCAGGGATCAAACCTGCAACCTCATGCTTCTTAGTCGGATTCGTTAACCACTGAGCCACAACAGGAACTCCCCCTTCTGCTGATTTGAATACACACCTTACCTTATACCAAGGAGGAACTGCCGCTCCCAGAAAGGAGGAGGCAGGCCTTTCCAACCCCCACTTCCCCTGGATGATAAAACTGTAGCCCACTGGATACTGGGGCAGGGCCTCCTTGCCTGCCTGCTTGCATCTCTCACAAGCGTCCTATCCTAATAAATCTATTTCTTGCTTATCACTTTGTCTCTCGCTGAATTCCTTCTGTGCGGAGACACGAAGAACCTGATCCTCAGTGAGTCCAGACACAGGGTGAGTGATTCTAATTTAGAACCTGGGTTGAGGCTGGGTTCAAGTCCCAGTCTGTGTTCTGGCTAGGTTCAGGATGTTAACACTGTCAGTTTCGGGAGTGGGGCGTGTGAGACCCTGGGTGTGTCTGAACGAAGTGCACACGGAGTCCGGTGTTAGATCGGAGGTGGGGACACCTTGGAGGAGCCAAGGAAGACCCGCCCTAATTCAACATCGAGGGCAGTGAGTCACCATCCATGGAAGCACAGGCTGAGGGAGAGGCAGCTGCTGAGAAGAGTGGGAGAGAGCTGGATTTTTCAAAATCAGCAGACTGTGTTCCTACAGCAGTTTTGGATCAGAGGGAGCAAAGGTCCCCCACCTGCCACCCTGTGTGTCCTCTCTTCCTTGCTCTCAACCCCCGTTAGTAACACTCTGCATCAGTGTGGTCATGTTTATTAAAACCGACAAACCAATACTGATAAATTATCATTTACTAAAGTCTAGACTTTACATGGACCACTCTCTGTGCTTTACATTCTAGGGGTTTGGACAAAAGCAAAATGACATGTGCCCACCACAACAGTGTCCCACAGCGTAGCCTCACGGCCCTGATCATCTCTTCCTCCTCCAACCCCGGGGACTGCTGATCTTGCTACTGTCTCCACAGTTCTGCCTTTTCTAGATTGTCATGTAGTTGGACTCATAAAGGATGTAGATGTTTCAGATTGGCTTCTTTCACTGAGTCATAGGCATTTAAATTTCCTCCCTGTCTTTTCATGGCTTGATAGCTCATTGATTTTTAGTGCCGAGTGATAATGCACTGTCTGGATGCATCAGAGTTTATCCAGCCACACACAGAAGGACATCTTGGTAGCTTCCAAATTCTGGAAACTATGGATACAGTTGCTATGGACATTGTGCACACAGGGTTTTTGTGAAGACCTTTTTTTTTTTCAGATCATTTTGGTAAATATCAAGGAGCATGATTGCTGGATCATATGATGAGAATACATTTAGTTTTGTAAGAAAGAGTAAACTGTTCCAAGGTGGTGGCACCATTCGGTTTTCCGCGGCAATAGTGAGAGTTCCCGTTGCTTGAGTCCTTATCAGCATTCGGTGTTGCTGGGTTGGGGATGTGGTTTGCCTTTAAACATGCTGGAGTTGCCTATTAGTCATTAGTGAGGATTCAGGGGAGACTGCGGGATATGAGTGGAGTTCTGAGGAGATGGTGAGGTTGGCTGTATCAACTAGAGAATCATCAAAAAATCGACTGCACTTAAAGCCATGAGAAGGATGGGGTGACTTGGAAAATAAATTGAGAGGAGAAAAGGTCCAAGGATGGAGCTCTGGGCACCAAAATACTTAGAAGTCAGAAAGATCAAGAGGAACTAAAAAAATAAGCTTTCCCAAAGAGATCTGGCTTAATCTAACCAATTAATAAAACACTGAAAGGGGGGTATTGTTCTGAAACAAAATACCACTTAGTCTCAGGTGGCAAACATTTTTTGAGACGAGTACTCTGTCCTCCTTCTGTGATCAGTTGAGAGTCAAATCCTTTCATTAAAGAATTCCGGGAATTAAAGTTACCTTTCAAGACGGACTGCAAGGCCCTTCCTTTTTTCTAATGCAGTTTCGCACTGTCTCTCAGCCACTCAGAGGCTGACCTTTGCTCCCTTGGAATCAGATTGTGATCCAGGTACCATGGATAGAACCTTGTCACCTCTCTCCAGTAGTACTTTGTGCACCCTCTGTCTTCTTGGGTGCACGCTGAGCCGGGCCACCCTAAAGACCTTTTCTGCGACTCTGGCTCAGGACGCGTGAGCTGTGTCTGGGGCTGAGACGCACCGTCCCTGCAAAACCCACGGCAGCGCCGCTCAGAGGCAGAATCTTGTGGTAATCAGACACCTCGTCTCTGTCACGTCCCACCTCCCAAAGCCCTGCAGCACAGTCCTCGGCCAGAGTGCAAATCATTTCATGGCAAATACGTATTTACTGCATTTCTCAGAAACACAGCTCTAGACCCTGAAAATCCAACTAGTTAAGCAGCAATCTGACCTTCCATTATTACAGGGAGTTCGTCCTGCTGAGGTTCTGTCTTAGCAGTAGTTTTTAAGAGACTGAATCGCGGAGATTGTGGAATTGAGGAAGGAAGCGTTATTAGTTGTAAAAAGGTCACTGTAACAGAAGCACCTCACATTCACCCAGGAAACCTGGAAGGCCCCGTTGCGTTCTGCACAAATCCGGGGCGCGGGTCCCTGGCTGGCAATCCCTGCATTTCTATATCATCAAAAAAATAATAACCCGACTTGATGAGAACCTGGAGGATGGGTCTCTACAACTTTGCAAAAAAAACTGTATAAAAAAATTACCCTGTCGAGACGGCATCGCTGTTACCAGGACTGTAATTTGTGCACAATGCAAACGCAAGGCCCCTTGTTCAAAAACCGCGTGGAATTTCACACAGTGACAGCAGAGTCTAAACAGAGCTGGGGGTTTGCCCAAGCCCATGGGCCGGGAGTCGGGGGGGTGGGGGGGACGCTGTCCCCAGGGGCAGAAGAGGTCACAACAAAGAGGCAGACTTACCCCCCTGGGGCAGTCTTTACCCCTGACTGTCAAGCCAGAAGACTTTAGGCTGATCAGAGGTAAATCTTATGTTATTCTACTAACATGATACAATTTGTTACTCCTCCTAAACGGGGCTCAAAAGCAAAGGGTACAGGGCTTTCAACGAGGTCACAGCTCCTCTCCGCGGGAATCCGGGTCATTCAGCTGGTGAGCACGTTCCCGCAGGACGATTTTCTCTCACTGAAGCAAGAGTGCGGAAGTCCCTGCAGTAGTGACATTGGCATTCTCCCTTATGCAGGATATAAACAATTTATACTGAAATGTTTCACCTTCTATAATCCCGCAATACAGCTCTCTTGTAAACACATTCATTTCAAAGTCATCGTTTTGTCTTATTTTCTACTTTTTTTTTTTAACTGATAAATTTGCTTTGCCTGAGGGTATCACCTAGGAATCCTTCAGTTTTAGCACACATCTGGTTTGTGTTTTAGCTACCAGAATTTACTGAAACACATTTTCCGGTTTTTCTTTCTCAGTATTGCTTTTATGTTACAAAACACGATTCGTCATTGGATATCACGTCTTTGTGGCCAGGAGTTTCACAGTGGCTCTAAACTGAATGTTTGCGTGAGGAGGCGGGGCCTGTGGGAGGGGATGGGGTCGTGAGGGTGGAGCCCCCAGGATGGGTTTAGTGCCCTGAGAACAGAGCCCCCAGGGAGCCCCCCGTTGCTGCTCCACCTGCGGACACTGTGAGAAGACGCCACCGGCTGGAACCAGGAAGCAGACCCCCAGATGCTGAACCTGCTGCAGACAGCGCTGGATCTCACACTTCAGCCTCCAGAACCCAGAGAAGTGAATTTCTGTGGTTTAGAAGCCTCTCGCTAGGGAGAAGTTTGTTTCGACGGGTCGAGAGTAATGCACGGAGGTTTCTCATTTTTCTCTCTGGGTCAGTAGACAGGTACCTTGGTCTAAAGTCGAGGTTTCCTACTGGACTTCTGATGCCTCACAGGACACTCACAGGAAGTTCAGATGTGCATGCTGGGCTGAGGGAAGTGTGTGGCACACAAAGTCTGCACAAAAATCAGTTCATCGAGCACCCCAAATCTTAGAACAATGGAAGATAACAAAAGCTGCTTAAATGATACAGCGCCAGCGTTATCAGGGCTCAGCTGCAAGGGCCAGTGTTCCTGGGAGAATGAACACCTTCATGTGAATCCAGCTGCAGGATGGGTTTGATCTATAAACTGTTTGGTCACTGCCTTGGTTTGAGACCATTTACGTTGCTGCTACTTGAAGAAAGGAAGTAGGTCAGATCCTTACTTCTTGGGCTGTCCAGAAAAGTTTTGTTTTAGGTATTACAGTTTGTACTTCTCTCTTCAATGGCGTTTTAGGAAGAAAGACAGAAAAAGAGAAATCCACCTGCCCAAGTGTCTTGTATATATTAATTCTCAATAATTAAAGAACCGACGAAAGACTAAAAACAAGGCAGCTATGTAAGCAGGAATTAATCCCCATCAAAAGGAATTTTTGATACGGTAACATTTTTGCTTCCCATATCATAAAACTTAAAAAGACACTTGTATGGAAAATGGATATAATATTATGCCTTAAATAATTTTACATTTGGAGCAAATGTAAAATTAAGATGACAACAGAAGGCTGCGCTTGCTGTCTACACAGAAACATGCAGAATGAAAGCTATGGTGAGATTCCAGACAATGACGGAGACATTAGATCACCTTGAGTCTTAAAAAGGCGGCTGCAGCACCATCTCTTAGAGTTCTGTAGGGAGGAAGCAGGGCTGAGTTCACAGTCAGTGCAAATGCGCAGGGGAGAGAAAATCAACACACTCTCTGAGACAAGAGTCTGCTTTTCCACGGATATTTCCAGGCCACGGAGTCACAAATATCCCTTGGTCTGGGGCCCAGACAGTGGTTTGTCCTGATCTGAAACGGTTAAATATGGTTCAAATGCGGTGCAAGCGCAAATAGCGCGTACAGAAGATACAGAGACAGGAGACGGGCCCCGCGTCTCTCACAACGCTGTCTGATGAACGCCAAGAACCCTAAAGCCCAGACACACGTCACGAAAGGTACGCAATCAGTCGGCCAAAGGAATTGAATTCACAGCGATTCAGTGTCTTCTTCACGCTGCTGAAACCTGTTAATCCGATAGCGGGACAACTGGGCTTTTTGGAAGGAGGCAGGGTGTAAACAGTACACAAATAGTTAAGAACTGTGGTCCCTGAGAAGCCGTGCGCTGCGCACCGGTGAGGTCAGGGATGAAACGTCCTGTGAGGCTTTTCTCCCAGAGGGTTCAAAGCCGTCCCAGGTCCAATGCAGCCACTGGATGGCTGAGCAGAGGCCGTGGGCTGGGCTTCATGGACAGGTTTGTGGATGTTATAGAAAACGGCAGCCTAAACACAACTGTGGTAACGACTGTTTCAGGGTGACACGGTGACACGGACGCGTGCATCCCACACAGCAGCCCCGCCCTCCAGCAGTCACCTGCCCGGACAGAGCCACGCCCCATCCACAGGTGAGCCGCGAGCCCCCAGGCCCCAAACGGGCACTGGCTGAGCCCTCACAGCGGGGAGGCTGTGTGTTACGGCTGCTTCGGAGTCTGTAAGGTTTTGGGTTTAATTTAACACAACCAACACAGCTAACAGGCACTGTTCTGTTGAGCACAGAGGGGAAACCAGTGAACATTTAAAAAAAAAGAACTCTATCTTCAATGAGTTCATTGTTGACCAAGTGAGGCAGACATGGACAATAATTGTAACTAACAATTACCATTAAGCATTGTGACAAATGAAACAACTATAAATCTATATAAATAGATGAGAATTAGAAGGGAGTGAGCCTCCCTCTCAGCCTCAGAGAGGATCCTGGTAGAGTCATATCTGACCCTTGCTTTTGTTGAAGAAGGGAGTTTTTCAGGGTAGAATGGGGGGCTTCATTCCAGGCTAAGCAGCGTGAGCGCCAAGGCTGAAGCTAAGATGCGGCACTTCCTGGGTTTCCTCCACCGTTAAAGGTCCTGACTTGCCTCCGTTGTATTTATCCTGCTATTTATTTCGCATTTCGATGTTTTTTGCTATGCTCAGTTTTTGACTGGAATTCTATTTTATTTTTTATTGTCCTTTTTTTTTTTTGTCCTTTTATGGCCGTACCTGCGGCATATGGAGGTTCCCAGGCTAGGGGTCTAATCGGGGCTGTAGCCACCGGCCTATGCCACAGCCACAGCAACGCGGGATCTGAGCTGCGTCTGCGACCTATGCCACAGCTCACGGCAATGCCGGGTCCTTAATCCACTGAGTGAGGCCAGGGATCGAACCTGCAACCTCATGGTTCCTAGTTGGATTCGTTTCTGCTGAGCCATGACAGGAACTCCTGGAATTCTATTTTATAAAATATGAAATATTCTAAACTCCTGTTAATTTATGTTCATCTGAAATATTTAATGGCGATAAACTGATTCAAAACACAAGGCTCACCAGACATTAAGGCAGGTGTCTGCCACTAGGTGTCTGTCCAGGGTCTCTGCTAACCTGAAGGGCACAGTTACACATTCCAGTTTACAGAATGAGAATACGGTTCGGGGTTTATGCTACATTTTATGCCATGAAATAAAATTAAAATGCTTGCATTTACTGTGTCTGTTTGCTTAGTTACTTTGGAAACTAAAGAATGGGTCTAAGAAAATTGACTCCATAAAATAGAAAATAAAACAGCCCCTACTTTACAGAACTCAGCAGATCACCGCGTACAACTATTTGCAGCCCCTCCCCACCCCCTCAGAATTCTGAAGCCAGAGAACCATTAAATTTTAGATTTTATAGACAAGGAAACGCAGCCCCAGAGAAAGCGCCATCAGGTTTGTACATGTTTTTAGACACTCTGAAAGAGTCTGCAATTCCTTTCCTAACACAGGAACTGAACATGCAGGTAGGTGACATCTGGGGACTGTGTGCAGGTGGGGGCTGGCAGGGACCCCACTAACTGCTCGCACTGCGGGGCGTCCCGCTCTGCTTGGCGATAAGCTGCAGCCCAGGGGCCGAAGGGCAGCTCCTCAAAGCAGAGGAAGGAGAGGACATTGTCCCTGGGTAGGCGCAGCGACCTGGGGCGGCTGGGGCTCAGGGTGCACGTGGCAAGAGGAACTTGGGATGAGCTGAGATCCTGGAAGCGATCAATTACTCCAGCAGCAGAGGCCAGCCCTCTGCACGTGCACGCACGCCGTCTGTCTACGTGCCCCCACCTCGTCCAGACCCTCTGCCGCCCTGGGCCCCCCAGCTTCGCCCACTGCATCCCTCCCTACATCTGACTCGGCTCCACGTTGAAACTGCCGTCTTCTGTACTTGGATGCTCCCGGGCGGTCACCACGGTCCTGGCTGCTTTCCTGAACCCGGACGCTGTAATTAGCTGCCTACTTGACACCGCCGGGGCGGGGGGGTCTTCACTATGCTCAGCATGGCCCAGAGAACCCGGCTCTTCCGCGGCAAATCTCCCCCCTCCCTTGGTCTCCTCGGCAGATGACTCACGGTTACTAAGCCACTCGGGTGCTCAGCTCAAAAACGAGTCTGCCGTCTTTGATCCTATTTTCCTCTCACCTCACAATAAATGCAACAGAAAGTGCTGTCATCCTCCCAGATGTGCCCGGAGTCCAAACACTGCTGAACAAAGCCCCCACGCTGCGGCCGCGGCTTCTCTCGCCTTGACGCAAACCCTCCAGTTTGTTCCCCTCCCCATTCTTGCGGTCCCAAGGTTACTCCGACCAGCCTCAGCACCACACGAGCGTCCACCTCGTTAGACCAGAGGTTAAACGCACGGCACGCGCTAAAGACCCGCACGATGGCCCCTTCCTTTCCTGGGGCCTCACTGCCCTGGCCCTGCCCGAAGCATCACCCTGGCACCACCGATCTGGACTTGGGTGTTTCCTGCCGTCTGGATTTCCTTCCCATTTCTGGTTCCTCACACTGGATATTTCTCTGCCTGGAGTGGCTTTCCTCCAAAGCTCCCTCGTGCCACTTCTTCCCAAGTCCACTTGAAGGTCAATTCCTCCAAGGGGTCTACACCCCATCTAAGACAACCTCCTTTTTTCCCCTGTGATTTTCTCATCACAATCCATGGTGTCTGTTGACATGACAACCTACTAAGTGCCTACATTTCCAGTGGAATGTAAGCTTCGTCAAATCAGTGAGTTTGACTTTTTAGTTGCAATACTCCTATAATGAATGGATGGTTTATTGGCTCTGTGTATAGGCTAAGTCCACACCCATCCCACTCCTGTCTAGTGTGCAGATGCTGGAAAGATGGACAATGGATGGATAGAGAAATACGGTATGTGGATGACATAAATATAAAGACACTGTAGACTGACTGATAGGTGATAGAAGATAGGTAGATAGACAGATAGACAGACAGACAGACAGACAGACAGGTGCTGCCTAGTCCTTGTAATGGGGCTTCCCCTGGGATTGATTTCTGTGCCGCCAGCTGCCTTGCATGAGTCTCTGAACTGACTCTGCATCAGAGGAGATCAGACCCAGGTTCAGAGGACCCGCCTGAGGAGCAGGCGTTGTGGCAGAGGTGAGGTGGAGTTCCAGGGAGAGGAGCTCACAGCTCAGCAGTCAGCTGGGGCAGCAGCCGAGCGCCTGACCAGAAGCCAGAGGCTGTGGGCTCAGCGGGGTGGCCACGAGGTTGCCCAGTCACTGTGGAGACAAGAGCACCCAGGGAGCTGGCCAGAGCCGGCCCCACCTCCTGGCCACAACTCCCGAGCCTGCCACTGCTCCACGTCCGCTTTCCACGTAAACCAGCAAACAAGAGCCACCGTTCTCACCTGAGCCCTGGCCAGCACACCAGCCAAGTCTCCTAAAAACCCACAAAACAGAAACTACATCGATTCTCATCTTTCAGGTGAGAAAATCCACGCTGAATCCATGCGTGACGAGTTTTGACTTCATCTCCAAAGCTATTAGGACCCACTGAACCCGTGTGAGTGGTGAAGGGGCATAATTCATTTGCCTTTGGGGAAGAGTGCGCTAGCAGCTATCGGAGGATATGGGTGACACCGGGGCCGGGGGAGCAGGGAGACTGAGTGCTGATAACAACGGAGTTAGGAGGTCGGCCAAGTGTACCTGTCTGGATATACGTACCTGCCTGCTCATACACAAAATGAATACGCAAAATGAACACCAAATGAATACACAAAATGAATACATTTTGTTAACCTCACACAAGCTCTTTCACCAAGAAAGAGCACCATAATGAGATACGCAGTTTGTGCTAGTCTCTCGGTACTGTTATTTATGCAAGTAGGAAGCCACTGCCAAAACCAGGGTCCGACTCTCACCTGCTGAAAACATCAGATACATATGGTCTGACACACGGGAGCCGGCAGAGCTGCTCCGACCCCGTGTTCACTCAGATGGATGCGGTTCCAACCCTCATCCTTCATTACTGTTTATCCACTGCTTTGTAATAGCTTCCTAATTGTTTCACGCAGATGGTGACAAGTTAGGGATCTGATGCTGGAAGAACGGGGGTGTTGGGATTACATGACACATGCTGTTTAATCAAGGTGAACATACTTTCTAGCAAAGCTGATTGCAAAAATGACATCCCTCTGCAGATAATTAAAACTAGAGACTTCAAACCTTTTTTCGTATCTGTGTATCAATTGCATGTTTGATTTTGAGAAAAATAACCTTTGCCAGCAACTCACGTTTGGGTGGAAGACACAGCCCTGACTGCTGTCCGTTCAGACTGCTGTCCTGGTCAGACTGGCCCCGGCTGCTTTCCTGGCTGGTGGGTCAGTTGCTTGCTGTGTGATTAATTCATTACTCATTCATTAACTCATCCAAAAGTCAAGCTAAGTGCCCTGCCTGTAGTTGAGTCAAACAATTAGGGAAATCTTGTGCTTGTTCATAGACCAGAAAAATCTACCAATTAAAACAGTAAAATTGGTTACAGATTTACAAAGATTAAGCAATTGTAAAAAAAAAATTTTTTTTTTAAAGTACACCTGTTAAAAGGACCTGTATTTAAATGAGCTTGCTAGAATTTGTCAAAACAAAATACCCCAGGCCTGGGCAGCTCCAGCAGAGAAATTTGCTCTTTCACCTCTGGAGCCGGTGGAAGAGGAGGCTTGTGAGGCCCCAGGGGGTGGGGTAGGGGGTCTGCTGGAGGCCTGCTGTCCACACCGGGCAGCTGTGGCAGGCTTGGTGGCCCTGGGCTGAAGAAGCATCACCCACGTCTGCCCAGCCTCCACTGTCCCACGTGTGTGTCTGTGTCCTAGATTCTCCCTGAGGAGGTGGGGACCCACCAGCCCCCAGTATGACCTCACCCCAACCAACCAAGGCTGCAAAGGCCCTGTGCCAAGTGAGGGCTCCTGAGAGCTGCTGGCGGGTAGGGCTCCAGCGCAGGCTGGGGGACACAGTGCGGCCCACCACGGTGCTCAAGACGAAGTAGGACCTCAAGTTAGTTTTGACCAGAATAAATCTAAACATCTTCAAACGTTCACATTCAATAGCCATTCAGCTGAAAGCCGGCTTGCTCGCTCCTTCCTTCTTTCCTTCCCTCCCTCCCTCCCTCTGTCCTTCCTTTTGCTTAAACAATAGGACAATCATCTCATATTCCAATGCCCACAGGTAGGGCTACTCCACCTAACCTGAGCCAAGGTCCTTCCCATCTTTCCTTCCAGAAAAGGCCTCTAGGGCCACAGCTCCAGAGCGAAGGCCTCTCTCGGCAGGGGAAAGGCGCTTCCTCTTTGGCTCTTTGTTTTATAAACAGGGATGGGGTGGGTTTTTCCAGTTACCAGCTGGCGATCGTGGATGCCCGGCACATTCTCTGGTGGTCCTCGCCAGTTCCTAAAACTTTTTGCAATTTGAGATATAATCACAGACCACAACACTCACCATCCTGTGTACAGCTCAGCGGTTCCCAGTGCGGACGATGTTGTACCAACATCACTACTGTCTATTCCGGAACATTCTCATCTCCCTAAAAGGAAGCTCCCCCTACCAGCTGTCGCACCCCACCCCCACCTCTCACCAGCCCCTGGCGACCACCAATCTGCTTTCTATTTCTGTGGATTTGCCTGTTCTGGACATTTTATCAACGTGCGATCATACAATATGCAACCTTTTGTGTCTGGCTCTGTCACTCAGCCTGAGGTTTCCAAGCTTCATCCAAGCTGCAGCCTGTGCCAGCACTTCACTCCTTTTAATCACTCAGCAATGGTCCGTGTTACTGGGATGACTACACCACTGCTGGAATAGTCCTATATATAAACGGAATAACACTCCACCGTATGGATCTACCACGGTTCTTCCTAACTTTTCATCTTCCTAACGTCCTTCCCTCCCCCTCTTTTTCTAAACTGCAAACTTCTTCAGATGAGGATATTTCAAATTTGAAAAAAATCGTAAATCTTTTTGTTTCTGCCACGTCCCTGACACCCTAACCCAGATGTAGGCAGACGGAAAGCATTCCGCGTGTGTTGGCTGTGTGAGCGACAGACGGACGGATGAATGAGCCCAGCCAGAGGGCACGGGCAGACAGACCGGACCCCACATGCTCTGAGGACGCCCCTTCCAGGTAGGCAGGAGATGCACCCTTGGTCTGGACACAACAGCCTTTCAGCCCTGCCCCATCCCCACCCTGTCAACTCCGAGGTGGCGGACAGGTGTCCGTGGAGAAGCAAGGCCGGACTGAACTGTGATGAGAGCAGTGTGAAATTGCAGTGTGGACACCAGGCACAAAGGCAGATGGGCACGGGATTAGCTCTCCAGCTGCCGGGTGTCCAGTCCCTGTGTTTGCCCAGAAAATTAAAACAGAGAAAAATTATATTAAATTTTGATATGAGCCATTTGACTTTCATCTAAAAAGTAATAAATTAATATACTTCTTAGTAGTACTTAATTTCTAGCCTCAGTCCCACTTTGGAGAGGTGGGGAGCGGCTCGCTGCGTCAGTGGAGGTGACCTATAACCACATGGCGGGGGCGAGTCAGTCATGCTGGGCTGGACGGGCCCACGGGGGCCAGAAACATCCAGGTCAGAAATGGCCTTTTGTAAAATCAAAGGCGCTAAAGGCCACCATTCTGCTGACTGGCATATGCTGGCCACTGAGAAACAACAGGCACGGGTATGTTAATGCATTAGACGCGTGCAGGGGAAATGAAACACGAAGGCAGCGTTGGAAGCTGAGCCAAGAGAGTGAGACAGAGGCAACAACTACATGTTCTTGGACAAGCCACACATCCAAACCTTTTCACCTTGTTTTGCCTTTGAGAAACGAAAGGCTGAAATGGGACTATTCAAGAGTTATCAAAAGATGAAAAAGAAAGGAAGGAGGGAGGAAGGGAGGAAAAGAGGAAGAGAGGAAGGGAGGGAGGGAGGGAGGAAGGAAGGGGAAAGGAAACCCGTTTCCACATAATGTATAAGGGATTCAATACCTATAAAAGCTCTATGTTTAGAAGTTGTTGATTTTCTCTGTTGTTGGGAATTACCCCCAATTATTTTCTTTTTGGCTGCCCTGCGGCATGTTGGAGTTCCCAGGCCAGGGATCAGATCTGAGCCGCATCTGCAGCAATGCCGGATCTTTAAACTGCTGTGCTGGGCCAGGGATCGAACCGGTGTCCCAGCGCACCCAAGATGCTGCTGATGTGATCCCGTTGTGCCACAGCGGGAGCTCCACATCCCTGATTATTTCGTGACTTACTTCAGGAAGTACAGCTCTTCCCAAAATGTTACCCACTAAGTGCAGTGCCCTGGGGTCATTATCTGAAAATGACTCTTTTCCGAAAGTGTTAGAAAAACATCACAATGAGGCCACGGTCTACAAATTGCATTAATAATTCAGAAGAAAGTAACTGGGCTTATAACTACTTCTGCATTGCTGTCCTGCCTGGTCCTCGGCCGGCACAGTGCGGGGAGAACATAGCAGGAAACACACAGGCTGAGTTTTCATACATCTGATGCATTATCTCCCCTTACGCTCTTTTGACCCATGAGAATTAAAAAAATCAAGTAGAGTTATATATATTTAATCAACTGTACTAGAATAAGAGGAAACAATCACTGCTTCTGCCTTCTCTTGCTCTATTTAAAAAAAAAAATGCAAAAAAAAAAAAAAATCCTCTTAGGAAGTTCCCATCGTGGCTCAGTGGTTAACGAGTCCAGCTAGGAACCATGAGGTTGCGGGTTCGATCCCTGGCCTTGCTCAGTGGGTTAAGGATCCGGCATTGCCGTGAGCTGTGGTGTAGGTTGCAGACGCGGCTCGGATCCCGCGTTGCTGTGGCTGTGGTGTAGGCTGGCGGCTACAGCTCTGACTGGACCCCTAGCCTGGGAACCTCCATATGCCGCGAGTGTGGCCACAGAAAAAGCAAAAAGACAAAAAAAAAAGAAAATGGATTCATGATCTTAGTTTTAAATCAACAACCACTGTTGTCATTTTCCTTAGATATTCTGCTTTGGCTATAAACTTTTTATTATTTTGTTTTTGGCACGAGTGTATTGTCATGATATTTAACACCCCACTTACTACTTTCTTCATAAGCAGATGCCCAGAACCTCAGATTTCTCCCCCGATGAACACAGGCAGCAAACCCCCTACATAAAGATCTGGGCTTCTGTCCTTATCAACTGGCTGCCCCACCCTCTACACTCGTGTCCACACCACCTGCCACAGTGGATTTGGGCTCAGGGAAACCAATGCTGTGTAATCCTGCAGCTCACTGGCCCCTTTGTTTCTTTAGGCAGAACCCCATAGCTAGATCAGAAGTTCTCAGATATGTTTTAGTTCCCTTTCAAGGACACACTGACCAGCTACTGATGTAGCTTTTCTTTTGGCTTAAGTTGCAAGTTCATCAACAGTGAAATGGCCTCTGCCCTGTAAAATGCAATTAAAAACTCTCTCCTTCGATTTCACCCACTGGTGTTCATGGACAGGAGCAAGTGGCCTGGACCGTCCGGTGGTGAAGCTGTCCTCTGGGAGTATTCTCTGCTCGTGAGAAATAGCTCCCTACCTTTCAGAGAGCATTAGCTGCTCCAGTTACTGGGGAGATAAACACACCCTAAAAGCCCATCTCTGTCTACTCTGTCGGTGATTCTGGTCCAGGAGGCAGGATGCTGGGATATGGGGACAGAAGGGTGCCTCCCAGGACAGCCAGTGCAGTGGGCAATGAAGTCCAGGTCAGAGCAGATGTAGGATTTAATTAGCTTATAGAACAGACAAAAATCCCAAACTCGAGAGACTAGAGAGGGGGGAAAACTGGCCTGGTGGGAAGGCACCGTCAACTGCCAACTCTCCTGTTGAGACACTGCCTCCTCTGGGGTTTCCCGCTGGTTCTCCAGCCTCCGTGGGGGGTGGGGGAGTGTCACCTCCATGTGCCGTGAGCAGGGCCGTCTGGGCTTGTTTATGTTTGGAGGTACAGACAGAAGAACTACCAATTCTCCATCAACAAAGTTGGATCTTACAGTGGAAAAAACAACTTACTAATGCTTACAGGCAACGCCAGAGATTAAAGTCCATATGTCAAGTCTTGGCCAATCCAATTCATACACTTTGCTTTTCAAGATCATGGCTCCTTTTCCCTCTGCACGAAATTTTGGAGTAAAAACGTCACCTGCTGACCACCCTCTTCATCCTGCTGGCTCTTCCCTCTTTGAAGGACTTCTCTCCCCGGAGGTGGCACCGGGGCAGCCAGCCACCCGCTCCGTGCATGCGGCAAGTTCCACTGCTTATTCCCCAATTTCAGCAGCCGGAAATCCCAGCTCACGATGAAGACGCGATTGGACACGAGAAACCAATGCAACCCAGTCATCCTGGCCACTAGAGTCCCATCCATGGCACAGCCCTCGAGCAGGGCTGCTGGTGTCTGGTCAGTCACCGTCCTCGTACCCCTGGGGCAATGCCCGGGAGGGTGTGATTCTGGATGCCAGGCAGAGTCAGACCCCATTTTCTTACAAAAATATTATACCTGATCTCTCTCTCTTTGATTTATTGACAGATACTTGTCACACTGATGCTGTGCCGGGCTGAACGAGATGACATCTCTCACCTGTCCAGATGGGTTTGTATAGTTGAAACTTGGCTCTTCGTTGTCCAGACATTTCATAGTCTATGCCTTCTCAGCAGATGCCAGGGAGAGCGGGGATCTCAGGAGCAAGCGTCCAGCCCAGGCCCCCGCCCATCCTCTGCTCAACCTCCTGGGGCTGCACGTGCATGTTTTGGTGGTGTTGGTTCTGAAAGCTGCTATGGACTGAACTGTGTACCAACATGCCCCCAAATTTGTACATCAAAGCTGAACCTTCAGGGTGACTGTGGAGAAGTTGGTAACTCAGGTTAAGTGAGATCACAGGGTGGGGTCCTCATCCCGTAGGACTAGCGCCCTTTTAAGGGAGGGGATGTCTCTGCCAGGTGAAGACACAACACGGAAACTGTACCTGCAAGCTGGGGAGGGTTCCCACCAGGAACCATACCTGCTGGCACCTGGACCCTGGACTCTCAGCCTCCAGTAAATGCCTGCTGGGGACAGCCTCCTTCCCACCATGTGGTCTCTTTTACGGCAGCCTGAGTGACCAGGACGAAAGTAGTTTGAGTTGTTTCCAATTTTTACGTATACAAGAAAGTCTCTTCAGATCACTTCTTGACCTACTTCAGCTGTGCAGTCCAGTGGGGACTGCAGATGAAAACTGTGATGTCACTTTGGTTTTATGCAGTACTCTTCTTCTGAGTAGTTCATGGCACTTTTTAAAAAAAAATAATGTAAACATATCAGGTAGGGGCGAGCACTATTAGTCCTAACTTGCAACCAACCTCAGAAGAGGAGCGTTCAAAGTGAATATACTGGTTTGAACTAATCAGCTAGTTATTAAGCCAAGGAATTAGCAAGATCTAATTCTTTTTAAAAAAATGTATTGTTTTTAAAATTTTTATACAATTTTAAAGGTTACTTTCCATTTACAGTTACTATAAAATATTGGCCAGATTCCGGGGTTGTACATACATCCTTGAGCCCATCTTACGCTCGGTACTTTACACCTCCCACTCCCCCCAATGGTCACCACCAGTTTGTTCTCTGTGTCCCTGAGTCTGCTTCTTTTTTGTTGTGCTCACTAGTTGGTTGTATTTTTTTAGATTCCACATGTAAGTGATATCATACAGTAACTGTCTTTCTCTGTTTGACTCATTTCACTGAGCATAATGCCCTCCAAGTCCATCCATGTTGCTGCAAATGACATCTCTTCATTCTTTTTTTTTTTTTTTTTT
>PVHT020000521.1:32038374-32056954 GCA_004024745.2 Catagonus wagneri | reverse complement strand
ATGGATGGATGGATGGATGGATGGATAGGTGGATGAATGAATGGATGGATGGATGGATGGATGGATAGGTGGATGAATGAATGGATGGATGGATGGATGGATGGATGGATGGATAGGTGGATGGATGGATAGGTGGATGGATGGATGGATGGATGGATGGGTGGGTGGGTGGGTGGATGAGTGGCTGGGTGGCTGGATGGCTGGCTGGCTGGGTGAATGGGTGGACAGATGGGTGGATAGGTGGATGGAAGGATGAGTGGGTGGGTGGGTGGATGTGTGGATGGGTGGAAGGATGGGTAGGTGGGTGCGTGAATGAATGGGTAGATGGGCAGATGGATAGGGACATGAATGAGCTTGGTAAACAGATTTAAAGACTTTAGATTCTATTACTTCTAACTGACCATTTATAAAAATGTTGCCCAATAAAATAAAATTATGCCTAAGGATCCTCATTGCCTATTATCTGTCTGTATGTCCCTGGTATCCATTCTATACCACATCTCTCATCAGTGAAAAGTACAATTTAAAGTTCCCAACAGAAGCTCCAGTTCTTAGACACAGCCGGCAACCTCACAAACATCATCATCCTAAACATAGGGCAGATATGTGTTTTTCTAACATGTTTATATACACAAATATTAACAATTATTCATAGAGATAAACATGTATCTTTCTCTACATGCCTATGAGCGTCTCATTATTGGAATTTCTCTGAGCTCATCATTGAACTTCCTCTTGGCAGATTCCCAGGAAGCCATCTTTCTTCTCAATTTCTTGGAGATTGTGCAGCAAAGAGAGGGAAGGGACGAGGTTAGCAGAGCACGTATGTCAGGCTGAGTCGGAGGTTCTCACACAACTGCTTTCATTTTATCCTCACCCAACCACTGGTCATGCCCAATTACACGGAGAAATAGTCTCTGCTTAGCGTCCTGAAGACCATGGGCAGTCACGGCTGAGCAGAGCCCCTGGCAGCCCTGCACCCGCGCGCCCTGCTGGCTGTGCTGGCAGGGGACAGGAGGCCACCCTCCTTGACCTCCAGGCACCCACCACGCCGTCCACACAGTGTGAGGCTCACTGGAACCCCTGCACCAGTTCCTGCAAATGAATCTAAGGGTTTTAGGTTCTCTAAGTGCTTACTTTTTAAAGTGAAAAGGTTGTGTTTTTTGTTCATAGGACTTGTCAAAATTCAAAATTCAGGAAGACTTCATACAGATTATGAAATCAGTGCCTACCCTGCTCCAGGCATATGTTTATTCATCTAGTATTTCAAAAAGAATTTGATAAAAGGCATGGTCTGCACGTGAGGCCATGACCGAGATGAGCCCACGTCCTCGGCTGGCCTCCCTGAAGACTTACAGTCCCTGAAGGGCTGAGAAACCAAGTGCTAACACCTTCATTTGATCTTGATGATCATTAAGAACGTTTTCAGTAGTTACAAAGCATTTGCAACCCGAATTCCAAGTGAGATTAAAGGCGCCCTGAAAATCTCTCTCAAGCACACATTGGAATTTATTTATAGTTATAATTGAGGTTCTGGGAAAGAATTCAAGGTAGCCCAAGACGCATTCAGTGAGAGCATTAGATGTGATGTAGGTTCATCCTTAGGCTCTGCAGGGCCCCAGACTGCAGAGGCGGGGGGCACAGCCAGCGGCATCTCGGCTTCGGGCCCCAGAGCGTCCCCTGCAAAACCAGTCCTCAGGGGAAAGGTTAAAACCACGGCGCTAACTGCAGACACAAAAAGGGCTGTGGAAAGACATGGTCCAGGATTTCATTAGCTCATCAGGGACCTGCAGAGGTGTGTTCCTGCTCCCCAGTCACCACGGGCGGGGTTTTCCCCAGACTCAGGCACCTGCTGACGCTGCGCTAATCACAGCTCCTGGAACGATTCAAATTCCCAGGTGCACGTTGGGGAAGGTGTGCAAACGATGGAGTCTGCTTTAAGCAAAAAGGCACCTCTCTCTTCCTTTGTGTGGAATAAAGGGTCACCACCCAGACATTCCAGCATGGCCTCACCTGCCCACCCATCGGTGCCTGAGCCAGTGCGGGGCCTGGAGTCACCAGGAGGGTTTTAGAAAAACATTTTGCTCCTTGAGGAGATAGATACACACACACACATACACACACCCCAGGAGGGTTTTACAAAGACATTTCACTTCTTGAGGAGATGCGTGTGCATGCGCACACATACACACACACACACACACAAATATATATATACATACATGTGTGTGTGTATACTATATATGTATGTGTGTGTGCTTTGTGTGTTTATATAGGGACATATAGGGACGCATGTGTGTGTATCTACCCACCTATGTTACACACATGCACACACGTCTGTGTATAAAGATGGTGAGACAGGAATGCACAGCCCACTGTCTGCACTGTACCTCCAGGAGCCAGCAGAGCCTCAGTTACCAGCTGTAGCCAATATACGCCCGGGCAATAAACTCTTTATATCAGGCATTTAATTAAATGACACAACTTTTCCCACTGCTTATAATAACAGGTATTCCACAGCCCACCTGGACAAAAGACCACAAGCTTTTTTACACTGAAATATCTTCTGCACAATCGGCGGGTACATTCGGTGCCTGAGGGAGGCAGACCGCTGAGGACGCCCACGCGGCCTGGAGCTGGACTTGCAGCTGCAGGTGACACCTGGACCGGCATGCGAGCTGAGCCCTGGGTCGCCGTGTGCCAAGTGTCAGGGGAGGGCAGCAGGTGCACATCACGGGGATCGTGCTGTGGCCTCTGCTTGGTGGGCTGGTGGAGCCCTGGACAGTTCAAGCCCGGCTCGGTGCCCCACCCCTCCAGGAGCCACGGCCCCGAGCGAGCAACGCCCAAACCAGGCAGAGTGGGCACCTCCTGGTGAAGCATCCAGGGACCTGCGGCCTGCGCTTCCCCTGCCTCCAGAGGCTGGAGGAGGCACCCAGGAGCCCTGCAAGGCTGCATGAGCAGGCAGACCCTGCGGGCCTGGCTTGGGGAATTATCTGCTTGCAGTGACTCGGTAACCAGAAGCCCTGCTATCCCCCCACCACCTTGTGGTGGCCAAGGTCACACCAGGTGCCACCATCAACACACACAGACTTGCTTCAATGAAGTGGCTTCTTGTTTTAAAAAGCTGGTGATGAATAGAAATAGCCTGTCCACTCTGTTTACAAAATTCAGCTCAACACTGGTCCAATGGCTTCTCGGGTCCAAGCCTCATGTCTGGCCCTGGGACATGAGACGGACAGCACGGTCCCTGCCAGGCCGGATTCGGAGAGCACCGGGGAGGCTGTGCCGCAGAGTTAGGATGAAGAAGGGAGACTTTCTTTCATGCACGTCTCGGTCACTCATGAGAAAAGAGGGGAGGCTGTTCCCATACAGGGGACACATGACGTCATACCAGTCCCTGTCACCCAAAAGAACGCGGCTCACGGTCTGGCTTCTGTGACATCCTGAAGTTAAAAACCATATTTTCTGCTGTAACAAGACAACGCTCACTGTCCTGAGTGTGACGTGATCAAGAAAATCCAGTTCTTGTGAAAGACCTTTAAACCACGCTGATCCGTGCAGTGGACTGAGGGCAGTGTCAGCCCTCGGTCTGGATCCAGGAAGCAAGGTGAGGAAGCCCTGCCATGCCCGCGACAAGGGACAGGGACAGGGGACAGGGGACAGCTCTGGGTCAAGCGGGGCCTGGGAAAGGGCACGACTTTTCCTTCCAGCGTGGCGCCGCGGCCCTCACCCCTGATGCTCATTCCGCATGAGAATCAGCGCGATGCAGGTCTCAGGCATGGCTTCTGCAGAAAATGAACCACGAAAACACGCTGATCAACAGCAGCACCAGAGAGAAAAAGGGGCCAACACCCCCTGGAAAGGAAACGGCCCAGAATCGGAGCAAGAGGCTCTGGCACTCCCGTCCCCCCGTCCCCGGTGTCCTGCTTGGTTCTCAGCAGAAATAAGGACTTAGGATGGGCTGGGGGTGCTCTGGGTCTCTGGCTCCTGAGAGCTTCCAGAAACAGCAGGTCTGTTCAAATGGGGGGGTTAGCAGCTGAGGCCGTGACAAGTAAACCTCAGCGCAGAAAGAAATGGGGAAACACACAGAGCGTTTCCGGAAAATTCCAGACCCAAAGCAAGATAATGAGAACGCTGCCTGTGCCATTAATCCTGCCCAGGTAAATGGAACAGAGCACCGAAGGTGGGGGCGTGGGGACAAGGAGGGAAAGCCCGGAACCGCTCTGGGAGAGGGCGGCATGGTTCACGTCCTGGGTGAGGGGTGTATTCCTCCACCAAGACCTCGTCACTGAACAGACGGAGGGGAGAGGTGTGTGTGTGCATCTGTGTGTGTGTGTGCATGTGTGTGTGCCCGCTTGTGTGGGTGTGTGTGCACTTGGGTGGGTGTGTGTGCATGTGCTTGTGTGTGTGCCCGCTTGTGTGGGTGTGTCCACGTGTGTGTGTACTTGGGTGGGTGTGTGTGCACATGCTTGTGTGTGTGCCCGCTTGTGTGTGTGCATGTGTACGCTTGTGTTGGTGGGCGTGCACTTGGGTGTGTGTGCACATGCTTGTGTGGGTGTGTGCACGTGTGTGTGTGTGTGAGAGAGACGTGGAGACGCAGAGTCAGGAGAGAGCCCATGAGAGAAGTGGCTGCAAACGGGGTCCTCCTCCTTCCCACCATCCGGAGAAAGTCGACGTCTCAGTTCGACTCGGACTCCGGCTGTTTGGTGGGAACAGGAGCACACACCGGGCACCTGCTACACCGAGTGTCTGGAACAGACGAGATAAACCAGGGCGGTCCCTTCCTGGAGGGGACACGGATGCTGCAGGGGATAGAGGCTCTCATACTTGGTGAACCTTGGGTGGGATGGGACACTGTTCACGGGGTTGATGGGACACAGCGGTGACAAGTGACCTGGAAACAGAGGTGAATAGGAATGAGATAACAGAGACTGGGGAAGGCTTTCCAAGAAAAGGGAAACAGAAAGGGAGTGAAAATCAGAGGCTGGAGACAGAAACGTGTATTTGACAAACTCCAAATAAGGCACTCCTTTGGAACAAAAGCTGGACTTGTCTTTACGTGGCATTTCTCACTCTATTAAGTGTCCAGACAAAGGGACCAGTATATTTGATAACGTGGTATCCTTTTTGCTCATCTATTTTGCTTATCTATTTTCAAAAAGACTTGGGGGGGATGTTTACAATAAAATTACCCCACAAAAGCAGTCAACATAAGCACAGAAAAGGATAGAAGCTATATGGAAAAACAGAGCGCTGTCACTTTACTCAGGAACTGAAGCCCATAAGGCCGCCAGCTGCCCGAGCAAAGGTGAGAAGGTTCACAGCGTCTGGTGGGCCCACCTGATGGCCCACCTTAGACCCCCTCTGGGGGGGGTCTACCGAATGTGGGGGGCTTGTCATTGTCACCTGCTCTCACTGGGTGGTACCTACCTCACGGTGTACAGCTCTCTGAGGGGTCTGCAGAACTTGGGGGGCTCGTCACTGTCACCCTCTCTCGTTGGGTGGGACCCACCTGATTGCATACAACTCTCTCAAGGGTCTGCAGAACACAAGGGTGAGGGGTTTGTCACTGTCACTCTCTCTTGTTGGGTGGGACCCACCTGGTTGTGTACAGATCTCTGAGGGGGTCTGCAGAACACGGGGGGGAGGGCCTTGTCATTGTCACCTACTCATGCTGTCCTTCCTGGTTAACTTGGCCAGAAGGGATGATGGTTGTTCTGCGGTGATGGTTACACAACATTATGAATGTATGTACTGGCCCTGAATTGTGCACTAAAAGTGGTTACAACGGTGAATTTTGTGTTTTGCATATCCTACTACAATAAAAAGGAGTGCCGCCTCTTTGAAACCTCACCTCTTGCCATTTTCTGTGTGTGGATGAGCCACCCAGCCTGAGAATCTTGGAAGGCTGGGACTTCAGCGTCTTCACACAGCGCTATAGCATTTACACCATGTATGTTTTCAAATGTAAAAGGTGTACTTATCCTCTCAAACATAGGAAGCATACAGGAGCCGCCAACCTACCCCAGAGTCCATCCTGTACCCGAGTCTGTGTCATTCCCTTCCATACAAGCACCTATTTTCAAGTGTGCTGGTTCTCCTCCCAAACTTAAAGTCTGACCAGTTACAAAGGGTTTAGAGCCTTACACGGTTGTAATCTTGGAATAGGAATTGAAGACTTTAAATAAAGATCTGGGAAGCAGTTTCATGGGATGGGTGGAGCTTGGATTTAGGAGTCAGATGTTCCTAAATTTCAACCCCATTGTCACTAAACGCACGTGCTCAGGCAATGTACAAGTGCTTCTGAGTCTCACTTTCCACATCCATGAAATGGGGATAATAACACTTAAGTAGGGGGGTGCTTTAAAATGAGAATTAAGGATGGCAAAAATAGGAACAAAGAAGAGGGACAACAAGTAGAAAATAATAACAAACACAGTAGATATTAATCCGACTATGTCAGTAATCACTTTGGGCACCAGTGGTCTAAATGCACTGATTAAAGGACACACTGGCAGAATGAGTACAAAAACAAATGTGTTTTCTACAAGAAACTCACTTTAAACATAATGTTACGTGCAGGTTGAAAGCAAATGGATGGAGAAAAATATGCCATGTTATCACCGATCTAAGCAAAGCTGGAGTAGCCTTGTTCATTTCACACAGAGTGGACTTCAAAGCCAGGGAACCCCTCCAGGATAGAGGAGAATTACATAATTCTCCAAGGAGATACAACAACTCTCGACACACACAAACTCCACCACAGAGCTGTGTCCAACCACGCTGGTCAAAACCACATGGAAAGGCAAAGAAGAAGAGATGAATCCACTATGGCAGCTGGACGCTTCACCCCACCCGCAGCCGGGAGATGGAGCGGACAGGGAGTCAGCAGGAAGGAGCTGAACTCAAGCCGCACCGCCACCCATCACCGGGCTCTAAGGGTGTCTGTGGACTTCATCCCGCAAGAGCAGAACACTCCTTCTTCTCAAGGTCACGTGGAAGGTTGACCTTGGCTGACCATGTTCTGGGCCACGAAACAGCCTTAACAGGATGAAATGAGAACGAAGTGAAGCTGAATGCACGCTGAGATACGCAGGGCTCAAGATCCACCCTCCCTCCCCCAGCTTTGATGTCTGCATGTCCGCACTTCACCCAACTCTGGCTGCTGACCGCTCAAGGTACATAACCGGCCCCGCATCTCCTGTTTCTCCCACACCTGTACCCCAGGCAGGACTAAGCCCCCACCACTAACCATGTCACTGGAGTATCATGATTTGGACCCTGAAACCCAGTCCGTTTTGGTTCACTCCCTAGTGTAACATCACGTCTTCTCTCCCCCGGGATCTACCGCTTTGTACTTCTCGAGCATCTTACACGGTCAGGACGTGCTGAGGGAAACCATGTGAGACTGTCCTACACACACAGCTTAGGACAGTCTTTCAAACCCCCTTTGCTACTTAATCTAGCGAGCTGGTCAGGGATCTCGAGAAGCCGTCCTCATCCCTCGCCATTGCGCAGCGTGGTGTTCACGTCCTGTGCTCATCAGGGAGGCGTGAGGGGCTGTGTAGTCTTGTGAAATGTTAGCTCAGGGGTCCTTCTGTCTAGATGCTGCAGGTTGGGACGTGGAAGTCCCTCAAAGGCAGCAGGAGGAACTCTGCAAACCCCACAGGAGCAGCAAAATTCTGGTGGCGCAGGGACTGGTGACATGACAGAGGCTGATGCTGGAAACCCCCTGCCTTTAGGTCTACAGGAATAAAAGCAGCGAGGTGTGAACTCTTACAACTCAACCGATAATCAGACTCAAGACCAGGGTGTAATGTCCAAAATGGGGTGGGTTGGGAGTGGCCAGTGGCCGAGCATCAGATAGAGAGGGTAAGCCTGAAGACCCACTAACAACCACGAAGAGCAAACAGTGGAACTAAAAGGGCAACCCTGAGTCCCAAACCAACACCCATCATTTGTTAAATGTGACTTCCCCACGTGTCATAATACACTGGTGAATTTTATTTTCTCAAATTTGTTAAAAAGGTAGACACTCCCACTCATTAGCACTCCAGTAACAAACTTACTGCTCCCTTAACCTCATCAAATCTTTAAATCTTGGCTCCTCAGCCCAGCTACTGAGATATAAACACACTTGAATCCAGAAAGTAGTTTCCTTCAGGCTGGAAATGGCCCAGAACCTCGCTTGAGGGACCCCGGGCAATGCGTTTGCATTTCTTGTGTCAGAGAGAAGCCAGCGCAGTTCTGAGCATCAGAGTCAAAGAACAGACCCAAAGGGACTCTGCTCTCCTTAGAGACTGTCTTAAATTCAGCAACTCTCATACACTGATGACTGAAAATTGCTAACTCCTGAGCTTCAGGCTGGAAATCTTACACAATTCTCTACAAAGGAAGCCAACAGGCAACCATATTCAAGTTCAGGTGTAACTAGCAGCCTGCAGGGTCCCTTCCTGAACCAGCAGAGCCACGGGCACACACGCCTGTGCACACGGGACCAGACGGACAAGCAGCCCGGGATAGGTCAGCTCACCGACGTGAGCAGCTCTTCAACAACAATTCACGGAGGCCAGTGATCGGGGTTGATCTAAACATAAGCCCTCTGGAGCACCAGCTGTTCTCATCACTCTGCAGACTGGTTTTCCCCTAGAACACACCTGCCCGAGTCGAGGCACATTCCCCACGTTGTCCACGCACCCTGGCCCTCCCTGAGGATGGTGGGATTTCAGAGACACGTGGAGGTGGTGTGTACAGGACACAGAAGGCACATTTCGGAGATGGACATGGATTAAAATTTCATTCTCTCCAGTTCACGCCCCTGACACGGGACTGCAGGGCTGGGTGCAGCCCGTCGTGGGCAGGAACAGAGGCCGAAGCCCACCAGGACCCCCGCCTCCAAAGGCAGGAGCGGGTGTGGGTGTGGAAACAGCAGGGCTGACATTCACCTGAGCTCCAACCTCGTTCCGATCAGAGCTCCAGGTTCGGAACATACGCTCTTCTCTTCGCTCCAGGCACGAGACAGCGCAGCCGAGAGCACGTAACGCAGGGGCTCCTCTGGGCCCCAAAGTGCTTTCCTGAAAGCTCTTTTCCCTTTGATTTCCACATACTGTATTTGCTGATCTAAAAGAAAAATACGGGTGGACAAGTCGGAAACGGAAATATTTCAGGAACTTTTGTGGGGGATTCACGTCATAAAAATCTCCCTGTTTACAAGCTACTTTGCTGAGCTTAAAAAAGCCACACTTTTTAGATGAGTCAGCGGAATTCTTCCCTCAAAAAGATGTGTCCCGTTGTCTGTGTAACTGGACGGCGTGCTATGATCACCCTGCAGTACCAACACACCAAATATTTATGCAGCCGAGCCAAAGCATGTCTCATATCATCTCGAGGGCAGTTTCTATTTATAAGCATCTTTTCAAATATCTTCTCAAGCTAATCTAAATGCGCAACATGACACGCACTTGTTGGTATCTTTTAAAAATATAACTGAGCTTGCTGAGAAAAATGAATCACAAGACATTTTTAAAAAAAGAAATGTATGAACTGTTTCTCCAACAATGAATACTGGGACCATTCATTTGGTGGATATCAAGACGTTTTAACTAAAAATAGACTTTTCATCTACTTATATTGTTCTTCCACCATGGAAACCGCGGGGAATGCGATCAGTGAAATCTATGACGCAGATGTAAGTTCTCATCATTAAATTTCATGTGGAAACTACCTTATCTGGCAGAATCTGTACTGTACAGAACCGTGCTGAATTTTGGCAAGACACCAAAAGCAAATAAGGCATCTGCAGGTGGTTGAGCCCTGGGAATGTGGTGCAGAGAGTGGAAGGCAAAAAGAGACGCGTGGCCGTGAGGAAGGTCAAGGACAAAGAGGGGTCGGGAAGGGGTCTGGATGGAGAGAACAGTAAAGGGAGGGGAGAGGGGCAGACAGTGAACAGGGAGCTGGCTGGTCTCTGTAGCGAATCCTTCTTTCTCTGAACTGCTGTTAGAAAAGGTTCCGAGACAGGTCAGCCTGCGTTCTCCCGCTGTCTTCTTCTCACGTGGAGCCTTGATGATATGACAGGGCCATTGTCACGGGTCTCTTTGAAGCAGCTTAGAAAACCCCTCCTGGGAATAGAAGCCTCTGGTGGACCCCTGGGACTACTGGCGCCTGTGCCAGAAGTCGGGGCACTGAGCTGCTCGAATGAAAGTCCTGCAACTCAAAACATGTGCGGTACGCCTTTCCTGCTCATCTAGGGACCGGGAGATAGTAATTTCTAAACAAGTTTCCCATTAGCACGTCATAGACTTATGACAGAAAATTTAAGAGATCTGAGAAAGAAGGGAGGAGAAAACGCAAGAATCTAGAGCTCCACTTTGGAAGAGCATTGGTTTTTACGTCATCATACTTCATCTCTGGATAATTCAATGATGTTACTTAAAGCAGACGTACTCTATGGCATGTCCCACATTTTTATCAATGTTCTAAAGCATTGCCCTGGGAGCAGATACACTATTTCATTGCATGAAGGCTACGTGGTCTAACAGCCATCCCCTTATTATCAGACTTCAGTGGTTTCCAATTGCTTACCTTTCTAATAAGATGGCAACAAACATGCTAGTATTGAGGCTTTTCCTGAGTATTTTTTTATTTCCACAGATAGAGTCCCAGGGTTAGAAATCCACAGTGTGTATGCATATTTTCAAGATGCCTGTTAGGTGGCAAAGAGAATTCTTACTAAAACAAAGTTCAATGTTCAATACAAAAGTCTTAGTAGCATCACCGTCACCTTCTAGAGTTAAAAATGCCAAAGAGAAAACTAGAAACGATAACAAAGCAAAACCAAGTGTCAGGGATAAAATACACTGTCGTGTGCAGTCCCTGAACTAATTCATCTATTCGGTGGAACAAAGGAAGATGTATTTATTGTTTATCTTAAAATAACTTGTATTCAATAAATTAAAACAAATACGTTATATTCCAAAGGATCATGCTTCTTTTCTAACAAAAGGGATGGGCTGGAACACCGGAGGGAAGTGTCGGGCTGACAGGTGCTCGGCTCCAAGCCCGGCCTCCGCTAAGTAGCAGCGATGGACAGCAGGGCACAGACACCTGCCGTTGACCTGAAGCTCCTCCTGCGGCTGATCAAAGACGAGGTGGTGGGAACAGAGTCCCTGTGTCTCAGCTGCCCTGTCACTCAGCCAGCCTCCGGGAGCTGCACCGGGAGGAGCTCGGCCTCTGCTGGGCAGTCTGGTCAGATTGATGGCCCCAGGGGGTGGGAGGCTCGCATGATTAACCTGTGGTGCCATGGTTCCCCCAACCTGTGGTGCCATGGTTCCCTCAACCTGTGGTGCCATGGTCTGCCCACACGCTGGTGAAACTAATGACATGCTCAGTGCTCTGCACTGGTCAGTCCTAGAATGTGCTTCTGTTCTTGAGGCTAGCTTAGCTGGGAGGTGACCTCTGTCCAGCGGTGACCTTGGCCCAGCAGTGACCATGGCCCACGGGCTCCCTGGGGTTGGACATGTGACAACCTGTGGGGGGGCGGGAGGCAGTCTCAGGAACTGAGCCTTAAGCGCCTAAGCCACGTGGGAAGTCCAAAGGGCCTGGAGCCATCCAGGTCACAATGACAGGAAACGCCAATCTGCAAGCTGCCTCTTTGGCTCCAGACTCGGGGACAGAGGCACTTGGCTGGAAGCACAAACCTCAGCCTTGTAGGTACGTGCCTTCTGAGGTCACTAAGTCAGTACCACGTAGCCATTTATAGCGTATAAATGAAGAAAAAAGATTGAAAATAGTCCTGTGATATTCATGCATGTATTTATACTAATTGAATTATTATTATGTGTCAGCCATTATGATAAAAATGTGACTCACACAGTTTCATTTAAACCTGACAACACTGTGAGCTGGGAACTGTTATTATCCTAACTTTACAGAGAAAACTTAGCGAGGTCATTTCTGGCCCAAGGTCACGGAGTTGTCTCTGAGATTCCTAGGCCACGCCCAGAGCGACTCCAAACCCCAGTTCCCCATACAGCTTCTGACATTAAAGTAGTGGATTGTTTCCCAGGAAACTGCACACAAGCGTCGTGTCAGGGGTGGGCTGTAGGTTATCCAGCCTTCACGATGCCTCACGGGCGCCACTCACAAATCTGCACCACAAGAGACACCCGCAGTAGGGGGCGCAGCAGCCTGCCCTGGGCTCCCTCCCCGCCCCGCCACACATATGCCCGGTCACCCTCAGGGCAGCGCCCCTGCTGCAGGCCCACAACCCACAGCTTCATCCACGTGGCTCCCCCCCTTCACAATCGACGTCCTCACCTCTTGCCACCCATCGATCCACTTCTCCCACGAAGGGCTTTTCTCATCTCGGAGCCATGATCTACCTGCCTGCCTTTAGCTGCCCTCCACCACCACCTGCTCTTAATTCCTCCAGTCCAACCCCTTTCTGCCTAAATGTCTCGAGAGGAGTCTGTTTTTCGGACACAAGGAAAATCAACGCATGCCTGTTAACTAAATGGAAATAGATACATGTTGTGACATAGGTCGATCTTTTGATTCTCCTCAGGGAAATATTCACGGGTCGCTCTCAATCTCAAGGCAAGAGACAGAAGGCGTGGGGTGTAGACAAATGGTAAGCTCCGTGCACGGCTGCTGGCTACTTCTAATCCTCTGCAACTGGTCTGAGGTCTGATCAGTCAACCTGGCCTGTGGAGAGGAAGGCCCATGGGGAAGGACCCCAGGACCGGCTGGTGACGGCTGACTGAGGCGTTTCACCACCTCCGAGGCCAAGTGTGAGCGTCCCAGTAAAGTCACAGAGAAGGCACATCAGGGACTCGGGGACTTCCAGACCCTGGGGGGGGTGACCTTCAAAGACACCACATTCTGGGCTTGGCGTGCAGAAGCGTGTTTATGTTGCTCCTTTCCCGGGGACAGTCACCTCCCTGATCACGCCTCCGCCTGCTTGAGGGCAGGCCCTCACCTTGGAGCTCAGCCACAGAGGATGGCCAAGGTGAAGGAGGTCACCCTTGGGGTTGGGTCGCACTGGGACGGAAGACTCCATCCTGGGTCCTCTGGCCCCATTGAGGTGTGAAGCAGGAAGCTGCCAAGAATGCTAAGCCTCTGGGAGTGAATCTTAACCTGCAGACTCTGCAGCTGTGGGAGTGGGCACAGCTCAGACACCCTGACAGGTGAGAATGCAACCCTGCCAACACTTTGACCGCAGTCCTGCCAAAGACCAGCTATGCCACACTCGGGGCTCATAGAAACTGTGACATAATGAATGTGTTTTCAGCCACCAAGTTGGTGGTAAATTATTATGCAGCGATAAAAAGCTCACATACCTAGAATTCCGATTTCCCTCCAAAGCGTGCAACTTGTGTATTGGTTAGGACGCTTATTTGTGTCTTGAGTCATAGGTTTGGACATGTCTAGCTTTCTTATTTCTAGACAAATCCAGTTAGGCTGGCATCCCACGTACAAGTCTGTGTTCACGGGGACCAGAGCTCAAAACAGCCGTGCGTACCAGGTTTGTGTAATTTTATCAAACTGAAATTGAGTTGAAGAACATTCTGGGGAGTAAAATCAATGAGTTGAAAAACTCGATATCAAAATAATAGACTTTAAAGGTTTTTTACAAAGGATTTCTGAGACTGAGAGATTCTAGTTTAAAACTACTCCAGTGTGACAATCAAACCACACGAGCGACACCCCTCACCTGCAATTTCACAGAAGTCTAAGTGAGAAAAATACTGGTTTGTTTGGGCTTTTTGCAGCTTTATTGAAATATAACTGACCTATAACATAGTGAAAGTTCAAGATGTAAAACATGATACACACATATTTTGTGAAATGATCACCACAGGAACATCAGTTAACACTCACCGCCTCACACAATTGCCATTACTCTGTGTGTGTATCTTACATCTTCTTTATCCATCATCTGTCGACGGACTCTTAGGCTGTTTCCACATCTTGGCTGTTGTGAATGATGCTGCAATGAACATGGGGCTGCAAATGTCTCTTTGAGAGAGTGATTTCATTTTCTTGGATCGATACCCAGAAGTGGGACTGCTGGACCGTATGGTGGTTCTACTTTTAATTTTTCTGAGGACGCTCCATGCTCTTTTCCATTAGCTGCACCAATTTACATTCCCACCGACAGAGCACAAGGGTTCCCTTTGCTTCACAGCCTCGCCAGCATTTGTTATTTGTGGTCTATTTGATGATGGCCAAACTGACAGGCGTGAGGTGATGGCTCACTGTGGTTTTCATTTGCATCTCCCTGATGACAGTGACGTTGAGCATCTTTTCCTGTACCAGCTGCCCATCCAAATGTCTTCTCTGTGAAAAGTCTGTTAGGATCCACTGCTTATTTTTATTCAGATTTTTTTTTCTATTGAGTTATACGGGTTCCTGATATATTTGGATATTAACCCCTTATTGGATATATGGCTTACAAATATTTCCTCTCATTCAGTAGGCTGCCTTTTCATTTTGTTCATAGTTTAATCTGCTGTGCAGAAGCTTTTTAGTTTGATGTAGCCCACCCATCTATTTTTGTTTTTCTTGCTTGTTTTGTTCCTGTTTGGAAAACTTATGCAGTTAAAGTCTATTCCCTAGGGCTGGACAGCTGCTAAGACAGCACGTGATGGAGAGACACCTCACACGGGGCTGGAGCTCTGGGTGCCCACTCAGCTCACAGCACATCTCCAGGCCCTCTGTGGGGTCTCATTTGCGGGACTCCAGGCAGGCGGCTTGGCATTCTGAGCCTCCCTGGGTCACACCAGCCTCCATCACCAGTGTTTCCTTCATTCCCTCTGCCCTGCCACACGCGTTCCCTGCTGGTCCTTAACACAACCACACACTCCTGCCACAAGGCTTCTGCTCTCCAAGTGCCTCTGCCAGGTACTCTTTCCCCAGATAAACCGCAGAGCTTGTTTTCTCACTTTACTCCATCTTGGCTGAGACGCCACCCCTTTACACAGGAATTTCTTGACCACTGCGTCTGAAAGAGCACCTTTCTCCACCCCAGTCACTCTGTCGCCTTTTCCTGCGCTGCTTTCTCCGTGATGGTCTGGGACGTAATTATTTTGTTTTTAACAGCTTTATGGAGGTAGCATTCATGTGTGGTAGAACACATCCTTTTCAAGTGCACAATTTCATGGTTTTTAGTACATTCGGAGCCTTGTGCCACCAGCACCACAGTCAATTTTAGAACATTTCCATCATCTCAAAAAGAAACTCAGTACCCTTCACAGATCATTCTTTATTATTCCCTTTCTCAGCCCTAAGCGACCATGCATCTACTTTTTGTCTTAGATTTGCCTCTTTTTGACGTTTCTGATAGATAGTCAGGGAACATGTGTCTGTTGTGATAGCTTCTTTTCCTTAATGTTTCCAAGGTCCATCCATGGTACAGGGTGTATTGGTGCTTCATTCCTTTGTATGTCTAATAACATCCCACTGTATGGATACACTACATATTTCAAAATTCACTCACTTGTTGATGGACATTTGGACTGCGTCCCGCTCTTGGCTATTATGAATATGCTGCTATAAACATTTATATACAAAAGAAAATCTATTCCCTGGGGTGAATAAAGTCCACTTCCTCCCAGTTATTATTAATTTTCTGCATATTCTTTCTCCCAGTCTGAACTGGAAGAACTCAGTTCTGTGTAACAGCCGTGCGTCTGTCAACACGAAGAACGTTTCTGCATAAATCTCTTCTCATGTTTCTTCTCTGACAGGAAAGAAGGGCTTATGTTTTAATCAAATGGGTACTGAGGCATTTGTAGGACCTTAAGCCTCTCACTGTCAAAAAGACCATCATCACACAGTGTACTTACCAAGTGTTATAGCCGAATATGCACAAAATATAAAGCTAAGACAGTGACACCACTGATTAGGTAGAGGGTACAGATACAAGCATTTTTAGCTACAGTCAGATACACAGTCAGATACTTTAGTCTTGACTTAAGAAACATCTTTTTTAATAGTAAGTTTACTTTTTATTGTGCAGCATACATGAAATAATTGTTAGTTTTAAAAATGTTAGAATCAGTTTTTAAGAAATCTATCATTTTCATCAAAATCTGAATTTTACAAGTCCACCAAGTTACTGACGGCACCAGTGAGCATAGAAGGTAGTGAGGATTTTTCTAAGTTAGTGTAAGGATTTAATTGTACTGGAATTCATTTACTCCCTGGCATTTATTCCTTCAGCTGCCAGTAGGCAAAGCAATCAAGCACCGACAGTGCTCAAGATTAAGCAAACGCATGGAGAGTGGAGTCTCAAGGGGCTTTGGCTGCTAGGCTCCAGGCTCGTCAGCACTGGACATCAGAAGTGGAAGAGGTCTTAGCCACGCATGGACTTCCTTTTTCACCTTTACATGTAAATAAACTGGGGCCCCAGGGGCGGCCGAAGCTTGCCCAAGGTCACCCAGGTCTTTGGCGCCAGAGAAAGAACCTCCAGCCCGTCTTACCTCCAGGTGTGTGCTCTGGGTCTGACCTGTGTGGGTGTTTATGCGAACAACAGAAAAGGGAAGACTGCATCTCCTGAACAGGAACTGGGGGAGACCATGAGAAACTCATTGCTGTCTAAGCTCAAACGAGCAGAATCATCGGTTCGTCCTCAAAGCAGCTTGACACCTCTCATCCCACCGCCTGCCCCTGAGGACACCCAGCCCAGAACTGGGTTAAACCAACTGAGACCGTAGGGGAGTTTTCTGCCACGAGTTCTGCTGCTCATGGACCTGCCTATGTAACCTTCCTTGTGCAGCATCTGCCCAGCATCCTGGGGAGGCGGGGGATTTAGGAAAAAGTGGGCTGAGTCGAGGGCGGGAGCAGACGGACTGCAGCCCCTGATGTTACGTGACCCTGGGAGTTTGCGCCGCTGGTTCCTGTCCCGAAGCTCCAGCCAAAGCTGCAGCCAGCCTGGGAGTTCCCACAGCTTCCCTGCCTGGCTGACACCCGGACACCTGCACCACTGAGTTTAAGACTCCCCTCTCTTATCACCAGTTTTCATAACCCACCTGCCTCCTGGTGAGACCAGCCTTTCCCTTTAGGACCCTATACATTCGTCACAGACCATGTTTCTTCTTTACGGACTTCCTGGTACATGTACTTCCCCCTGCATGTCCTGCTCTGCTTCTTCCTGCGTCCCCAGCACCTGCTGTGAAGCCTAGTGAAGACAGGCTATCTAGGTATCTGTGAAATACCACCAGTAATAACTAACTGAGCTTCCAAACACTAGGTGTAAAGGCCACATGTGCATGGATATGTCCCCTTTCAGGATGGTATAGATCATGCCGGTGTTCCAAAATTTCACTAACAAAGTAGCCACACTTTGAATCAACAATGCTATTTCTAGGATTTCTAGAATTTACTCTAAGGAAATAATCATGAAAGAGCATACAGGTAAAGCTATGAATATATTCATGAAAGTAAAATTTAGTAAAAAAGATTAGGCAGCTTAAATTTCCATTAAAAGGGGATTAATTCAATAAATCACAGTGGACCAATGCAATGCCATAATATGTAACCACTAAAAATGATATTTAAAGGCATATTTAACGCCATGGACGGCATTCACAAGTCACAGGCAAGTATGCAGATCATAAGGAAAGACGCAGTTCTAGATAAACAAATACATCTATTCCATGCCTAGGACATCATCAAAAACTGCTATGATGTGAAAAGCCATAAAATGAACACTTAACTATATTCATTTCAATGAGAAAATTATGACGTCTCCTTTCTCCTTCTAAGCCAAGACACAAGTAATTTTCACTGATAGAAAAATACATCAATTAAGCAATGTGGTCTAGTTTAGGTCTGTCATCAAAAGCATAGTTAAAATAAACCAATGAAACTGGGCCATAGCACGTAAGTAACAGTGGTTTTTTATACCCCAGAAAGTAGACTTGCTAAGGGGGAAGAGGCAGGGTCTTTTGGAAGGTGACAGAAAGTCAGACGTACAACCAGGGGTCCTAGGCAGATCAGCACTTGGCCTGTACCTGATGTTGCAACAGGAACTCCTCCAGGGTGTTCTTGCTGCAAAGGGCATTCTCCTTGCTGCAAAAGTTCTCCTTGCTGCAAAGGTTCTCCCTGCTGTAAAGGGCATTACCCTTGCTGTAAAAGTTCTCCTTGCTGCAAAGGGCATTCTCCTTACTGTAAAGGTTCTCCTTGCTGTAAAGTTTCTCCCTGCTGTAAAGGTTCTCTTTGCTGCAAAGGGTCAGCTGTGTGGATAACTCCCAGCGAGGAGAAGGGTCACAGGCAGTGGGACAATTGTTATGGGCCCAGACACAGCCTCAGATAATAGACGACTTCTGTTTTCATTTTCCTTACCTACATTTTGTGGTGGTTTTCTTTTAACAAAATGATTAGAAAAAAAACTCGGCATATATGTATGGAAAATGCTCAATCAACAAATGCTTCAAAAAGAGTAATGGGCATACATCCGGACAAAACTTTTCTTGAAAAAGACACCTGCACATGCATGTTCATTGCAGCACTATTCACAATAGCCAAGACATGGAAACAACCCAAATGCCCATCGACAGATGATTGGATTAGGAAGATG
>PVHT020000521.1:31853710-32038274 GCA_004024745.2 Catagonus wagneri | reverse complement strand
GACCCTCATACTGAGTGAAGTAAGTCAGAAGGAGAAAGACAGATACCATATGATATCACTAATAACTGGAATCTAACATACTGCACAAATGAACCTTTATGCAGAAAAGAAAATCAAGGACTTGGAGAACAGACTTGTGGTTGCCAAAAGGGTGGGGGAGGGAATGGGATGGTAGAGGGGTCTGGGGTTAATAGCTGTAGATTGTTGCCTCCGGGCTGGAAAAGCAAGAAGATACCACTGTATAGCACTGGGAAGTATATCTAACCACTTGTGATGTGTAACCCTGTCACCATGCTGTGCAGCTGGGTATAATGTAAAGAAATAAAAAATAAATAAATAAATAAAATAAAATGGATTTTTCAAAATATAAAAAAAAAGAGTAACAGCAATTTTTTTTAACGAAAAGTATATTTTACTTTAGCTCTAATTATTATTGCTTCCCCCAAACCCTGATTTTATATGGACTTTCATGAATTTTTCTCTTTTTGGGTTGGAGACAAAGTTCCAGAAGGCCTAGCATGAGAGTTACTGACTTTGAGCCTTTTCTTACCAACTCGCAAGCAGAGCTTTTGTATTGCCTTTGGTCGCTGCATCTAAGGAAAGAGCCGAGAAGGGACCATAATTCATCATGGAAGGTGATGCGCCGGGGCGTGTCAATGACACATGGAATTTAACTTCTTATGAGAGAGAAGCCGCCACCACCCTCCTTCCATGCCGGTGTCCACAGCGTTTCTGGAACGTGATTTCAGGAACTTTTCCTCGGCACATAGGGCACAAATCTATCGCTGTGTTTTACCTTTTTTATCCCAAATTCTCTGCCCCAAGCCAGACAGCACATCTGGCTCTACTGCTCCTTGAACCAGCATGTGCTCTGCCCTTCGGAGCCTGTGTTCCCTAACTGTAACCCCGGGATGTGGGGCCCTTTAAGGACTTCTTTCCCCGCCCTGAATATGACGGGGTCAAGTCAAACACCGCACAGGACAACAGAGAGGCTGCTGGGTCATTTGGGAAGATGCTAGGACCTGGCGCTGTCACCAGACTGCTCTCAATTCAGACCCAGGCTCTCAGGGACCGAGCCGGGCTGATCGGGCAACTGCGCCGCTCTGGTTATCACAGCGAACAAGGGGCAGGAGAGAGGAGCAGGTGGATGCGGAGCTCTGAACACGAGGCAGCTGCACGGGACACGCACTCTGGCCGCGACAGTCATCACTGCCGTATTAGCCAAGGTCCCTAATGAAGCAATGAAGGAGATGTGGGGCATTGTCAGGTCAATACATTAGGCGCCACAGAGCTTCTCCTGAGTGTTACCAGCCTGAGTGTTACGTCCACAATTCTTAGGTTTCACTGCGCTGGACCACTACGCAAACAACAAAAGATAAACGCAAAAAACTACCTCAGAAAACGAACCCAAAGGCACCCACTTCACATTTTTTATACATGTTGACCTGGTCTTCTCTTCACGCAGGCATGTGCGTCTTCGTTCTAGCACACGTACATTTGGGGACAGAAGCGTTACTATTTTAAAGGATCTCATCTCTTAGCAGCATTAAAGTATAATTTAAAAATGCATTTCCATGAAAAAAATCTGACAAATGCAAATTAAGATGTGATAAACAGTGCTGTTACGCTGAGACAACACAGCATTATAAACGATTTTATCACAAAGCTATTATTTACATTGACAAGACTTCCATATGTGAAAAACGGTTATTGAATGACTCAGGTTTTGAACTGATTTCAAAATCAGAAGGCATATTAATAAGCATATAGCCAGGTGCCCAGAGATGGAGCAATTCTTGCCTATATACCAAGGTACTAAACTCAGGAAAATGCATTTAAAATTTCCCATTTGGAATTATACATCAATGTCTTTCTAGCCTCATGCTTTGAACAGAATCCCACTTCCCTCACTGGGAATTTTACAACGAGTTTATCTTAATTTAACATGCAGTATGTATCCCAGTTCATTAAAAATAGCTTCTGAGTTGAAGAATTCGTACTGGCTGGAGAATTCGTATTAAATTCAAATTCAAGCCCACGTTTTTATGCAGTAAACTCCAAGGATCTGTGGAAAGTTAGGGAGCCTTCTGGAAAAGATGGAGCTGTCTTTACACAACACGGAGCTGAGGCAGGACATCTAAAATGACATCGTCACATGTTCCTGCTCCGCCGTGCACACGTGACCCAGGAACCGGGGTCCTGACCTTCCATCTCTGGTGCAAACTCAGTCAGGTGACACCAACTGTGGTACAAGCTATAAGGTCAGAAGGGTAAAGAGTTGTGGGCTGTGGGTGACATTTCCTCTGAGTCCCAGGCTTGTTCTTGGCAGGCTGGGAGGCACAGGCACAGGGCACAACCCCACACTGCTCCCCAGGCTGCCCCATGCCGAGGACCCGTACCAGGCCAGGGGGTGGATGCCTGTGGTTGACGTGAACCGGACCCAACCACACCCATCCAGACAAACCAAAACAGCCCATGGCAGCAAACACGTGGCTATCATTTACTCGCAGTGTTAAGGGTGGGCCTTGCATAACGAGGAAGCTGGGCCAAGGTCAGTGCCCAGGGGTCTAGTGGGTTTTGTCTGATCCAAGGCAGAGATGGACACATGGAGCATTGAGGGGTGAACCGCCTGTGCGCCTTCCCAGCCAGCCGCCTACACGCACAGCTTTCTGCGCTCACAAACCTACGAGAATGTGATGAGAACTACAGCACATGTAGACATGTGCAAAAGTTCTGGCCACAGTTTTAGTGCCTCCATAGACAAACGGCTCACGGACCCCTCACAGAGCTGTACAAAGACCCCGTGGCATGATATGGGGCATGCTACGGGACGTGGCACAGGGCGTCTTCACAGTCGCAGGCCTCCTGTGTCTGCTGATGCACAGGAATGGTCCACACCCCTAACTAGTGCTGACTGTACAGATGTCAATCAATTCAATTAATCTGGTTTTTCACCAAAATGCTGCTATTCTGACTCCTTCTTAAATCTGGTGACATTAACTTTCTTGGGTCTGCTTCACAATTCCTAAGTAATTTTATTTATTTATTTATTTATTTTTATTTATTTATTTTGTCTTTTTGCCTTTTCCTAGGGCTGCACCTACACCACGGCTCATGGCAGCGCCCGATCCTTAACCCATTGAGCAAGGCTAGGGATCGAACCCGCAACCTCGTGGTTCCTAGTCAGATTCGTTAACCACTGAGCCATGACGGGAACTCCTAAGTAACGATTTTAGAATTTGAGAAATTGGAGGGTTTTATTATTCAAAACCAATAAAAAGCAGCTCTGTTAAAAGAGTGATATCAGGTCAACGTTCTCCATGGAATGCAGTCAGACTGCCCAGCCGTCATGTGGTGTCTATACCAAAGCTGTGACCCTGAAACATGGATTCAGTTCACTCCTCCAGGACCGTTCCTCGGGTTTAGTGCAAAGATGTCCCACCTGGTCATCCCCAAAAGACCCAGATGGAAGCTCCCTTTAACTCGGGAGTCACTGAGCGTTTCTGAGAAAGACCCTGCCCTACACCTCTTCCACCTCAGGACTCTCAGGTGCCAAGGACGGCCGGGTCTGGAGGGACAGGTGGAGGGTCCGCGTGTCTGCAGAGCCTCTGCATTTCTCTCTAGCCTTCCACAGTGTCAGGAGGGCAGATCTGGAGAACTCTTCTGGTGCAGACCCCACCTGAGTCGGCAAGCATCCCCTGCCCTTGCTCTGCGCGGCGCCGACACGGGTGCCGCAGGTGCAGTGACGTGCTGTGCGACGGCTCTCTTCTGCCAAGGAAGAGAGGTTGTTCTGGCAGAGAGAGGAGAAGGGTTTCCATAGCTACGTCTTAGCGGGGTCCTAAAATGCAAAAACAAACCAATCCCCTCTCTGCTCTCCTATTCTCTGCTCCCTGAAGTGCCTCTTTTCCATGTGAGCCAAACAACACGATACTTGGGAACCACTTTCTATAAAACAATGGATCGGTCATCACCACCGTCATTCCAACTATCAGTTTATTCGGAGCTATTTCTTACAACCATTGCTTTACTTGTCAGTTTTTCTTTAGACGCACAACTATCTTATTCATCCTGCATTTCCTCAACACCTAGAATAACCCAGAATGAAAAGACATGGAATAAAAATACAGAAACGGGAAAATCAACAACTGAGCAAGGAAGTAAAGAGCAAAGCAGAACACATAGCTGAGTCCCTACTAAGTATAGGCACGAGGCACCAGGACTATCTCAAAAGTGCCTTGAGATGCAGGTACAGTTTTGCCCACATTTTGGAAGACTTCAGCAAAGTTACACCATTTGTTTAAGGTCTACAGGTTCGAAGGAGAGAAAGCTGGATTTGTGCCAAAACCCATTCAGTTCGAATCTTGTATTCCTAATGTATGTCCTTTTCCGCCCTTTTCATGCATTTTTATTTTGTACTTTCATCATGAGTTTGTTTTATCAACTATTCATGATTTAGTCAGGCAATGGTTAATCTGCCAAAGTTTCATGGAGGGGTGGAGGGAGCGCATGAATTTGAAAGATAGGAAGTGGGAAGGTCCTCGTGGAAATTTTGAACAATTAGTTCCCATCTGCCTTAGTTGCCACGTGTCTAATAATAAGACACATGGTCTCGTTCAATAGCAGGTCAACGACACGTGACGTCGCAGAAACCAGACTGATGCCTCTGCAGCGTATCTAGAAGATAAAACAAACAGAGGCTGCACTCTGTGGATATGCGCGTCTAGACACATGCCTGAGGAAGCCTTGGGTGAGAGCTTTGGGTACACAGGCAGCTTCCTATGAAAGCACACGTTCCACTCACCACAAAGGAGCTGGACTGCTGGCTCCTGAGTCCTGCACCACTGGACTCAGAGTCTGTGTTTCTCCCCAGGAACATCCATTTCCTAGGATGTGAGGCAGGAATCACAAGAAGACCTGTATTTCAAAAACTGTTTTCAAAGCCAAAGCCAATGATTTTATATCCTATTAGTTGACGAGACCATGATGGTGCTCAGTAATAACCACAACTGCCCAGGTGGTCCTCTTACCATGTTGTAGAGCCTCTTCTTGTTTCCGCTTCTAGTTTTGGAAAAATGTTCCCACAAGTTTGAATTCTGCTTATTCCACCCACTTCAGTACATACAGATGAGCAGCTCTTACGTTCCTAGTCCTACACCGTTTAACACGGACCCCCAGCCAACATGTCACTTCCCATTTTGTCGAGACGAGGTCCACATGATCTTTAAGGGGAAAAAAACACCTGTGGTCCACAGGGGGAAGATCTGTGTTACGGTCAAGAGCGAGCTGAGCTGAAGGGAAAACGGTAGGTCTGCAGTGAGAAGAGAAGAGGCACTTCTAACGGAGAAACCACAGGAAAGATAAAGAGGGATGGCAAAGCCCGTCACACGCGTGTCGAGTGTTTGTGGGGTAAGGCCTTTCCTGAGGACCCTCCCAGCCAGGAAAATACAGAAGCTAGAAGTCACAACACTTCCACACACACTATTTCACATGAGCCCCTTAAGAAGCCAATGAAGAGTGAACCACTGTGCGTTTAGCATTTTTAGAAAAGTGAGTCACACATCTAGTTTGCTTTTTTTTGTACCAAGACTGATCTTCCCATTACACCAGAGCAAGTGTCCTATTTTTAAAACACGGTGTCCATATCTGCAAACCCTTGCAAGCATTTTTGCTAACTTGTAGGTTCCCAGCCTGAGTTCTGGGTCATTGATCACAAGGCTGGTTGGGGAGGAGGAATTTTCTATCGGAATATTTGCCTCCAAGGTCATTCTACAAAGAGAGATGCTGTAAAAACCTCAGTTATTTTTTATTCATAACATTGATAATGAGATGTAACAATCAGAGAGAAAAGCACCATTAGAAATACATATTATTGAAAATAACAAAGATTCAGCAAGAAAGGTTTCTCATCTCTGCTGTCACTTAAAAGACAAGCCATACCTAAAACCCAGCCAAACCTGTAAACACAAACTTTGGGGTAGGTATTAGAGAAAGGTCAATGGTTTGACCTTGGCTTCACATTATCTCCTCTGTGAAATGCTCATGACAGATCCCTAGCCCATGATGTCTGGTCTTACCAGCACATTCTCAGAGCTCAGTGAATTGCATCCAGGTTGGAATACCATCCAGCTTTTCTTCCCAGGACCCAGCACAGTGTCTTGGGACTCACTGAACGCTTGTGAAATGCAGGCAGGAAAATGAAAAGATAATTAAAGAGATAAAGGCAGGAATTAAGCCCCCCGTGTGGTCAGGAGAGAGGGGCAGACAGGCGTGAAAGTCTGGGCAGCCCCAGGTAATGAGCCTGATCAGGGGTCCTGCTGCTTAACCTGGCGTTCTCTTGTCTTCATCTACCACTAAGACTCGCCTCACCCACTGGCTGCTGCTCCTGGGGTCGACTGGAGAACGTGGATTCACGGGCTGGTGGCACTGGGATGGTCACTGTGCCATGAAACCAACTCTGCCCGAAGGTACAGGAATGCTTCACCATATTTCAAAACTTCTCGGTACCTGTCACGTCTGAAGGAGACTCCCAAAAGGATCCTCACCACGCTTGCCAGTGTACAGCATAAAACACAGGAATAGAGAGGCAGTAAGTGAAATACTTTAGCCTCTGCATGGACATTTCATTCTCAGGAAATAGAAGCACTCTGCTTCCTTGTGTTCCTGGAGCTTAAGAAGATGGAGAGAATTCTCTCAAGGATACTGAACTTGCGTCAGATCAACCAAAAGACAGCCTATGTTTGGGGTATTTTGTGCATGTCTCACGAGATGGCATGAATGATATTCAAATTTCAAAACAAAGTTCTTGCTTTCAAGGTGCCAACATTCTAACATGGAAGACAAATGTCAGAGCCTGTCCTCACACACCGTGAGTGTGGCCAAAAGTTTTTTTTTTCTCTTTAGCTATTTTTTCCAATATTTTAAAGGATTTTATTATGAATTACTAGAAATAACTTTAATTTGGCTCTTCTCAGCATTCAATTGCATATATTCTGTATATGCTTTTCCCTCCCATATATGCTTCAGAATCCAATAAATAGGCATTAGTTTAGCAGGGAGAAAATAGCACTTCATCTACACGTACTAAACCTGAAGACTGATATTTAAATTATCTGGTGACCAGGAAAATAGAATATTTATTTATTCCTTGAGCAAATTAATGAGGTAAAATTGTTTCACTGACAGTTGAATGCCTGAAACTCAGATATTGGATAATGTAAAAAAATAGAAATTAGCAAATTAGGGTTCATTTGTGCATTTTATATCGCTCTGCATAAATGCATAATTGTGAGTCTGAGATACCAGATGGTATGTGCAATCCAGCCCCATTTTACTCTATTTTATCATACTTAATAGCTTTAGTATCACCTCTGAGTCTAAACATAGGTCACATAACTGCCCTTGTTCGCAACAGGACCAGATATCCTAACGGTCAGCTTTATGCATGTGGTTCAAAAATACACAACTGGATGCTATGGGATGTAAATAGGAGGAGACAAATATCCTGTGCTCAAAGCACCTACACACCTGTCCTCAGTTCTGAGTCTGATACACATTATGCTCCAGCAGTATGTTCAGAAGAAGAAGAGTGGAAGGAAGGCTAACAGGAAGAAGAGCAGAGGCTTAGAGGTGCCCACTGGTGATGGAGAGGACACGGGACGCTTCATCAGAGAGGTGGTGCTCCAGCTCGTCCCTGAAGTCTTTTCTAGACTTTTCTATGTTTAATACAAAATGTATTTCAGGTGTTCTCTGCCCCCTGCCCTGCCACACTAACCTCTGCTGAGATAACTGATGCCGGCCAGTCCCTATGTGTCTGTCCCTTGATACCCTTCCCTCTGCTCCTCTCTCACACACATACACACACACTGTAGCACTAACCTCTGCTGAGATAACTGATGCCGGCCAGTCCTTGTGTGTCCCTTGGTACTACTCCCTCTGCTCCTCACACACTCATGCACATGCACACATACACATATACACACACACACGCACACAAGGCTCCTACCAGCCCTCCTCTGTCCTCTGTCCATCCCTTGACAACAAAAACTCCAAGCCCAAGTGCACTCCTGGAGCCCAAGGTTAGAATAGGATGACCAGAATCCCAAGGGAGCCTGACTTGCACATGGCTACATGAGGTTGAAAAGGCACGTTTATGGCAGATATTGAATGTGGAATTCATCCTATAGATGACGAGGACCCTGACAACATTTGAGGCAGGATGATACCGTCTGACCCATAACTCAGGAACAGACACTTATCTCCCTCAGGCCACACAGACTGGAGGGTGGGAGGTGGGTTCTCCGGGCTTGGGGGTGCCCAGGGAAGGAAGGCAGAGAGGCTCCACCAAGAGAATGTGTTCCAGAGAAATCCCTATTCTCCTCCCCGCCCAAAAGCCAAGAGAGAACTGGATTTCTCCAAATATTTCCAATAAGAGCTCAGACCATTTGGCAAGCACTTGTGACCTGTCAAACGGCCAGAGTCTAGAAGGACGGAGGCCGAGCCGATAACTAAGGCTTTGACCTTGGCAGGAACTCCCTTCAGACATCAGACAGGTTCACAGTAGGGTTGCTGGGATAAGGAAACGCCTGAGTGTCCTCTGCTTTCCCTTGGGGACCGGCTCCCCCCAGCAAGATTCTGCATCCACTCGGATGTTAGGGAGCCGCCCATCAGGTTCTCACGCAATCCTCTTTTTCTTTGTCTCTTTTCTTGCATATTTTAAGTCAATTCCAAAGTAAAGGCTGTTTTAGCCTCTTAGAGCAGTATTCTTGTTATCGTTAAGTAATGATTTAATTCATCTGTAAAAATACTTGAGTCATTTCTCTCCTGTATCTTGTGTTATCAGAGCTGTTTTTCCTGCCCCCCTTTTTAATGAGATGCGTACTGCATGTGCCGTGCCCACCTTACTCCCTTCATTCTCAGCAATTTTTAGGTATTTCCCAATCCAGCATCCACTCTGATGGTGGCAAGCCTCTGCCTTCACTGTAACCTGTCCATTCTCTTTGGCTATACTTACAGTCACTTATTTGTCTCCCATATCCTGAAGTTTCACTTTATAAGATGTGGGTGTTTTGTTTAATCAGGACCCTGCAGATGAAGAGGCCCAGCCTGCTGCTTCAGTTTTGGAAAAGTCTCAGCCTTCCCCTCCTTTGAGCAATGCCTCCCTTCTCTCCATTCTTTTTAATTTCTCCCTTAATTCCTGACACGTTTGTGTTTCTCAAGCCACCTCCCATATGTCTTCATTCTTGTTTCATATTGCCCTTTATGTTTTTATATAAAACTCAAGGTAATACCCTATCATTTTTCAAGTTTGCTCATTCTCTTTTCAGCTCTGTCAAATCCACTTTATAACATATGGACACAGTAGCAAATTTAAGTGACACTTCTTATCTCTAGATACACTGTTTTTTTGTTTATTGGTTGTTCTTGGCTTTGCCCAGCGGCATGTGGAAATTTCCAGGCCAGAAACTGAACCGACACCACAGCGGTGACCTGAGCCACAGCAGTGACAATGCTGGGCCCTTAACCACCAGGCCACCAGGGAACTCCTAGATACACTGTTTTTTAACCTGTCTTTGCTTTTATGCCATACAGTTCTTTTATTATGGTTCCTTTTTCCTGTTGACAGTCTACTTAGTAATTTTAAACCCACACACCACCTATGCAAGTCTGTGGATTCTCATTTTTTCATCATGCTTTCTCACACTATGATGTGTCTTTATGTGGATTGTTTGTTGTAGGTTTATCTTAAGTGGGGTGTGTTATTTTTATTTTTTAATTTTTTTTGTCTTTTTTTTAGGGCCACACCTGCGACCTATGGAAGTTCTCAGGCTAGGGGTTGAATTGGAGCTACAGCTGCCTGCCTATACCACAGCCATATCAATGCTGATCCTTAACCCACTGAGCAAGCCAGGGATCGAACCCGAGTCCTCATAGATACTAACCGGGTTCGTTAACCACTGAGCCATGATGAGAACTCCAAGGGTGTGTTATTTTTTAAGTGAAGGAGACTCATGAGCCCAGTTTTGTCAAAGATCCTGTAGATGATTTGTGATTTAGAGTCTGCTGCAGCCAGCAGGTTCAGACAGAACCCTAACTGCTTCTGGAACAATGTTCACAGCAATTCCCCCTTGCGGTCCTTCTGACACGGCGAGGGGGGACGGGGGCGGGGGGGGGACCACTCAGATCTTGCACCCATGCCCAGAGCGTGATTACCTCATGGGAGACTGAATTCAATGCCCCTGGGCATGTGATGAGCTTCCTTTACACTCTCTCGGGCTATGTTTCCTAGTCCTTCTCATCGAGACTCCAGGCCTCATTCCAGGGGCTCGGTTCCAGCATTTCTGTCAGTGTCCTCACCCGTGTCCCCATCCGAGTCCCCCGATGTCCCTACCACCCCACCCACAGGTGCAGACAGCGCCCCTTACTCTACGTCCTTCTGGGTTTGGCTTCTCAGAGGCCGTCATCCCTCGACCCACGCCCACACCCGAGTTTAAAATTCTTTCCTAATCCTTGTGCCCTAGACGAGCCCCTTTCTTTCTTTCAAGTTCAAGATGTGCTAAAAGCAAATGATGATAAAATGATACAGCGGTTTCCTGTTTGTAGCAGGGAGGGACCAGTCTTCCACGTGTCCCCACGTACCCTGCTGTCAGCTTCTACCAGGAACAATATTCTCTCTCTTACCCTAGACGATATTTTCTGATTTCCACTATAACACAAACCATTTTAAGGTCCTAGAAGACAGACTGGCTGGAGCAAAGCTCTGCTTTCACTCAAAAATTAGTTGAAGTCTTCAGCTCCTAAGCAACACTCATCTTTCTGGAGTGCCTGGCACATGTCGAGAACGTAATAAATTCAGGTTATCTTCCACTAACCATCCAAGAAGAGCAGTCAGAAAAAAAAAAAAAAAAGATTTTTATTCAACGCATAGAATTGAAAAGATATGGTCTTAAAACAAGAGGGGAGTGGCTTGTATTTTCCAGTTGCTGCTCTGTTTCCTGGAGTTGGGGGCTGGGGTGGGGGTGGGAGCCCGGAGGAGGGGAGGAAACGCTTCTCTCTTACCCCTTTGATGCCTAGTTTCCTAAAAGCAACCTTATTATTTTCCCTAATTGTTGAGAGGCCTTAAAATCTCAGGATGACACATTCTCAATTAAGGTACAAAAATAGTGTGGAAAATTTCCACTGTTTAGAGTCACTTGCAGGGAAAAATCTTGAATATCTGTATTTAAAAAATCAAGACCATACTATTACTAAATACGGGGGAAATTCTCCTTTTTTTTAACTCCTGAGGTATGAAGGGAGAAGAAGTATTTCTGGGCTCTTGTCTGTCCAAAATTCCAGGAGGAATATTAATTTCTGTTTTTAAATGATCAAGTTAAAAAAAATTCCCGATTTAAAAAGAAAACCTCTCACCTTAAACTTTTGAGATTTTTCTTTTTAAACCTGAATTTTGGACTGGAATTTCTACAAAATAACATTTTCCAAATGACCTCGTGTACATTTAGGCCACCACAAATGTCTGCTACTTTTCAAGTTATAATCTTCAGGCCTCTATCACTAAAACATCTTTCACTCCAAACCCCACTGTAACTTTTTTTTGATAGCACGCTCCTTCATTCCAAATTTCTATCCCAACAGCCTGTTTATCTCTTACTTTTAACTTGGTTAAATAACATAAATGTAAGACATTGCTAGTACATTATAGTGGATTTCAAATAAATTCTCCTAAGCCCTGCCAGGCACCTGGGCCTGTCTTTCCAAATCAGAAAATCTATTAGGTAGGAGGGCAGATGAAACCACAAACTATAAACAGACAAATCCGTGAACTGACACTGGTGGTCCCACCTGATGTCCGTAATTTTCCTCGTGGTCTTATTAAAACCAAGTGGTACCATGTACCTGCCAAGAATGTTTGAAAAGGATCATATCCCCTTAACTTCTCCTCCCGAAAGAGAGGTTATTTAACACAAGCCTTCAGAGATTCTTGCAATGTCAAGAAAACCTTAGAAGGTGATCCTCTTACTCCATAACTACCTCCAATGTCTGAAAGGTCTCAGGAACCACTAGGGAAATAATGCAAAATCGAGACAGACTTACTATTAAATTGTTAGAGAAAATCATCGGAACAGATGAGATTATTCAGTAAATTCTGAACTATTTTTTGCTGTGGAAATAGTCCCCCTCACGGGATGCCTCTGGTAGCCACACCCTGGCCCGTGGCAGATGAACCTGGCTCCCTAAACATTCCTCCACTTTCTCCACCCTCTCTTTTAAGCATCCAGAGTTGAGTCAGCTGTGTATGCTGGGCGGGAAAAAGACATCGATAAACAGTAAATTCCATGAAACATTCTCATCTCATAAAAACATACTTGTTTCAATTTCAGAAAACTTGCAGTGCAGCAAGTGTAGGCAATTTGCATACTGAAGTTGTGATACACAATTAAAATTTTAAGCTCTCTGACAAACAGGCCACACCAGTGCAGGGATCCACAATGCCGCTCAGCCTTCTGTAAACCTGTTCCCAGTCTCACTGGCCTGACAGATCTTATCAACTGAGACAATGCTGATTATTCAATCTGCATCTGAAGACCCAGCTCTCTCCCAGAGAACCAATCATTAAAATGCAAATAGGTGTTTCCCACTCCACTGGTTCAGCAGTGGAACAGCCCCCACAAGAAAGCAGAGCTGAATCAATGGTGCCTTCACCCTCTGGGTGTCAGGAGCACGGCAGCGCCCAGCCTGGATCTGAGTGACAGCCCGCCTGCTGCTGGCTCTGATCCCTGGGCGCCAGGCTTATGACTTAACTGACGGAAGCTGCTAAAGAAATTACTGAACAAAAAAAAGTGATTTCAGATTCCGCTCACTGCACCCAGCCAGCCCTTACTTAGACTAATTACTCAAATGATTTAAAAATGTATGAATATTCATACGATAGTGCTTTTCAAAAAATAAAGCACAGCTGAGGCCATGCCATCAAACGCTCTGATTTGGAGCAACTCCGATTGCAAGTCTGAAACTCTGCAACAGCTGCAGGGAGCCCGCTCACTGCGGGGGAGGGGACAGCACCCTCCACCCAGCAGCAACCTGAGATCCCCGGTCCCTCGGGGCCTCTGTCTGGACCTCTGGGGTCGTTCTCAGAGTCAAGTCTGGCTGCTATTAAATGTTCACAAGCCCATCTGCCCCCAGAATAAGAACAAGAACAAAAGCTCCCCCTTCCCCCGACAGCCCCCACCTCCCCGGGACAACCGGCAGCACCCATGCTGCACATCCGACGGGCAGGTGGAAGCAGTCCCAGGGTGTTCAGGAAGGGTGGCCCTGGTCTGTCTGAGTGCAGGGCCTCCTGTCCTCGCTGCAGCTCAGCGGGGTCTGCTGCCTGGAGCCAGCAGCCGCCTTGGGGCCCTGGGACTCGCCTCCTGACTCGGGTGTTGCCTCATGTGCCGGCGGGGGCTGGGCTGACTTGCGGGGGCCACACTTGCTCCCCGTGGGACAACAGGAAGCAGCCAGTCACTGATGACCAGGCCCCGATCGGCCCTCCAGCCTCCACAGGACAGGGACACGTGGATGAGAGACACAGCACGAGCTGGAGACACCACCACCACTACGAGAACGTCCTGACACAACTTCTCTGGCGTGTGAGCACACTGCCCACTTTCCACAAAGGGGGGTGGGGGGCGGGCAGGACAGGAGGCCGGGGTGTGGGCGTGCAAAGCTACTAGTACCAGAAACAGAACACACTGGAGAAATCCATCCGTCACCCCCGACTCCTCACAACTTTGGCAACACCCCATGACCCCTGCAACCTTCCCAACCCGCACGATCCCCCGCAACACTCCATGACCCCCACGACCCCTCACAACGACCCGCACCCCACCCTGAGACAACCTCCCCCACCCCCGCATGCCTGCTGTCCCCATGTCAGGAGGCAGCGCAGCCCAACTGAGAAGCCACCTCCACTGCCCTCCCAGGGCAGCCGCCCGAGACCATGAAACCCCACACGTCTTCTGACCCTGGAAACACCAGGGACCCAAAGTTCACGTTTCTATAACAGCAAAGCTTAAAATCTGACTAAACGTTACATGGTCTTTAAACAACACCGGAGGAATTCCAAACAGTCCAAATATCTCAAACACAAAATCGAGGAGACAGTGTTTGATGGAATTTCCGAGCCCACCCTAACGAACGGTCACTTTTCATCACCTTCCAGTGACATGATCACGCGCGTGTCCTGGAGCCCCCTGGACGGTGCTCCCATCCCCCCTTGGCTCCCCTTCACGCGAGGCCCATCAGCACCGTCGGCCAATTTATTGAGGCCCAGTAAAGGTGTATTTCTGACACCGGCACTGATTACATGGAGAAAATGAACTAACCTTCTCCACCCAGACCACACGCGCGGCGATCTGGGTGCAAGGCCAGTTTTCCTCCAGAGATGAGCGCGTCCTGCCCAAAGCTCACTCATCCCTCGGGTTCTGGTTCTTTTACTCACTTTTTCCATCAAACACCACCAAGCACGCGTTTGGGGTTTTTAGCCATCTCAGGCGGGCAGGCTGCAGTGTCCGTCTCAGCACAGGGCGTGCCCACCTGAGGCAGGTGTGGGCGGGGAGGCACTCACCTTCTGGCTCCCCGCAGAGGGTGCACTGCGACTCTGCAAACAGAACAGAGAGAGAGAGGGTCACTACGGCGTCTCACTCAGCAGGTACAGAAGAGCCCAGCTCGCAAGGTGGACGTGCGCCAGCCCCCACCCCCGCTGCTGGGTCAGGCCGCCAGCAGGCCCTGACCTTGAACCTCAGCAGACTTTACTGTAAGGAAATGACTGCTGCAAGTGTTTTACGTGACGCCTTTTACACGGCAATAACTCTTGTCATGCACACGCACACGTTCAATACATGTTCACAGCTTACACGGCTCAGATTACCTGGCTGAAATAACAAAGACATCTTTTGTCACTTAATTTTCACATCGAAACCTTTGCTTTGACTATGATCCTGTTAAACCTTTCAGGCACAAGTAGGTATGAGCAAAAGTATAATATTGTGTTTGAACAAAACCACCAAATGTGATGGCTGATGAACCCTCACGGAGCAAGTCCACAGCCGGGTACCAGGCTTTGCAGACGAAACCAAGCTGTTGGGGGGTCACGGTGTTTGACCCCACAGGGAAATGACCGCAAACGCGGGTGTGAGCGTGTCCACCACAGGTATTCTCCTGGGAAAGAATCTAGATCTGTGGCCAGCAGACCATCCAGCCTGTCAGCTCCCGCCCTGCCCCTCAGCCCTGGTGGGCACAGTGACAGCTCTGAGCCGGGCATGGAGGGTGAGTGACCGGTGCTTGGGACCGGCCTGCCTGGCCGTGGGGAAAACAGAACAGGCCTCACCTGGGACAAGCTGGCCCCCTGGGCGGGGCAACAGGGTCACAGAGGGGACCCCTTCCTGACTGGAGAACAGCATTTCCAACAACAGAAATGCCAGGGAAGCACCAGGTGTGGGGGGGTAGGGGAGTGGACCAGAGGCTGAGACAGGTGACGAGAGGGCGCAGCTGAAGAGCTGGCTGCGTGAGGCTCACAGCAGAGGCTGGGGAAGCAGGCAGTGGAGGGGTGACCTTCCTGAAGGGGATTTTAAAAATTAGAAACTGGGGGCCAAGGCTGGTTCCTGAGCCGGAGGCAGAGGCGTGTGCATCACTCGGGGCCCCTGGGGGCCGGGCCAGGATGGCTGGGGGCTGGGAGGGGAGAGAGGCCAAGGGTGGGGAAGAAGCCAGGCCAGGGCAGGTTTCACCCACATGGGGTGTGTGTGTGTGTGTGTGTGTGTGTGTGTGTGTGTGTGTGTGTGTGTGTGTCAGTATGTCTCTGTGTGTCTGTAAATGTGTCCCTGTGTGGCTGTGTATCTCTGTGTGTGTCTGTGGTCTGTATATGTGTCTCTGTGTGTCTGTGTGTGTGTCTGTGTGTGTGTGTGTCTGGAGGGGTGACCCCCGGGCTGCGGCAGGCCCTGGGCACTCACAGCCCCTCCGGAGCATCTCCAGGAAATAGGATGGGGCCTGGCTGGGGGGTACCGTGACCCCACGCCAGCCTCCCTTGGGCTCCGAGGCCCAGCTCCCTGTGCGGTGTCTGCAGGAGGTGGGAGAAGCCCACCCAGGACCCACAGGCATCAGTGGGAGGCGGGCTTTGCTTCACAGGAGCCTGGTCACCTGTACACGTGGAGGGTGGACCCCAAGGCGCCCACTGGGCCACCAGGCTTTCCGACCAGAAACCTGAAAGAGGCCCTTCCCTTACCTAAGAGTCGGAAAGGGCCACGGAGTTGCAAAAACAGACAGTTTTACATAAGCAGCCCTACCCAGGAGTCTCCTCTCCCCCGCCAAGGGTAGCCCTGCCGGGCAACTTCGTCCCCAAACGGCGGTTGCAGGCCCGTCATGAAGGAGCCTGTCCAACTCCACGCCATAGAGAGCGCTAACGTGGCCGCAGGGACCCTTCAGCACGCTGGATGCACACTCCAGCTGCTTCTTCCACTGACACCAACCACATGTGGGGAACTGTCTGAGGTCACAGTGGGCCCCTGTGCGGGTGACTGGGCTCCTGGTGCCTGGAGGGCGGGGAGGGCTGTCTGCAGGAGGGAGGGGAGGTCACCGCAGAGACCTGCGTCTTCTGGGAGCAGATCCTGGGCTGAAGGTGGGCGGGGGGTTGGGGAAGCCATGCCAGAGAGCACAGAGCTCAGAGCGTACCCGTGGGGCCGTGTTTCACGCTCAGCCTTGACTTGACCACGCTCCACCCTCACTGCCCCACCAGGGACCAAAACTCAATGCCAGGCTGTTTACTGGGATGAGAATCATTTCTGCCACCACCCCCGGCCCCGGCCCGGGGAATGATAACCAAATTTGCAGCAAAACCAACCCTCCAATACAGGACTTTCTCTGTAGGTTTAATCTCCATCACTGTTCATACAGGTTCGAAATTATCCAGCCAGGTCAAAACACTGTAGTAGCATAATAACAGTTATGATAATAATGGCTCAGTAACTGATACCTTCAAGGAACTCAAGTTCTGTGACTCAAAGATCATTCAAAAGCCTCTGGAAAAAGGCATTAGGCCAGCCAGTTGAATATTAACTTCTCTGGAATGCAAGTCGTAAGCAAAAGCCATTTCAAATTCAGTGAGTAATGCATCTAGGCCTCAGCCTTTAAAAAACGATTTCCAGCGAGATCGTAAGAAACCTACTGCATGTGTCACAAGACCAGGACTGTTGCACATCAGTGTCCCTCACTTAAAGGTCCATCACAGGCCGTCGGCCATGAGCCACAGGAGACTCAAAGATGTGGGCACAGCCCCCCACGTCTTTTCAGAAAATGCAACCTGGGGGTCAACACAGAGCTGGAGTGAGCGGCTCCCAGGAGCACGTGACACCTGAAGCTGAGACTCCAGTGAACGGTCCACGGCAGTGACTCTCAGCCCCGCATGAGGGCAGGTGCCAGTTCAGGGGCCAACCCCTCACCACGCAGTTGTGACCCCAGACATCACCCTCTGGCAGGCGGAGACAGGCTCTGGAATAAGAGAAGGCGCCTGGGCCCGTGACCGCCTGTAATGACACCTGCCTCGAACACCCTGCCTGCTTCCCCATGACCTTGCTGTAATGACACCTGCCCAAACCCTCGCCTCCCTGTGACCTCCTGTAATGACACCAGCCCTGAATCCCTTGCCTGCCTCTCGCCCACATCCTCTCCCCATCTCTGAGCACCTTGGAGCCACAGGTGGCCTATCCTGGCTCACCCCCTCCCTGGTATCCAGGTGACCAGGGCCCACAACGCAGACACTGCCGCCCCACCCAGCTGGGTGTCCACCAGCAACCGATTGCTCAGGGCAGAGCAAGCAGTGGCACACGTGCTCCCGCTCTGTCTGCCCCGCGAGAGGAAAGGCAACGGCTTGAGGTGACCCATCATGCCGCACAAGTTCCCAGAGAAGTGGCAGCTGGTGTGGGCAGATCCTTCCCAGAGGCAGTGGGAGGCAACTTCTAGGGCAGGCAGGTCCGTGGATCCGACTGAGGCCTGGCGATCGCCCATCAGCTCACATGTGGCCCTGGGTGCCGAGCACTGACACTCCAGGAATAAGGCCACTGAGTCACCACATCACTAAAGTCCCCTCCCCGCCCACAGGGATACTCGGAGCCCAGCTCCACCCCTAGGCCTGGCCTGAGTCTGGTGGTACAAACAGGTGGGAGACACTTTCCTTGTTGAGAAACTGTCGTTAAAGGAAGGAGGCGGCTGGTACACTGAGTGTGGCTCAGGGTTACCAGGGCTGAGCGGGCTCCATGAACAGGCAGCACAAGGAGAAGCGTGTCGCTGAGCGGCAGCGAGCTCCCCGGAGGTGGGTGAAGGGGGTAGAGCACGGCACTGGGTTTCCTGGCGGTCGGGGTGGAGGCCCACAGGGAAAGGGGCCAGCTGGGAGGTCATAAGAGAGGAGCTGGAGGAGGTGACGGATTCTGGGGTGGGGGGGGGGCCTTAGGGTTCACACCCCAGGCAGGTGTGCACTCAGGGCGAGTGGGGTTCGAGGGGCCACAGTGCCTGTAGGTCATCAGGGCTGTCGGGAGGTTTTCCCCCTCCAGGAGCTCAGCTCACAGCAGGAGGGACCCAGGCACAGCACTAAGCAGGCCTCAGAATTCCCATGTGGCGCAGCAGAAACAAATCCGACTAGGAACCGTGAGGTTGTGGGTTTGATCCCTGGCCTTGCTCAGTGGGTTAAGGATCCGGTGTTGCCGTGAGCTGTGGTATAGGTTGCAGATGCAGCTCGGATCTGGTGTTGCTGTGGCTGTGGCGAAGGCCAGCAGCTATAGTTCCGATTAGACCCTTAGCCTGGGAGCTTCCACATGCTGCGGGTGTGGCCCTAAAAAATGATAAAGACAAAAAAATAAAAAATAAAAAATATGCAGGCCTCACTGTTCCCAAACCAGGAATCACGGGAACCAGAAGGTGGCCACGGTGGGGGAGGGGAAGCAGGCAGTTCTGGGAAGGGGGTTGGGAGGGGGAGGCCAGTAACAGTGCCAGGCGATGCCTCAGGGGACAACGGCCTGGAGCCCGTCCCAGGCTCTGCTCACGTCTCAACCCGCTCATGTGACCCTAAGACTCTGGGGGTACCCTGGGCAGCTGATGGGTTCCACCTCACACATGATTTGCTGTAAAGGTGACTGTTTCAGGCAGTGCGAGGCTGTGGCCCTGCAGAGGTGTGGCCTGTGGAAGGCGCATGACCCTGGAGCCTTGACTCCCCTCTGGGCCCAAGACTGCAGGTGACAAGGGGAACGAAGCACGTTATATACGGGGCGCCTGGCATGGGACTGAGGCTCTGTCACCAACACTCCTGTCTTCCGTCCGTAGGCATGTGCCCAGCCGTGACCTGGGATCCCGAGACAGGAGAGGCGCTGCCGAGATCTGACCTGTCGCCGCCCTCCTCCCCAGAAGCACCCGTCACAGTCACAGTGTGGAAGGGACCTGGACCCACTGCGCCATGGGCTCAGCCCCATCAGCTGGCACTGCAGGACCCCTGGCCAGGACAACGTCAAGACCTCCAGACACAGACCCGCTCTCCTGAGGCTCCTTCACATCCAGCCCCGAAGAAAAAGCAGATGGGCTTACTGTGCTCTGAGCAGACAGCCGGTGGTCGGCGGGGTGTGAGGGGCATTTGCTGGGGGCCAGGCTGCGGGCAGAGAGGGGCGGAGGGGAGGGCCTGAGCCAGGAGGCGGGCACTGGGCTCAGAGGGCTGGGCGGTGCCAACTGTACTACCTGCTGCCTGCGCCGTCCTCCACCAGGGCCGACTGACGGGAGAACAGCCCTCCTCCGTGAGCCTCAGAGCGGGCTGCGCCACGCGGGACACACCATGCTCTGGGCGCCCTCACCGGGAAGCACTCCATAGCGAGAGCCCCGCAGGCAAAACCCAACGGGAGGCAGAGGAACCCCGAACCGGGCACCACAGCAACTGCCAGGCTTCCAGACGAGCAGACAAGCGATGCCCGTGGAGATCATGGGATCCAGCGCCCACTGGCCCTCGCACCGGATGTGACACGGCATGATGCAGGATGGCACCGCCAGGTGACATGACCACACGACAACACAGGACACAGCTACACAGCGACAGACAACCCATGTCACAGGACAGCAGGGCCATAAGGTAGCACAGCTTCTAACAACATGACAACAGGACAGCACGACTGTCCCCTAACACCCTGGGGATATGATAATACAAGTGACAACAAGCCTGTTTGGGGACATCACCCGACATAACAACTCAAGACACCTGACAATTCATCCAAGGAATTGCTTCAGGAAACCATAATTTGTTGATTCTGTGAAATTTGACCTACTAGGATCAAAACCAAAGATAGAGTGCTGTGTCTCATTTCCACTTTTGAAAGTGTATCCTTTAATATTTACTCAGTGAATATGTGCAGAGAGCCCACCGGGTGCCAGGCCTTCTGCTGGGGGCAGCCATTGATAGCATTATATTGTGACACAGGGTGCTGAATATTTATAGATGCCCCGGGAAGAGCATGGACCATGGACGGAGGCAGATTCTCCCGTGAAAGGCGATCTTTAAGACACAAACAGGTGAGGTTGTGACGGAAAACAATACTCCTGGCACAAAGCCAGTCCCTAAATGTTAGCTCTTAATATCACCATCACCTGGGTTTGCCCTTGTTCTGATTTCAGTTATACGGGACACAATCTGACTATCTCAGGGGGCAGGAGATTCTACCCCAGGGCTGGTCCGACGGTGAATGATGTCATCATTCCAGTCCTTGTCCCCAACTCCACGGACACCGTTCAATCACCTAGTGTTCGCAAAGTTTACAAAGGATCTCACTGAGATCGTTCACCTATGAAGACAGGGCTCACCTCACGGCCTGATGCTGCAGAGAAGAACCGGCTACTTAGGAAGAAGAGCCAAGACCGCCAGCAGAATGCGCGTGGCGGCACGGGCGCCGAGGCATCGGCCAGAGGGACGGGCGCCCCAGGAGGAGCAGGGCTGTCCAGATGGGGGGGCCTTTTGAAGGAAGAAACTAGAGTCTGGGTCTGGGGAAGAAGTCATGCAGGCTTCTTTCTAATTGTTTTCAAAATATTCGTCAAGAAGATTGCTACGCGCAGCCCCCTCACACCTTTCAAGGCACCATCAGGCACACACAGAGGAAGCAAAACAGTGGGAAACTGCATTCAGGCTTCCTCAGGGCTTGAGAAGCACAGGAAGAAACACATCAGAAACTACATGCTTGGGAACACGCTGTTTGTAAGTGTGCCCCACGCTTAACTGAGGAGTAGGGTGCAATCAAATGATGTGAGCAAATCAAATGACTGCACGTGAGCAAAAGTCTAATGAGGTTCTCAAATTAAATTTTACAACGTGAAGGCAAACCCAGGAATCAGTAGTGTTAATAAAACAAAGAGCCATAACAGACAAAATACAAAATCTATAGAAAAACAGTTGTCTGGAAGCCACTGTTTTGCTGGTCACGGATATCTACTCAGGACCGTAATGGCAGACAGTTCAGGGTTCAAGGTCAGGCTGATGTGTGTCACTCAGAGACCATCTCCCTCCCCCTCCCTCCTGCCTCCCTTCCTCCTTCCTTCTTTCCATCCTTCCCGCCCTCCCTCCTCCCTTCCCTTCTTCCTTCCTCCTTCTCTCCCCCTCCCCTGCCCCCTCTGTCCCTTCCTTCCACAAAACTCTGAAATCTCCCGTGTCCTGGCATCATCCAGGTTCCAGGGACACAGCTGTGATCACAACAGAGGCGCACTTGTGCCCTGCAGTTCTCACCCTGCACCCCCGGCCCCACCAGGTCTGCAGGGAGCGAGCAAGCAGCATAAAAGTGCTCACTTGCTCTGGAGCCACGTCACCTGTGAGCTTGCACCTCCGCTTACCCCTTCCTAGCTGCCAGCTCCCCAAGTGCACATCTGACTTTAGAGAGTCTCTGGGGGCTGACTGACGTTCCCAGTATGCTGACGTGAGAAAGGTAAATGATTACTGAAATCTCTGAAGAAAAATCAGGTCCTGTGATTATTCAGCTCAAACACGCACACTCACCGCCAGGCACAAGTGCATCTGGGACGCCAAGTCAGCCAAGAGTAAGTGGCTGACGGTGAGGAATCAGTAGGCCGCCCTGTCTCATGTCATTTTATCCGTGAAATTCAATGCCTCTCACGACTCTGATCTTATGAACTCCCAGGATGACTGTATGTAAATAACCAGCATCATTATTCCTTTCAGTCAGTCAGGAAGGGAGCTGCCCAAAGAAGTGAAGTCACTTGCCTGTGACTGGTCATGTGGGCAAGTCAACATTAGGACCAGCGATCTATTTCTGGGTGTGACAGATGCTCCTGAGATGCAGCTGTGACACTTAAGAATCCTGGACCACTTCCTTCCTCAGAATCAACAAAACAATCAAGGGCATAAGCAGTCCTTGCCCATCAATTCAACCATCCTCAGAGACACGCCAGGAAGGAAGCTGGGCTAAACTTAATTTCTGGTTTTCCAAGGATCTTCCTCCTCCATTCAGTCTCTTTGACATCACAAGCCAACATAACGACCTCTGTCCAAAAAAAAAAAAGAAAAAAAAAGAAAAAATCCCCCCAAGCCTTGTTCTTGACCCACTGCTTGTTTACTTTCCAAGGCTTCTTTGGGTGGGTCCATTCAATGTCACGGCTTTAACCGTCAGTCATTTATGCCAACACCATCCACCCAGCTCAGACGCCCAGACCCACTGCCTCCTGGTGCGGAAGGTCCTGTCCCTAAGGTCCCTCCTTCCAGTGGAGACACCGTGTCCCGCAGACTGACCTGGACAGCCTCCTGCGTTTGCCTTTCTCCCTGTGTCCCCAGACCTCCTGCCCAGCCCACTGCTGCTCAGACTTTAAGAGCCATCAAAATAACTCCAATTCAATCTTCAACGTGTGAAGACAGATGGACTGGGTTTCTGTTTGGTTTTGTTTTATTTTGCACAGACTTTATTCTCGGAGCAGTTTTAGGTTCCCAGTCAAATTGAGAGGAAGGGTATTTTCCTCATACCCTTGCCCCTGCACAGGCACAGATCACCCCACCCCGTAACACCACCCCCACCACACAGCACACAAGTTATAAGCCAGGGACCTACACGGACACATCCCCGTCACCCAGAGTCCCTGCCCTTGCTGCTCTACAGGCCTGGACAAACGGATGATGAGGTGTCCCCACCATCACAGGGTGACACAGAAGTACTCTCGCTGCCCTAAGAACCTTCCAGATGCACAGGTTTTCACTCAGTTTTAATGGTATATTTGTGGTCTCTGATAGTCAATAACTCAAGCCTTCACCATCTCATCTTGATCTCATAGCTGAGGCTAAAATACAGGAGAGATTGTGATGATTTGCTTTCCCACACCTCCCACATCCAATTAATCACTTAGTCCTCTCAAACCGAAACCCCAAAGTTATCAGGAACCCACGCACTGCCCTCCACCCCTACTGCCCACTCCCCGCCCAAGAGCGACCAGACCGAGTCACTGCCTCATGGAGTCCAGCTGCCCCCGGTTTGCAGGCCAGCATCCAACACGGCAGCTTTAAAGCACAAATCAGACCCTGCCACCCCCGTTCTGAGCTTCCTCCTATTTCCCATGACAGCTAAGAGAACAAGCGGAAGTCTGAACTACGTGCACAAGGCTCCAAGCCCTCAGCCCTGTCCCCAGGCTCCGTGCCCTGGACTCAGCCGGGGGAGGACCTGCATCTGGTCCTGCCTCTCCCCAGAGTGCTCTTCCCAAATCTTAACACGTGCATCTTCTCTGCTGTGAGAAATCCGTGGTGGACAGACCTCTCCTGCCAGCCTCTGTGCAATCACCCTGTTTCACGCTCAGGCTGAAACTGGGGGTCAGCTCCTCTGTGCTTTTGGTTAGTCCTTTCCCCACTCAACAGGACACAGGATGCAGTAAGAGCTGGATCTTCTTGAAGGTATTCTCCCTTCTGTCAACAGACTTAAAACAGTTCCTGGCGCACAAGAGGCACTCAATGAATGTATTAAATCCAGAATGCTCAAGATTCTTATCGCCACAGGAGTTTCATCACAATGTACATAATTACAAAAACCAGAATCCATCAGTCTGCAGTAAAGCTGGTGCATTTCAGGACCTCAGCCAGGGAGGACACAGCACCTGCCATGCGGCTTATTAGAGCAGTACATTGGGTGTTGGCAGGAGGTGAAGGAGGAGAACAGGGAATGCTGGGAAACAGCTGCCAGGTGCAGGGTTAACAGGACGGGGTGGGGCGGCGTGCATGTGAGGTGCCACCCAATCTGCCTACACCTGAAAGCCAAGAACCCAGACTTGCCACGCTGATGACCTGTCTGCTCTGCCCCTGTCCTCTGTCTCATGCTGTCTCTTGTGGACCAGCCTCATGTGGTCCTCACGCGGGCAGTGCCCCCAGTGCCCCAGGCAGAACCAACTACCTCTCCCTTCTGGGCCATAAGGTTCCCTGCACCCTAGGCCGTGGTGGAGGTGCTTTTCTTCCCTCCAGATCAGGCAGGGTGCACGAGGCCAGGACTGGCCCTTCTCTGCACTTGCGTCCATTTTCCAGAATCGGAATAGTCTTTGAAAATGTTCACTAAATTCTCCCCCTTTGAAGAGACAATCTCCCCAAGGGTTATATTGTACTATAATTAATTCCTATGCATCAAGCTAACATTTTAATGCTGATAGTCCTATGTAGTTTGTGCCATACCAGCTACACTCACATAAATAATTAGTCATTCATTTAATATTTCCATAGGAATCTAATTATATATGTATACACATACAGGTGGTACACACATACATACATAAATATATAAGTACATATATGGATACAGAAATGATGCATAAATGCAAATATAAATACATACCATATACACACATGTAATTTTATAAATGCTTCTGCTATTTTTATGTTGTAACTACTCTGGCACAAATACAGAGATGGACATATACATGTGTATACATACATACACACACACATATGTATACACACACACATACACACACCCACACACAAAGATATGGATGTGTCTACATTGAGAATCCTTCTAATGTGGAGTGGCATATTCATGGATGCTCATAAATATTTACAATTTTTTTTAAAAAGGTATTCCGTTATAATCCATATCTACTTCTAATAATCACACCCAGAAAATAAATATTAGTTTCGGGGGACTCGGCCTCATTTGTTATTGTCAGACTAAAGGAAGTTGTTACAAAATACCAAAGGCACCACCTAGTCTGCAACACTATAAAGACACAGGCAGACCTAGGACTTGGGCCTTAACAGGAGCCTCTTAGGTAAGGACGGGTCCAAGATTGCTTTCATTTCCCTGAACTGCAAACATTTCCACGAGAACCTTCTATATCATACATTCTTTCCCTGACATCACTGTGTCCTTAGTTTGTTTCAAGCGTGTCAGCAAACTCTCACTTATTCTTAAGCCTCTTTCTTTGCGGCAAGTATTCGTTTATTACAGGAGGAGTCACAGGCGTTGATAAGCACGGCTTTGCTCAGCACCACGGACAGAGGCTGCGGCTTACTTGTCAGGTCTGAGCTCATTCCTCACACTGCTGAACAGAAAGAATTCCACTGGGTCAGCCAAAACACTGCTCACCAGAGCAGGAGCATCACTCTTTGACTACACTTGAATTTGTATTTTCTATTTTTTACTTATAACCTATTTTTTTCCCCATTTCTGGCACTTGTAGGCAGGGAATGAAGTTGAAAGGTAGTTAAACCTAGATGCAAAAGTATAGAGCCTTTATAAATGCTTTCGAATTAGCTTGAATTTATTTTTCAAGAAAAATACGTCTTTGTGACAGTTTATACTATATAAGATCTCCCTCTAAATTGGAGCCAAACATAGCTGAAATAGAAGCCTTGTCATCGGTCCTGAGAACTTGAAAGTGATTTAAAATCTGGGCTCCTGAAACCATACTTAATTTTGCAGCTTGACACAGAAGAGCACAAGGGATCTGCAAACCCCTAGTGAAAGACGCAGAGGAGAAACACAGCAAAGAAGTTCACTGAGATTTCGGCAGCCGCAGATGAGGCACATCAGTGGAAAGAACAGAGGAAATGATGAAGAATGAAAATTTGAAGAGCAGTTCATGTATCCAAAGCATCATCCACTTCGAATCATAATTTCCATGTGTATAACTAAGATTGGCAGGAAAATTGTTTGTCTATTTCCAGGTTTGACTGAAAGTTTCTAGAACTCTTCCATTTTTAGGTTCGTCTCTCTCTTTCATTTACCAATTCCATTTGGGCCAATTACCCACTTCCTGAACATGACAGTCACCAAGTGTTATGCGGTGATTACAAAGTGTTTAGAGCCCTCGTGGGGATCCTATTTGTAACACACAAGATATTTAGAAATCACGTGTGTTCATTTGACTTGAAAGGTAGTCACTGATAACACATAAGTGACAGGAACACAATTCAACATAAAATTTCAATGCAGAAGTCAAAGTGCTCTGACTCCGTTCATAGGTCTATTTCCTAAATGGTAGAGCCTTTACCTCTTAGCAAGGAATAGATGGCACCTTTCCTACCTTCTCTGGTTCACAAGAACCACATCTGACCACTTGGTGTTTTCAAATCAGGCCAGGCTCCATGACCCCTGGGCCTGTGCACACGCCATGAAGTGTGTCCTTCTGCCCTTCCTTGGCTAGCAAATGATGCCTCATTCTTTTTCTTTACTAATTTTTAAAAAATAACTGTTCTATTAGATATCATTCACGTACCACACAATATGCCCCTTTGCAGAATTCAATTCAATGGTCTTTAACATATGTACAGAGTTGTGCAACCGTCACTGCAATCAATTTTAGAGTATTTTCATCTTGAACCCGTCAATGGTCAACCTCCAGTCCCTCTTCACCTCAGTCCCTGACACTACTAATCTAATTTCTGTACAGATTTGCCTGTACTGGACATTTCATGTAAAACAGTCCTATATAATGAGGTTGTAATATGTCACTGGCTTCACTTAGAAAAATGCTTTCAAGGTTCATCCTCAGTGTAGCATGTGTCAGTACTTCCTCCTCTTTGACTGTTAAGTAACATTCCATTGCATGGATGGACCGCAATTTATGTATCCATTCTAAGGTTGTTGGGCACTTTGGGCTACTATGAATATTGCCTCTATAAACATTCATGTACTAGCTTTTTTTTTTTTTTCTGTTTAGAGCTGAACCTCGTGCACAGGGAACTTTCTGGGCTGCGGTGGAATCAGAACTGCAGCTGCTAGTCTATACCACAGCTACAGCAATGTAGGATCTGAGTTGTATGTGTGACCTACAACACAGCTCAGGGAAACGCCAGATCCTTAACCCACTGGGCGAGGACAGGGATTGAACCCACATCCTCATGGACAATACTTTAGGTTCTTAACCCGCTAAGCCACAATGGGAACTTTGTGTACTAATTTCTGAGTGGACATACGGTTCATTTCTTTTGGATATACACCAAGGAATGGAATTTCTAGTCATATGGTAACTCTTGGAATTTCTAGTTATATGCTAACTCTATGTTTAGCATTTTGAGTACCAAATTGTTTTCTGAAGTGGCTGCACCATTTTACATTGCCAGAAGCAATATGAGGGCTTCAGTCTTTCTGCACTCTCACCAACACGTTACTCTCTCTTTGGTTAGAGCCATCCTAGTGGATGTGAAGTAGTTCCCATAGTGGTTTGGATTTGCATTTCTCTCATGTCTAATGATGGTGAGCATCTTTTCATGTGCTTATTGACTATTTGCATGTCTCCTTTGGAGACATATCAATTCAAATCTTTCACTCAATTTTTATTGGCTTGTCTTTTATTATTGACTTGTAGGAGTTCTTCGTTATTTCTACATATAAGCATTTATTATATATACATATGATCTGCAAAAAAATGTCCTCAGTTTGTGGGTTTTCTTTTCACTTTCTTGATGGTGAGCTCTGAAACACAATTTTTTTGAGGGGGTGCACTCATGGTGTCTGTGGAAGTTCCAAGGCCAGGGGTCAACCCTGAGCCACAGTAGTGACAATGCCAAGTCCTTGACTGCTAGGCCACCAGGGAAATCTGCAAACATTTCTAATTTCAGTGAAGTTCAAATAGTCTTTTTACACCTCTTGTGCTTTTGGTGTCATACCTAAGAAACCATTAGTTCATCTAAGATCACAAAGATATATGCTTATGTTGCTTTATAATTTTAGCTCTTACATTTAAGTATTTGATGTGCTTTGAGTTAGTTTTCTGCATAAGGTGCGAGGTAGGGGCCCAACTTAATTCCTTTGTGTGCAAGGACTCAGGTGTTCCAGTACCATCTGTTGAAGTCCTGGTCATTCTTTAAGATTTATTTTACATCTCAGTTCTTTTAGGAAGTCAGCTCTAACTGCCCCTCCACTGTGTTTCCATAGCAGCTCTTTACGTGGGACTTCGGAGCTGCAGGCCACTTCCCCGCTCCTTATCCCCTTTCGCATTTAACTCAGCTGACATAGTGTTCTCAGCACACACCGTGTTGCAGGCCTCACAGTAAGCACTGGGAGTGTCTTTCCAAGAAGAAACAAACATGCAAACAAAACAAATGTGATAATAAAAGGAAACGGAAAATGGAGGGTTTGCTGAAGGGTCATCTGAGTTTGCTGAAGGGTCAGGAGTGACCCTGCAGAGGAAGACCAATGGTGTTCGAGGAATTGGAGGGAAGTTTTTTCCCATTCATTCATTCACTCATTCTTCATTCATTTCTCCATTGTGGCCCCTCCCTTGGGGCTGACCTTCAAGTGAGAGAGGTGCCCACAAATCGAGGAACCATGAGGACAAACAGAAGAGGTGAACTCAACCGTGCCCCCAAGGAAAGGTGCCTGGACCCACAGCAGACAAGGCGACTTAATTCGAAGGGGGGGGGGGGCGTCTCCTTGAGGAAGGAGCTCAAGCGGCATTTGAGAAGCAGCAGGATGTGGAGCATTCCAGAGAGCGGGAGCGTCTTCTAAGAAGCAAGCCATGTCAGTGGTGCAGGTATTTCCCCATTTTATGGACGGGGAGACTTGCGGAGAAATCACGGGTAACCAAGGCCCGTGGTCAGTAAAAACATCAGGGCCCCAGCCACGGGTCCAGGCATTTTTCTATCCTGTTCCAGGTCCTGCCTGGCTCTGAGTAGGTGGCGCTGGTGTTACGGTTCCCTGCACCTTCCCTTCTGCTGCTGCCTCATCTCTGTCCTCCAGCTCTTCCCTCCCTCCTCCATCTGCCTCACGCAAGTGTGCCAGCCCCTCTCTGTCCCTCAGTACCCGGAGCTCTGCCAGCAAATTGGATAAACTAATTAGTACTTCCACGTTAATTAATTTTCTGTTGTTTATATAAGCTATGAGATTTCTGTTCTTGTGATGGTCCCTTTAGGTAAGTTTATCTACAAACAAATTAAATCCCGTTATACCAAATTATACAGGAATGTCAATCATCAGAGCAAGTCTGAGGTGCGTGTCTTTCTGGGTAGTACCCTCAGAGATAATCTCGTACCATAAAGAAATATTTAAAAGAGAGGGAACGTGCATAATTGATGTACGTTGTCGTATGAAAACTTCAAAAAGATGAGAAAAGCCCTTTGAACAGTGTGACAGCTATATTTTTCTATTTCAAAGTTCAAATTAAATCAGCAGAATTAAGAGCATAAGTACCACTGACCTTTAAAATTGAACAAGGCCAATCTGAATGTTTCCAGAATTGATTACTTTTTTACCTCTTACATGATTTTTGCCAGTTGAAATCTAAGTCATACTCTTGGCTCTAAGAAATTAAAGTTATACAGTTAATGCAAGACAATTCTATTAGTTACAATGGAGTACATTACAAATGACTAAGCCCGATGTAGAACGAAAAGATGGAAAGGCTGACTGGTTTCCATCCAGATGACAACTGCGTCAGAGAACCCCTCCACCCCCCCGCCCCAACGAACCACTTTCCACCTCCTGTAGTATTCCTGCAGGGAGGGCTCCGCAGGGACAAACCGCAGCAACTCCAGGGAGGAAGTACAGAATATTCCTCCCTGAGGTCTGAGAGATTTCCTAAGCCCCGTGCTACCGTTATGCAGCATTAAAAGCTGTAGGCACCACACCTGCTGCAAACACTTCGTACTAACTCACTTGAGAGCTCGTGCAAAGCTCCAACCAAATGATCTGCTAATTCTAAGTTATAAGCTAATTCTCACCATCCAAGATTTTCCATCAATGATGCTTAATAAAACCAAACTCATTAGCAATCCCAAAGCAACGAATATAGTTTTAAGCCTTGTTGCAAACTCTTTCCCGGCACGGATCATTTCGGAACCGAGGAAAGCTGGCGTGGGCGCACTGCGACCCTGTGTTCCCATGTGGGACCTCTAACCTCCAGAACCGCAGAATGTGACCTTAATTGGGGGAAGTGTCACTGCGGATGTAGCTAGTTAAGATGAGGTCCACTCTCCTCAGTAGGATGGCCTCTAATCCAATACGACTGTGTCCTAATAAAAGGGGGAAACCTGGACACAGAGACACGCACACAGCGAGAGGCACACAGTGGAGATGGGTGTTCTGTTGCCACAGGTCAGGGAACTGCCAGAAGTCAGGAGAGACGCCCGCACAGACCCTCGGTCGCAGCCTGAGATGAAGCCCACCCTGCAGAGGCCTTGATTTCAGGACTGAGCAGTAAGTCTGTCCTTCAGTCCACGGGCCTGTGGTACTTTGCAGCCCCAGCAAACTGAAATACCTCCCATGACAGTAACCACTAGGACCCTCAGGGCAAGAAGAGGCACTGCTGGCTCGGTTTTCCTCCATGGTAACAGGCTCCAGGAAGGAAGACGGGCCCAGTAAAAGAAGACTGCAATAGATAAATAAGGAGTCAACATCTCTGCAGATACTCGTCTGGGGCTTTCGGTAGGGAGGTCACTGCCACCAACAGAATAACCATGGAATCTGTGCAGTGGAGACCCTACCAATCATTTAGATCACCTCTCCTATTATATGAAGTCCTCCGTGTCATTAGCATTATAATCATCAAGTTCACACACATCCATAGGACACTACCATGTACAGAACACCATGAATCGGGCCTATGTTACAGGCCTGTGGGTTAAAACTATACTTTTCAGGTCTTCCATATTCAGGTCTGTTCTGTCTTTTCAGAGAGGGAGCTCCTTGAAGGGCACTTACTATGCATTTATATTTCTTTGTGTTGCTTTGGAAGTCCCTTGACAGGTACTCACTAAATACCTGCTGACCAAGATCATCTGTCAACAACCATCAATGACATAAAAACTAGGAAGCAGGACCTGTTGGACCTGGAGCTCAGAAGTTCTGAGATTGGGTCCAAACTTGACCATTTACAAGCTGCGGGCTCTTTCACTGTTGTCCAAAATTCTTCATGACACGTCACTGCATCCTGCCCTTTCATTCACTGTGTTCAGCCACGTGGGCACCATTCAGGATGTGCCATGCATTGGGCATTATGTTAAGGTGGCATTCAGGATGTGCCATGCATCGGGCATTATGTTAAGGTGGCATTCAGGATGTGCCATGCATCGGGCATTATGTTAAGGTGGCATTCAGGATGTGCCATACATTGGGCATTATGTTAAGGTGGCATTCAGGATGTGCCATGCATTGGGCATTATGTTAAGGTGGCATTCAGGATGTGCCATGCATTGGGCATTATGTTAAGGTGGCATTCAGGATGTGCCATGCATCGGGCATTATGTTAAGGTAGCATTCAGGATGTGCCATGCATCAGGCATTATGTTAAGGTGGCATTCAGGAGGTGCCAGCATCGGGCATTATGTTAAGGTGGCATTCAGGAGGTGCCAGCATCGGGCATTATGTTAAGGTGGCATTCAGGATGTGCCATGCATCGAGCATCATGTTAAGGTGGCATTTACGATGTGCCATGCATCGGGCATTATGTTAAGCTGACATTCAGGATGTGCCATGCATCAAGCATTACGTTAGGGTGATGCTGCCAGCAGTTAATGAGACTATCACAGTCCCTTCTCTCACAGGGCTGCAGGTGAGTCTTCTGCTGCTGAATTAAGGGCTCCTTGGAGAAGAAGTAAGACCAGATTCAGCTCTGTAAATATACCACATGGCACAGCTCTGTAAATATACCATGCCAACATGCTGTAAAAGTTAGTGGGATACACACAAAAAAGGCATACGAATGTGCAGAGCAGCATTACTCATCCTAACCAAAAGGAAGAAATAACTCAAATGCCTGTCAGTTGATAAATGGCTAAATTAGAGTATATCCATAAATGGAATATCATTCAGCCATAAGAAAGGATGAAGGTCTGGTGCACGCTACAACACAGATGAACCACACTAGGGGCAGAGGGCCAGCCACAAAAGACACCAATGTCGCATGACTCCACTGATATGAAATGTCCAGAGTAGACCAATCTGTGGACACAGAAAGCAGATGAGTGGCTGTCCAGGGCTGGGTGGTGGTGGTGGGGGGGTGGGGGGCAGGCAGGGGGCTGGAACCAGGGTGGCTGTTAACGAGCATGGGCTTTCTTCTGCGAGGAACAAAAATGTTCTAAAAGCGGATTGTGTGATGGCATTACCACCCTGTAAATACTCTAAAAACCATTGAATTGTACCCTTTAAAGGGGTAAGTCATATGATTTGTTAATTATATGTCAATAAAGCTATAAGCAAAAAAACGAATGAGTGAATGAGTGTGTGGTGGCTTCAGGTAAGTTACCGAACATATGAATGCACCTTGCAAATTAAACACTCAACAAATACAAACATCTACACTCAATTTGAAAGGATTAAACTACACCAATATATTGGCATCCTTGCACTGCTGCACCTCATGTTGGCCCACTGCCAACCCAGCCCTGAAGTGCCACTCAGGAGACAAGCCAGCTGACCTGGAGCAGCAAGGTGAAAGGCAGTGCTTCCTCACCAGCACCACAGGCCAGTCTGCCGGCCGCCCTGGGGCGGGGCTGGAAAGGCACAGGAATGGAGACCGTGACAGGGAGGGACAAGGGTTAGGACCTGGCCCTCAGACCTGTCTCCTAAAAGCCCAAAAGCCAGAGGAAAGACAGCCCAGCTTGGAGTTCAGCTGTTTGGCTCCAACCAGGACGGTCCCATCCCGGGCTCGCGCCTCGATTTGGTGAATCAGCTGAGGGCCTGACAAGCTCCGGGCAGATGTTGCAATGTGATGCCGTATTGCTTAGCTGACTGACTTGATCAGCCACCATCTAATCACAGAAGTGTCCACGTTGAATTATGAACTCCCTAAATAAGCATCTCAGATGCTTCTCCAAATTAGAGAAAGAAATTCGGAATTTGGATTGATTGCTTAGATACTTTCTAATTCCTAAAGCAATTTTTACGTATATAACAGAACACACGGTTGACGTTAAACCAGGCTTAAGATCTCAACAGCCATCATGACCAAGCTGTCACTGCACACTGCGTCTTTAAAGTAAGGCAAGTGGTCATTACATCTCATAAAGCCCAAAGCAGGGTTTTTTCTTGGCAGGGGTTTGAGAACTAGCCTTACTGTGACACAACTCACCTACCAATTTACCGTTTAATGTGTATAATTTAATGGCTCCTCGTATAGTCACAGAATTGTGCAACCACCACTACGATCAATTTTATTGATTTATTTTTGCCTTTTTAGGGCCACATCCATGGCATATAGAGGTTCCCAGGCTAGGGGTCCAATTGGATCTGAAATTGCCGGCCTACGCCATAGCCACAGCCACACGGGATCCAAGCCGTGTCTGACCTACACCAGAGCTCACAGCAACACTGGATCCCCACACCACCAAGCAAGGCCAGGAATTGAACCCACGTCCTCATGGATGCTACTTGGGTTCGTTAGCCGCTGAGCCACGACGGGAACGCCATGACCAATTTTAGAACACTTTGTCACACTCCCAAAGAAACCCCATGCATATGCTTTAACAGCACCACCCCCCCCTTATCCCTTCGATCCTAGGAAAAACCTGCTCTCCTTCTGTGTCTATCTTCCTACCCAGGCCATTTCAGGAACTGGAATCCTGTAACACACGGCTTCTGTGTCTGACTTTCTTCACTGAGCAGGATGTTTTTGAGGCTGCAGTGTGCATGTGGATCTCATTCTTTTCACTGGGAAATAACATTCCACTATTTATTAGTCCATTCATAGATTGAGGGACATTTGGGATGTTTCCCCTTTGGGGCTATTTTGAGTAATGAATGCTACGCTGAACATTTGTGCCCAAGCTTCTTTGAGGACATATGCCTTCATTTATCTTAGGTATACATCTAGGAGGCGAACCGGTGGCCCTACAGCAACCCTGTTTAATCACTTCAGGAACTGCCAGGCTGTTTTCCAAGTGGCTGCATGATTTTACATCCCCACCAGCAGCTGATAAGGGTCTGGTTTCTCCACGTCCTTTGCCAACACGTGTTATCATCTGTCCTCTTTATTACAGGCAACCTAGTAGGTGTGAAGTGGTGTCTCGTGGTGGTTTTGGTTTGTGTTTTCCTGATGATGAAGGATGTTAAGCATCTTTTCCTATGTCCGACGGCCATCTGTGAACGTCCTTTGGAGAAATGTCTACTTAGATCCTTTGTCTTTTTTTACATATATATATATTGGCTTACTTGTATTTTTTATTGAGTTTATATATCATAAATGCAAGTCCTTATTACAGATATGATTGCAAATACTTTCTCACATTCTGTGGGTTTTCTCTTCACTTTCTCAATGGTGTCCTTTGAAATACAAATTTGTAAAAACTGTTGATGGATAAATTCCAATCGATGGACTTTTTCTGTTGCCAGTTTTACTTTTGGTGTCACAGTGAATAAAGCATTGTTTAATTCCAGGTTATGAAGATTTACCTCTGTTTTATTCTAATACTTTTAGTTATTGAAAACTTTGATTCATATTGAGTTATTGAATGTATGTGAAATAGATATCCAATTTTATTATTCTGCATGTAGGTACCCAGTTGTTAAAGTGTCATTTATTGAAAACTATCCTTTCTCCACTGAATTGTCTCTGCACCTTGCTGAAAAGCAACTGATTTATCCTGATTTATTTCTGGGATCTCAATTCTATTCCATCTATTTATAGGCCAGTTCTTATGCCAGCACCACACTGTTTTGATCACTGTAGCTTTGTAGTAAGTTTTAAAATCAGGAAGTATGAGAACTTTCAAGTTCTTTTTCAAGACTATTTCAACTATTCCAAGTCCCCTGAATATCCATATGATTTGTAGGATCAGTATGTCAATTCCTCAAAAAAAAAAAAAAAAAACACCTGAGAGCTTGGTGGAAATGTGTTTAATCTGCAGATCAGTTTGGGAGTATTGCCAGCTTAATGTTAAGTATTCTGCTCTGATCTGTGAACATGGGGATGGCTTTTCATTAATCTTCTTTAATTTCCTTCAATGTTTTATAGTTTTCAGAATATAAATTATGTACTTCTTTTGTTATATTTTGTTCATTGGAAGTGTACATAAATGCAATTAATTGTGTATATTGATTTTGTGTCTTGTAACCTTGTAGGACTCAGTAATTATTTAGAATAATTTTAGTTGATTCTTTAGGATTTTCCATACACTTTCATGTTGTCTGAAAATACAGTTTCACTTCTTATTTTCCAATCTAAATTTTTTTTCACCAAGCATGATTACTGTGGCTGGAACCTCCAGGTCCATGACTAATACAAGCTGGGACAGCAGCATCCTTGTCTTGCTCTCGGGCTTCAGGCAAAGCTTTCAGTCTTCAGCATTAAGCATGATGGGAACTCTAGGTTTTCCAAAGATGCCCCTTATTGGGGTTGAATGTTTCCCTTCTATTCTTAATTTGTTGAGTGTTCTTATTATGAAGGGGTGTTGAATTTCATCAAATACTTTTACTGCATCTGAGTTGAGTATGTCATTTTTGTCCTTTTATTCTACTCACTAGGTGCATTACATTACTTGATTTTCAAATGTCAAACTCACCTTGCATTCTTGGGGAGATCCTAATTAGTATGGTATGTAAACTTTTATATGTTGCTGCATCACTTACCCATTTTAAGTGTAATAGTTTGCATCCACCAACCCCCAAATACCCATACATCCCAGTGCCTCCTCCATGCCCCTTGGCAACCACAAGTCTGTTACCTATGTCTGTGAGTCTGTTTCTGTTTTTAGATAAGTATGTTTGTTCCATATTTTAGATTCCACATATAAGGGATATCATATGGTATTTGTCTTTCTCTTAGTATGAGAATCTTGAGTTGCATTCATATGGCTGCAAATGGCGTTATTTTGTTCTTTTTTATGGCTGAATAGTATTCCATTCTGTATATGTACCACATCTTCTTAATCCATTCTTCTGTCAATGGACATTTAGGTTGTTTCCACATCTTGGCTATTGTGAATAGTGCTACTATGAACACAGGGGTGCATATACCTTTCTTGAATGAAAGTTTTGTCCAGATGCTGTACAGCAGAAATTAATATAACACTGTAAATCAATTGTACTCTAATAAAAAATCCATAATAAAAAAACCTTTCATATTTTGTTAGATTCAGTTTGCTAGTATTTAGTAGAGAAGTTTTGAATCTATATTCATAAGAGATATGGGGCCCTAGCTTCTTTTCTTGTGAGATCATTGTATGGTTTTTGGTTTGAGAGTAATACTGGCCTCATAGAATGAGATGGGGGTTTCTTCCTCTTCCAATTTTGAACAAATATGTGAAGGACTGATATTAAATCTTCTTTAAATGTTTGCCAGAAAGTCCCAGTGAAGCAAGCTGGACCTGAGCTCTCCTTTTCAGGCTGTCATTGTTATTATTATGATGATAACGACAACTCCAATTACTAATACAACGTCTTTCCTTCTTGTATGTCTTTTTGGATTTTCTATTTCTTCTTGAGTCAGTTTTGGCAGGGCATGTCTATCTAGGAATTTTCCCATTTCAATTAAGTTACCTAATTTATTCATTGGCTTACAATTGTTCATAGTACTCCCTTATGATTATTAAAAACTTAAAAAAATGAGGTGAAATTCACATAACATAAAGTACTTTAAAGGGAGTAATCCAGTGGCTTTTAGCACACTGACAACATTGTACAACACTTACATTTATCTAGTTCCAAAACATTTTAATGAAGCCTACAGGAAATCCCATCTCTACCAGGGAGTGGCTCCCCACCACACCTCCCTCTTTATCACTGGTAACCACCCATCTGTGTTCTATCTGTGGATCTAACAACTCTGGATGTTCAATGCAAGTGAAATCATATAATATGTGAACTTTTACATCTGGCTTCTTTCACCTAACATAATGCTTAGGAGGTTCCCTGTTCTAGCACGCATCAACACTTTGCTCCTTTTCATGGCAGAATGATAGTCCATGGCATGTGCATACTAAGGTCTATTTATCTGTTCCTCAGTCTATGGACATTCGGGCTGTTTATTCCTATTGGCTACTATAAATAATGCTTCTGTGAACAAACTTCTACTTGAGATCATGTTTTCAATTCTTTTCTGTGTATACTTCAGAGTGGAATTTGCTGGGTCATAATGGTAATTCTGAGGGTTTTTTTTTTTTCAGACAACTAAAGAATTTTTCATGGCAACTAAATCATTTTACATTCCCATCAGCAATGCAGAAGCATTTCAATTTCCCCATATCCTCACCAACACCTTTTTTTCCCCTGAGTTCTTAGTTGCTGTTGTTCTTGTTGTTTTTAATTACAGTCATCCTGGTGATATGAAGTGATATCTCATTGTGGTTTTGATTGCATTTCCCTAACGAGCAAAGAGGCAGAACAGCTTACCATGTGATTATTGGTCATCTGTGTATCTTTGGAGAAATATTGATTTAAGTCCTTTTCCCACTTTCAAATAGGTTGTAGTTTTTGTTACTGAATCCTAATAATTCTTCACATATCCTGGATGCTACATTATAATTCGTCTTCTGTGAGGTTGGTAGTAATGACTGCTCATTCTGTATTTTAGCAATGTGAGCTGTCTCTTTTTTCTTCATCAGTTAGCTAAAGGCTTGACAATTTTGTTGATCTCTTCAAAGAGCCAAGTTTCAGGTTCATTGATTTTTCTATTCTGTATTTCATTAATTTCTGCTCTACTCTTACGTGGAGTAGTTCTGAGAGAAATAAAATCCTGAAAGTGAAAAAGCCTTTAAAAATGAACTTGTGTATTGGTGTTTATTTATACAATTTATTATAACTATTGATTGGATGCTTTCTCTCTGACAAGCAGGCTGTGTTCTAGATGCTTAGGATACAGCATCTAGAATCGGTTCTAGACTGTGTACTTGCAAGCGCGCAGATGCACTTGTAGGTCTTATTTGGAAGAACAGTGCCGTGACCATCTTTGTATTCCATCTCCTTGGCCCACAGCAAATGCTCTATAGATGCCAGGTAATGCTTAAGGAAGCGTAAAATATTTCTATTACGTGTCATTTTCCTTGCAATTCCCCTTAGACCATAAGCTCTTTGAGAGTAGAAACACTATCTTAACCATCCTTATAGTTTAACTGCTGCCACTGTGATGCCTGAAACAATCTGTATACCCCCAAACCACCCTTCTATTAATTGATTAGCTTCAATCTGCCTTCATATTAATTAATACTAGGAGAACACACAGAAAGGGAGAAATCAAAGCTGATAAAGTCATACCCTTGACAGTAAGAAAATAACCTGTGTGTTTTTAATGCCAAGGACCCTACATCCTGCTTCCTTTCTATCTCACACATTGTTTGCTAGAGAACAGAATCAACAGATCTCTGCTTACTGTCAGCTGATTTTATTCTTAGATCCAACAGGTAATTGCTCAGCCTCACTTAGGGGAAACTGAACAGTCATCACTGAACCCACTCAAATGATCCCAGAGAATAACCTCCCCTCTGGGGCTCACTGTGCAAAAAGATGTTTGTTCTTCCTTTCAGGAAATCTTACTCTGGAAATCAAATAAATCAGTGCCCGTCTCTATGCAGATGTCCCTGGTATGTGGGCCACACATGATTTTTAACAAATCCTATTTTTAAATACTATCGGCCCATCAAGAAGACAGTTGATAAAACATTATTTTACCTTGGATTTCTCTTTTCCTATTCACAGAAAGAAAGATAAGTCAGAGATCAGAAATTCTGGTGCAATACCTTTTTTCCCCCCCCAAGCAGCCCTTCTTAAACAGTGATTTTTTTTTCTTTAATATTTTAAACTTTTATAGTTGTCTTGTAGGGGAAAGAGAAATGTCATCCACCCACTAATTGGCTCAAAGTCGTTCTTTTTCTTCCCACCCTGTACAGGAGATGTAGTGAAAAAAACACAGAGCTGTCATCGCATTACGTCTCTCTATGAAATGAAAAACAGTATCTGTGTCGAATACATGTCTCCTCTTTACCTTGATTTCTCATTACTTTCCATCAACTAAGACAGAGATTATCCCCTGATTATGACGCTGCTGTTTACCTCATACTGGTTACTTTTTATCCAATTCAAAGCAAACATGACCTTTTTGGCAGGGAGAGAGGGTGACAGGTGAACCGTTATGAAGGGAATGTGAGAGCCAGGGGGTGTGGAATTAGAGTGCAGTTTAAGGAAAGAATCAAATTTTAAAATGTAGCATTGGTTCCACAGCAATTAGGAAGAAACCTAATTCACTCGGGTAGAGTCGGAACGTCTGGAATACCAAAGCTTCCAGCTTGAAGAGGGACATGGCAGTTTGGGATTATTCCTCAACATCTAGGGTAATTAACTTCATTCACGAACCACCTCATACTCAAATGGGACAGGGCTGCAGACACCTGTCAAGCCCCTACAGGCGCATGTGCCCTCTGCAAACACACACACACATCCCCTTGCACACTCTTTGCAGACAGAGGAAGCGAAAAAAAGGCCTGTCATGAACTAGCAGTGAACCAACGACTGCAACGAAGCAACACCCTGAACACACAAGCAGCCTCCCTCTAGGGCTTGTCAAAGGCAGGTTTCCAGGATGCTGTGCGCTGACCAGCCTGCTAACCTCCAAATGTCCACGGTCCTAAGCCTGCTCACAGGGCAGCTGAGGACACGTCCCCCAACTGAATTCACAGATTCCTTATCGTCTTTCCAAGTGAGATGCTCTGATCTGGTTCTTACTGAGCTGAGACCCTCCAATCACACCATACCCTCGGCACCACACTTTCTTTTTCTTTTTAGGGCCATGCCCGTGGCATGTGGAAGTTCCCGGGCTAGGGGTGGAGTCGGAGCTGCAGCTGCTGGCCTACACCACAGCCACAGGATCTTTAACCCACTGAGCGAGGTCAGGGATCGAACCCGCGTCCTCATAGATACTCTGTCGGGTGCTTAACCCACTGAGCCACAATGGGAACTCCTGGCACCACATTTTTTTAAATTAATGCCCCAAAGTTCTTCCCTTGATGACGGCCTTTGCTTCCTATATGGATATCGTGATGTTCCCTTTCGATTTTGAACCTTCCAGCAGGCTCTGGAGAGGAGTGAGCAGCAGAATACGTGAGCCCAGACTGCCTCTGGAAACGGGACTGCACCACTTTTCTAAACGTCCGTTCTAGGGAGTTTGAGTCGGGGAGTTACAGGCCCAGTTTAGTTCAGATTGTGGCCACGTTCACAGAATCAACAGCAGTGGCAGATGGTTTTTAATTCATTAGAGAATATTATGTATAATTCACGGCTAATGAGAAAATCTTGATAGTAGCAAGAACAGCAAATGTTTACTATTCACCCCCTCTCCACATCCATGGGTTTGCTGAATGCGGACTGTGCAGGCCAGGAACTGGTCCAGAGCTCGCCGGGTGCAGGGCCCGGCTGGGGGCATGGGGCCTGGCAACTCACACATGGATGGCGGACTGAGTGCCCGCAGGTGGCAGAGCGAGCGAGCAGAAGCCTTGGGGGTGGTAACCAGGCTCCCAGAAGTGGCCGGGCAGCCTCCTGTCCCATCGCCCTGGCCTTCCTTCCTCTTCATAGAGCACGGACAGTACAGAATCTTCCCGACATCTAGGAAGGCCATGTCCCCCAAATGCCATCACAGTCCCAGTTCAAGCTGCCTTCGTGTGACTATTCCCAGCCCCGGCTCCTCTCAGAAGCATCCTGGCTGGGGGCCGGGAAGGTGGCCACCGGCTGATGGTGCTGCAGGCACTATGCACTTAGGTTCTTCGCTGGTGGCACTTGTGCTGTGACCACTGCTGCCACGACTGCACCTGCTGAGTCGGTGGTCAAGGCCTTCCTAAGACAGACACTAACCTTGAAGACCAGCAAGCGGCCAGCGGGCTGGAGCACAGTCTCTCCGGGTGGCGAGGGTGTGAGCAGGGAGGACAAAGAGGTGGAAAGAAAACACCGTGGGGACTTGCTCAGGGTGGGGGTAGGGCTAGGAGGCACGGAGGGGCCACGTGGGGCTCAATTCTCAGGGGAGGGACGTCTAGGGAGGGGGCGGGGCCAGTCCCTGGGGATGGACTGGGCACGAGAAGTGGTGCAGACACTGTCCAGAGGCAGAGTCTGCCGGCGTTCATCCTCCTGGCGCCTCAGAAAGCTTAAGCCCCCACAGGCCGCGGAAAAGACTGATTGCGTTCAAGGGCACCTCACAGAGGGTGATGGTCACAGACAAGTCATGGTACAGTACCCGCAAGTATTAGGCAGGACACACACCAGGTAAACTGGATCAGAACTCAGAGCAACGGAACAGCTCTCTGACTGACTTATGAGGCTGGCTGACCACGCTTCACAACCCAACAGAGGTCACAAAACGCCTGTAGGATAATCTTATCTACAAGTACAGATGGAAATTCCCAACCCAATATACAGAGTTAACTGTGCAACAAGCACAATGAAGATTTACTTTGGGAAGTTAAGGGTGTGATAGTAATAGAAAAATGATTAATGTAACTATTTTCATAACTCAATTGGGATATGGCTGATACCACTGCAATCTATAGTAAAAAGATAGTTGACAAAATTGTAGTTTTGAAACTTTCAGGAAAAGCAAAGAGATGTGGACTTCCTTAAATTACTTTAAAAATCTACAATAGAGTGTATCAAAACAGAAGCTGACTCGCAGACCCAGAGCACAAAGCAGTGATTAGCAGTGGGGAGAGGGGAGGGGAGCCAGAGGTCAAAATACGGTGTATAAAATAAATAAGCTACAAGGACATACTGCACAGAGAGGGAATAAAGCCAAGCGTTTACAATAACTCTAAATGGTGCCTAACTTTAAAAAATTGTGAACCACTACATTGTACACCCCAAAATTACATTATACATTAATTGTATCTTACAAGTGTTCACAGTAGCAAAATAGTTAATACCATTCAATAAACAAGGAAACAATATCATTGCTCACAAATATGATTTTCTCGATAGAAAAAAACCAAGAGATCTTAGAGAAAGTGAAGAGTTGATGAAGGTGTTAGAGTCACATTAATTATCATAAAACAAAGGAGAGAATTCAATTTAAAACATTTCTATCATAAGAACGAGAGTAACGTATGATAAGCAGACGTAAACCTAGTAAGAAATGTTTCTTTATGAAGAATGCTCAAAGTCTTCAATAGTTTCAAATGAAGGCTAAGTAAGTTAAGAGATGTGAGATGTTTTGTGAGGGGAGAGTAAATACTACACATGTGGTCACTCCATCATGGGGGCTCCCCCGCTCTCGGGGCCTTCGCAGATGACACTCCGAGAGAGGGGTGCACAGGGCCCGTCCTTGCAGGAAATCCTAAAATCCCAACCCAGGGTAGGGTGAAGGCACAGAATTCTTCATGTTCACAGGCACAAGCGCTTTGAGCTTGGCCTCCTCGTGGATCAGCCAGCTCCCCTGCAGGGCTGCTGTCAGAGAGGTTCATAACACCCCAAACTCTGTGGGATTATACGCACTGTCCCCCTGAAGGTTAGTGAGAACACCTTTCTTAATACAGAATGCCTTGGCCCGGTCCCTCTTGGTGTTTCGCTGTCATCATAGTGCATGTGTCTATCCCTCAGCCCTTGCAGGTTGTGGCCATCGCCTCCTGGTCCGTTTCAACTCTGAATCACTCAACATATGTCGCCCGCCTACTCCCAAGGCAGAACCCATACGACGCTGGACCCGATCCTGGTCCCAAGGGGTCCCTAGTAGACGTCCCCCAATAGTGCCTGCTGTCCTCCAGAAAACAAAGACACTGAATTCCATCAACTGTGGGACACAGTAGAAAGCCCTTATTGGAAGCATCTGCTGGAGATGAATGTGAACAAAGCAGAGTGACGGTTCTCAGCAGGTGGCAACTGCAGAGGGTGGGGCAGCGGACACGGGACGCCCCCCCAGCCTGGCGCTGGGATGAGGACGGCGTGTGTGCCCAGCCACATTCACCACCGGCGTCATGTGCCACGTGTCTCCTGCCCACGTCCCTGGTGGGGGCGGAGGTGTCCCCACCCCAGGAAGAGAGCATGAGAACTCAGAGAGAGGAGCTGGTGGGGGAAGCAGGAAGCAGGGGCGAGTGGGGGGAGCGCGGGGCGGGGTTGGAGGACAGGTGCTGAGTGCGATGCAATGAGGAATTCAGTTTTGTTCAGGGTTCCTGGCACAGAGGTGTTAAAAGTCTTGATGTTACAGACTGAACTGTGTGCCCCCAATTCCTCACACTGACAACCTCACCCCAGTGTGATGTCTTTGGAGACAGGCCTTTAAGGGGTTTAGGTTAATGGGGCCAGAGGGTAGAGCCCTGATCCGATGGGGCCAGTGTCTTTATACAAGGAGGGGAGGGGACTGCAGGGACGTCCATGCACAGAGGGATGGCAGTGAGCACACTGAAAGGAGGCGGTACCCTGGGGGACCAGCCCAGGACACCTGACCTTGGGGCCTTGGGGCCAGGGAAGAGAGCCTCCTGTCTGTGTGCTCTGCTCTGTGCCCCCGCCCAGTGACTGACATACTGGGGATTTCCTGAGTCATGAGGGTCTAGGTGCGCTAACGAGGTGACTCAGGGCAGGTCCCCTAAAGAGTTTCAGGACAGGGCGGGTTTCCCAAAGGCTCCTGTGGGACTAGAGGGTGGGGCTCTGAGCCTCGTGCCCAGTGACACAGGAGCGTCCGTCACTCCTACCGTGGCTCTTCGGCTGTGAGCCCAGGGCCGAGGGAGGATGACCGGGCGAGGGCAGGGAAGTTGCGCTCAGGACCACGGTCCCCACACGAAGCCTTCGTAAGAAACTGCTGGGGGCCGATGTGGATTATTTTCTTTCTTTAACCGATAATGATGGGTTTCTGCTAAAATGATGGTCCCATAATTTTTAAATGGAATATACATATTAACCGCTTTTCAGGTTTGTCCAAGGCATGTGGGATAACTCAGACAAAAACAGATGCCGCTGTTTTAGGGCTCATCTGCTTGAGGGCAGATAATGGCACAGAAAGGCAGGCTCTCTATCATCCGCCCAAAGCATCTCCAAAGCCCCCCCGCCCCCCACTTTTTTTTTTAAGACAGAATGGTGGCCAGCAAATGGCAGGACAGGATCTAAGTGGTCCCGGCTTCGCCTCTGACAGGCAGGGAACTTGGGTAGGTTCCTGCCTTCCTGCTGTCTTAGGAAACACGTGGTTTGCACGCTTGGATGCTCCAGCGGCTCAGGGCTACTCGTGGATAATGTGGAGGGAACGAACGGAGGAGGCACAGGCAGCACTTGCCAGGCCTCTTCTGCCAAGTGGGGGCATCTGAGTGTCCCTTGGGACAGTTCCCGGAGCGTTCACAGCCCTGACCCCCAACATCCCCCTCGGAAAGGAATCATGTCCAAGGGCTGGCACCCTCTCCAGACCCACACTCGGGAGCAGAGAACAAAACCACATCTCTTTCAGTGAGAACAACGATGGGGCCCTCAGACCTCTGAGGACAGTGACATGTCAGTGAGGCCCCCAGGCACCCGCCCGCTGCCAGGGCTGGGTCGCTGCTCTGCTCACCTGTTCAAAGGTCACTGTTTGGTTTTGTTTCTGTTCAGTATGGAAAACCCGGCCAGTTTTCCAGCTTCCGCTCACCTCCCTCTGTGGGTCAGCGGCCCTTGGCAGGGCCACAAGGGAGCAGAGAGGCACGGACACAGTGTGGGTGCCAAGTCCTCCACGCAGGGCAGCTGCCCTGCCTCGGAGACCGAGGGGCTGTTCCTGGAGGACCAGGCGAGGCCACAGCGCCCACTCCTCTGTGAAGGCTGGTTCCCCCCTTGCCCATAGCTCAGGATGTGAGTCCTGGGGTCACAGTGACACCGGGCATCACAGGAAACGGCACAACTGTACTTACAGAGAGGTGCTGTGTCTGATACAACATAAGTGTACATATCTGCACACGCACAGAGTACACACGTGTGTACCTGGCACATATGCATCCTAGCGTGCACACACAGTCTACACATGCGTGCAGGTGGCACATACACGTTAGTGTGCACACATGAGATATGGGGTACACATATGCATACAGCCACGTACGTGCACATGCGTGTTTTTGTCCTTTTTCCCAGAGGTGGAAATGAAGATCCTACACACGAGGTCACTTGCTCTGTTATACACAACCCATAAGAAGTTCGACCCGGGTTTGAGCCCCATTCTACCTCCTTCCATGACCCACGAGAGTCAACCTGACTCCCAGGTCCAGCGCCGTTGACATTCCCATCTTTCATTTCCGAACGCGCCCGTGTCCCACGCGATGGCTCTGTGATGGTCTCTGCCGTGTCCTTCTGGTCTCAGAAAGCTGACGAGACCGCACTGTTTACTCGTCTTTACTCTCCCAGTGGATCAGACACGGCGCAGCGCACACAGGAGAGGCCGATCAAGTATGTGGAGAGACCCTCTAACGTGTCACAGCCCCTGGTAAGCAAAGTGGTCCCCGGACGGCAGCGCCCCATCGATGGGGGAGCTTCCGTGAGGCAGAACTTGCATTGCCATGGAAACCCCAAAAGCCGCTCCCTCAGACCCCCGAGTCAGAACCTGCACTTTAAGGAGATACTAGGTGACTCATGAGCATGTGGAAGTCTGAGAAGCACTGATCCGGCCTATTTTTTCAGTAAAACAGAGCTGACAGACTCCTTGACACTTGAAATGCACATGCTTACCATCAGGCTTAGGGGGTGAACAGAAAATTCCCAACGGAAACACAGTTCCCACTCCTTCCATAACTGAGTGACGCGTGACCCGTCCCGGCCAGCTCGCTAACGAGCATGCAGGTGAGACACGAGAACAAAGGAGGAACTTCTGGGTGATGCTGACTGAGAATGAGGATGACATTCGTCACCGAGAGGTGATGACAAGAAAAATAATTTGTACATACATACAGCTGGGGGGGGGGGGTTGGAACACGGGGGTTATATGTAGTCTCGGCTCCGGGCTCTTCTCCATCCCTCCCTCCCTGTAAATACGGCTCTTCCAAATGGGGGAGGTGTCCTAATGAGGAAATCAGGGCTAAAGATGGGAAACTCTCGATGAAATATGGGCCCTAGACATGTCCTGCAGGGATCCCTGAGAAGAGAGCAGGGACCCCTGGGAGCAGAGAGGAGACCCCGGGAACAGAGCAGGGACTCCTGGGAACAAAGAGAGGACCCCCGGGAGCAGAGTGGGGATCCTTGGGAGCAGAGCAGGGACCCCTGGGAGACTCGTCCCTGCCCCCGAGTGAGACGCAGGTGGGAGGAAAGCTGCTTTGGAAAAGCCTCTTCCCTTCAAAGCTTAAGCTCTGAGGGTTATCAGTCTCAGAGACGGTAAAACCAAGTTGTGGCCAGGTGCACCATTAAAGACACACGCAGGCCACAGTTTCCAGGTAGAAGCAAACACGTGGGGTTTCTAAGAGGCTGGCGATCACCCCCTCCGTAGGTCCTCCAGGTCACACAGCTTAATGCTTGGTGGGGGGAGTCCCTCCATGCCACAGCCCCCACACGCCATGGCGCAAGTAAACGACCTCACCACCACCCAGGGCCCATGGTTCCCTTTGGGCTCACTGTTGGGATGGACACTCTGTGGGTCTGGATGACATATGATGTATGACGATGTCAGAATGTATGATGATGCATGTCCCTTGTCAGATTCACAAGAGGCAGAGTCACAGCCAGAAGAGCCCTCTGGCTCTGCCAGGTCACCTCCTTTCCCCAACACCAGGGACTTGTCAGGGTGGGTTCATGTACCCCGTGATGCCCTGGGGGTCTGTGCCTTCCCCTGAATTCCCCTGTGAACCCAGCCCTGCCCTTCGAAGTGAAGAGAGTGAGTCCACGTCCTCAGCGGTCACCGTGGGCAGGGCCAGCCCAGCGGGGTGGTTACTGGGCCTGATGCCTGAAACGCTTCCTAGCGCCTGGCATCTTAGAGCACCATAAAAGGGGAAATATTCTTTGTCACTGCAACTGCCATGCTGCCCAGAGCATCTAATAGAGTCAATACATCCATATTCAGATTCTAATGGTATTTTTACAGAAGTAGAAAAGCATGCCTAGTACTTATAAGGAATCACAAAAAAAAACCCTGAATGGCTGAATAAATACTGAGAAAGATGAACAAAAACAGAAGGTATCAGGCTTTCCCATTTCAAGCTATATTATAAAGCAAGAGTCATGAAAACAGTGTGGTACTGGCATAAAAACAGACAAATAAACAAATGGAACAGACTTGAGAGCCCAGAAATAAACCCACATGTAAATGGTCAACTAATATTTAACAAAGGAGCCAAGAACACTCAGTGGAGAAAAGAGTCTCTTCAATAAATGGTTCTGAGATAACTGGATATCCACATGGGAAAGAATAAAACTGGACCCATATCTCACACCACTCAAAAATTAACTCAAAACGGATTAAAAATGTAAATGTAAGGGAGTTCCCATCATGGTGCAGCAGAAATGAATCCCACTAGTATCCGAGAGGATGCAGGTTCAATCCCTGGCCTTGCTCAGTGGGTCAGCAATCTGGCATTGCTGTGAGCTGTGGTGTAGGTTGCAGACGCAGCTCGGATTCCCAGTTGCTGTGGCTGTGGCATAGGCTGGCAGCTACAGCTCCAATTCAACCCCTAGCCTGGGAACTTCTGTGGGTGTGACCCTAAAAAAGCAAAAATGTAAGACCTAAAACCACAAAACTCCTAGAAATAAACACAGAAGCAAAGCTCTTTGACATGAGTCCTCGCCAAGATTTTTTTAGAGCAATAAAATAAGAAATAAATGAGACCGCATGAAACAAGAAAGCTTCTGCTCAGCAAAAGAAACTACCAACAGTGAAATGGCAAACTACTAAATTGGAGAAAATAATTGCAAACCACATATACAATAATAAGTTAATATTCAAAACATAAAGAATTCAGACAGCTCAATGCAAAAAACAAATAATCCAATGAAAAAATACACAGAGACTCTGAACCAACATTTCTGTAAAGAAGATATAGGAAAGGCCGACAGATACGTCACAAGATGCTCTACATTATTAATCACTGGGAAATGCACATCAAACCACAATGAGCCATCACCGCACACCTGTCAGAGTGGCCACATCAAAAAGACAAGAAATAACAAGTGCTGGTGAGGAGTCGAGAAGAGGGAGCCTTGTGCACTGTCAGTGGGAATGTAAATTGGTGAAGCCACTGTGGAAAATAGTGTGGAGCTTCCTCAAAAAAAAATAAAATAAAATAAAATAAAAATAAAAGGAGTTCCTATCATGGCTCAGCGGAAACGAATCTGACTAGGAACCATAAGGTTGAGGCTTCCATCCCTGGCCTCACTCAGTGGGTTAAGGATCCAGCATTGCCATGAGCTGTGGTGTAGGTCACAGACTTGGCTTGGATCTGGCATTGCTGTGGCTGTGGCATAGGGTGTCGGCCACGGCTCCAATTTGACCCTTAGCCTGGGAACCTCCATATGCTGTGGGTTGCTGTCCTAAAAAGGAAAAAAAAAGAAAAAGAAAAACCCATATGATCCTTCCCGTAATTCCACAAAAATGTTAACTTAAAAAGATATGTGTGCCCCCATGTTCACAGCACTATTTACAATACCCAAGACATGGGTACAGCCTAGGTATCCAGCTACAAATGGATGGATGAAGACATCACACACACACACATGCAACATACACACAAACACAATGGAAGGTTATTCAGTAAGAAAGTCAAGGAAATCCAACCATTTGGAATAAACTCAAGACCAGTATGTTAAGTGAAAGTCAGACAGAGAAAGACAGATAACGTATGACCTCACTTATAAGTGGAGTTAAAACACACTCACAAAGTCACACAGACCCAAGAAGAAGAGGCCAGATGCGCTGGTGAGACCAGAGGTGATGTCAGGGCGGGGTTTTGGAGGGAGGCAGTCCGGAGGTCTAACCTCCCAGGTGTAAGACAGGTGGGCAGACAGTGCGTGCCTCCAGTTCTCGCAGCTGGAGGATGTACCTGAGCTGATGAGCAGGTCCTGAGCCTTCTCAACACAGGGAGAAAAATCGTTTTCCTCTGTCCTGTCTTTTTATTGACTCTGAATGAGAAGATGGATGTTGGCAGAGCCTAGTGTGGTCCTCATTTCAGTGTATGTACCTGCAGTCATCACGCTGTGTGCCTCACTTGTCCAGTGATTTCTGTCAATTATCTCCCAATAAAAGTGGAAAATCAATAAATGCCTTACAAATCTGAGTCTGGATTTCCCGATGTCAGCGTGTCTTTGCTCAGGATCCTGGTTTTGCAGGTAGGGGCTGCTGCAATCCCACCCCGCACCTGCAGCCTCCCCGAACATGAAGCCATGGTGCCTTGGGGACTCAGGCTGTGGGTTGCTCTGCAGGGGTCTGCGGGGGTCAGCGGTTTGAAGAACTTAGCGAGGGAGACCAAACAACACATTGTTCCAGCAACACTGTCCCCCGAGGAAAAGGAATCCAGGCGGATGGTTTTATGATGAATAAGCACCTGGTACGTGTGGAAACACCATGAATCACTCTGACAACTGCTAGTGACTGTCCTTGAGGAAACACAGTGTAAAGCATAGTTTTAACAAGCGCCGAAGATAAATTAAGGGGGGAAACCCGAGGGGCTGCGCTCAATGACAAAAGGACAAACACAATCCTGGAGCAAGAGGCCAGAAACCTGCGAAAAATCGCTGCGAAAACTTGGGGTTCACTAAGGACAGACACCAGGAAAGAGAGGGAAGAGAATGGGGGTGACCCTGCCCTTAGGGTGGTGACCCCGCCTCGGCCCCTTCCTCAGCCGACCTCAGGGCTCATCCTGCAAAGTCCTGCTCACTGGCCCCTCCCCCGGTGGCCCCCGCCCCCTGCACTGTTTCAGGGAGCGATGACAGAAGACCATTGCCTCCTGGGGTCTTGGTCCCTAGAGATCAGGCCCCACAAGGACAGGGTCTGGGGTCTGCGGGCCTTGGGCTGTTGGGCATGGCACAGGTGGCCTGAACTTTCTGAGACATGGGACTTCTCCTGGCCAGTGGGACTCTGACAACCCTTGGCGTTCACACAGGCTTTCCACCTGAGGCCTGGACACAAAATTAGCCAGAGCGACAGCCAGCAGACACCCACAGAAAGACGCTCTGCAGAAAGCATTATTTCTACTGCAAAGGATAGAATCCGCTTTCTGGCACTAATCTGATGGAGGTGAGTTTGGGTCATTTTCCCAAAATCTCACTAATTTTCTGAAGTCAGCCCTTGAGTCTTCTGACCAAGAAGCTGCGGATCTGAAGACTTTCCAGATCTTTCTTCACCTCAACTCTGCCATGTGTGTGTCCTCGTTGCATTCTGGTGTTTTATGTTTCTTCCAAAATTTTAAGATAGTGTCTACTAATGTGTAAAGTGTGCTGGCGGTCATGGTCCTGAAGCCTATCTTTCTACTAAGTAAGAAAAAATGAAATTGCTATACAAATTAATAGCCAAAATGTATTACACAGGAAAAGCTTAACCCGCTCAAGTGTTGCAAAGTATTTATTTATTCATTAAAGCAGGTTCCTAAATGATATCTATTCAGCCATGCTTTTAATTATTTCCCACTTAGACTGAAAACATTAAAATTTCATTTATAGGAAGTTCCTGTTGTGGCTCAGCAGTTATAAACTCAACTAGTTTCCATGAGGATGCAGGTTTGATCCCTGGTCTCACTCAGTGGGTTAAGGATCCAACATTGCTGTGAACTGCAGTACAGGTTGCAGACACATCTTGGATATGGTGTTGCTGTGGCTGTGCTGTAGGCTGGCAGCTGCAACTTTGATTCAGCCCCTAACCTGGGAACTTTCATATGCTGCAGGCGCGGCCCTAAAACGACAGACAGGAAGGAAGGGAGGAAGGAAGGGAGGAAGGGAGGAAGGGAGGAAGGGAGGAAGGGAGGAAGGGAGGGAGGAAGGAAGGAAGGAAGGAAGGAAATTCATTTCTATAAAATGAGTCTATAGTCCAGAATTCTTTTCAGTAATTCAGACCACCGTTTCTGGGTGTGTGTACATACTTAAGTAACCTGTATTTCAGATTAGAGTCTTACTATTTTGATGGTTTAGTCCTTGAAAGTGAACAATCTGAAAATCTGAAACATCACCTTTAATCTGTCATCTAATCTGTTAATAAAGTTTAAGGAGCAAATCTAAAGCTCAACTCTGATGATGAGCCCACAGAAGGCCTAAAATCTACATAAAAACTTTCTGGGTTCAAAACTTCTTTTTCTGCATTCAGAGAAGCTGAGTCACCAGCACGCTTGCCTCTTTCTGAGCTTCAGCTTCTAGAGAAGGGATGGGATGGGCCGAGTGTTCACTGGGTGTTGCTTACTCCTTTATTTCCCTGCCAAGGCGGCTCTGCCACACTGTGATCACAGCCATTCCTGACCAGGGCAAAAGGTCAGGGGTGTGGACTATTAACCCTTCAAGGTCACAAGGTTGAACACAGGTCCATTTGCTCTGTGTTAAACCTCGGGTGCAAAGCCACACTCTCCACGGATGGTTCAGGCCCATTTCAGCCCATTACGCCCACTGGCTGCACAGCCCTCAGCAGGAACCCGTGATCACGGGTCCCCCGGGCAACCAATAAGGATTAAAGGAAACCACGAAGGACTCAGCCCCGGGTCCGAGCCCAGGCACCTGTGCCAGCGGCAACAAAGCTCTGGAGGAGAAGGGACTTAGGACAAGGGTTTCCTAGTTACAAACAGCAAAATCAAAACAGGACAGCAGCAACCACCTCCCCCCACGCCCCAGCACAGTCTATACCCTCTAACAACATACCACTTCTGTACCTGTTACCTCCTCATTCCTGGGCGAGCACGATGGGCACTGGCAACTTCCAGGCCTTGACAGGTGCTGCTTCACCCTCCAAATTCAGTTGCCTCGAGCTCCCGCCACTTCCTGGGCTGGGCTGACAGGACCACAAGTCAATCACCGCGTGGGAGGCCCCTGGTGAGCCAGTGGCCGGCACGCTAACTTTTAGGAAGGCTTCAATCCACTTGTGGATTAGCTGATTCGCTTTACCCCAGGAAAGGCAGACGTCTAACTGAAAGCATGCTGAAAAATCCAACCATAAACAGGCTGTTTCTTACCCACGTGAGCGCGTTTCTCGGAAGCACGCCCTGAAAAGACCAGCTTGTACAAATGGTGGCCAGGGTGCGGGGTACCGGGGTCTCTGGGGAACAATGGGGTTTCGTGGAAGGTGGGATGGCCGGCAGCTGGGGGTCAGGCACTGGACCCCAAGCTGTACTGCACAGGATCAGGTCTCAGAACAGACCCCCCATGAGATGCACAAGGAGAGTCAAGACACACACGAGAGCCCCTGCCCACCCCTGTCTGGCAGAGGGATTATAACCAGGTCGGCAGAGAAGCTGGTACTTTCTGCCACCACCACCGCTCACTGACCAGCACCAAGAAAGCCCAGGAATGAAACCATGAGAGAGAATTTGGAAGCTGTCACCTCTTCGAAATTCCAGGGACTCTCAGAGACAAGCCGCATTCCTCACTGGGCACAGACCCAGGCAGGGCCACCCTTTTTCTTAATTAAGCTGGAAGGGAATATTCTTGAACTCACGGGAGAACCAGAAGCGTCAGCTGAGAAAATATGCTCTGTCTGAAGCATTTTCACCCAATGAAACGTATCCCTTCAAACCTGAGTGACCGCTGAGGTCCCGCCAACAACTCAGGGACACCATCCATCCAGTTCTGCAAGTGGCTGAAAGAGGGCTCCGTGGACTGGCGGCCACGCCCTCGCACAGACCACCTGCTTCTCCTGAGCTTTCTCACTGAGCCTAGAGGCGCCGGCTCAGCCCCCTTCCCAGCACAGCAAAGCCGCTGATCACCAGCAACCTGGAATTTGAACACACTCATCCCCCTTAGAGCGGGTCCAGGTTCAGATCCTGAGAACTGCTGAGAATCCCAGCCCAACCCCTCAGCTGCACGCAGCGACCGAGGTACCAGCCCCTCTGAGCCCCGCGTTGGCAAAGAGGGACCAGCATTCACCACGGGATGACTTCTCAGAGTAAACAACAGAAAAAGTGACATATAAATATACCTGGTAACGTTTCCTCCGATGGGACCAGTCCCTGCTTCCTAGCAAAGGCGGCCATGCCCTGAGAGCCTGGTCCCAGCTTCACGATCCCAGAGCCCAGGACCGCGCGTCCCCCCGCATCCGCACAGGCTGCCTCCTCCGTGCGCCATCCTCCCCTTCTGGCATCTGCCCATCATTCTCACCGAGGACGCTGCCCTGATCCTCCTGCTGTTAGGGTTTTTAGGTTGACTCCGGGTTTTCAAAAATTTAAGTTTTTGAAATTGTGTGAACTCTAAAATTTTAGTTTTATTAAAAGGACAACCAAATAACAACTTTTATTAAGTCATCTGAAAAGGACTGCACAGACTGTTAGGCTCCTTTTCAGGATCTCAGTCTTTAAAAAACACCTTGACAGGGGAGCAGATAGAAACCCTCCCCACATTCACGCCGGGACTCACTTTGGGGCGGGCGCCTTGTTCTGTCACTAGCCCTGTAGCATTTGGAATGGTCCTGATGCCCCATCCTGGTCGTAAGTGCGGGCAGTGAGCAGCCATGGCTGCGTGCAGGGCTGCAGTAAGCCCCTCACGCGTCACGCACCCCCGCTTCAAACCCGCAGCGCCCCTCACACACGGTACTGTCACTTCCCCATCCCCTGTTCCACAGACGGAGACACACAGAGAAGCAAAGTGACCCCCAGGCCACGGGCCGAGCAGACTCAGGCTCCTCCACCAGGGTTGATGGCCGCCCAGCCCGACTCCTACCCCCGCAAGTGTAGACGCCTTTGGGACAGTCCCGGAGGTGCCCGCAGGGAGGCGGCGGCCCTCTCGGCTCCATCAACTCAGAGGGTCTGAGGGTCCTGCCGGTGGGTGACTCCCCCAAAACAGGGAAGATCACCACACCTGTGGCCACCGTCTCCCGCTCCATGCACCAGAGCTGGGGGTTGAGGTGCCAGCCCCTGCAACCACCTCTCAGTTATGAAGGGAGACACGGCCGGTCCAGGCCAGCGGCACCCACTCCCGCCCCGGGAACCACGGCAGACCAGGGCTGGACCCCGCAGGGCAGCTTCCCCGGAATACAAGCAAACACGCTCCTTGGCAGCAAGGGGCCAGGTTTCCAGATGCTTCCCTGCAGTACAAGTGGGGTTTCTGTCCATCTCCTGACATGAGACATGACAGAGTGTTTTCACAACACCAGGGGGAAACCGGGAGTGGGCTGGACAGGAACCACCGGGTCCAGAGATAATTCTCAGGGGAGACACTCGGCTCCAAATCCAGAGGCAGAACGGGAGGTGGCAGCTCCCAGTCCCACGCCAGAGACCCTCGGGCTGCAGCCCTTCCTTCCGAACCCTGAGCGCAAGGTGTCTAAATAAAGGGAGCAAAAACCTAGGACCAGGCAGCAGTCAGCTCAGCTACTGGCTAAGCTTCTGCTGGAACAATGGGGACAGGATCCCGCCGTGGTCACAGGGACTGGCCCGAATCAAAACCGCGTCACCATGGAGGGCCCAGCCAACGCCACATGCTGGTCAGAGCTCGGCTGGTTCCAGAACTGGCATCAGGACCAGGCTGCACCTAGGCTGAGCCCCTGCTGGCTCAGCTACTGACCGACACCAGCGTGCAGCGCTGTCTATGCTAAGATGCCTCATTGCACTAAGGACGCCTGGAAGAAGGAAAGACGGAAAACGGACCAAGAGGGAAAAGAGGAGCAGAAAGGGGAGAAGCCAGCAGTGAGCACAAGTGCCTTCTCGACTGAATGCTCTCGAGACTCTGCTTCTTAGACTGAAGAGCATCTTCAGCGTTGGCGTCAAAGGCCATCATCGCAAACACGTTCTTGGAACACAAAGGCAGGGCGTGAAAACTCTGCATGTGGCTAAAATGCAGGCCACCCTCTAGCCCGTCCAACCCCAGAAGTGACCCCAGAAATGCCTCTGGGCCAAGGGATGTGCCTGCAGGTCCATCAGTCATAAGTGCCAGGAGGGGAGGGGAATAGGGGAGGTCTGCAAGGTGTGGGGGGCAGATGGGAGGGGCGGGGCTTGTGGGAAGTCGCCGTACTTTTCTCTCAAATCTGCTCTGAGCCTAGAGCTACTCCCAAATACAGTCTTTAAAAATAATGTTTTGGAGCTCCTGTCATGGCTCAGTGGTTAATGAATTCCACTAGCATCCATGAGGACACGGGTTCAGTCCCTGGGCTTGCTCAGTGTGTCAAGGATCTGGTGTTGCCGTGAGCTGTGGTGTAAGTTGCAGACACGGCTCGAATCCTGTGTTGTTGTGGCTGTGGTATAGGCTGGAGGCTACAGCTCCGACTGGACCCCTAGCCCAGGTAACTCCATATGCCGTGGGTGCGGCCCTGAAAAAGACAAAAATTAAAAAATAATTTTTTAATTAAAAAAATGAAAAATAAGGGAGGTTTGGCTACCACTCTTTTGTTCTCTATAAGAACGTGCAAAGGACATATATTGGAGTTCAGAAAATTTCAAAAGATAATCCATTTTACTTTCTTTTTAACTTAGCACTTTGAAAAGTGCACAAGGTTCTGACCTTCAGTGTGACAGGTGACCTCTGGCCCTGGTTTCCTCTCTGCTAGCGACAAAGGGACAGGTGAGTGCCAGGAGATGGAGAGAGGCCCGCCCCTCCTGTGACTGGACACGGTGCCCGAGGGCTCGCGGCCCTACCTGGCTCCAGGCGCACGGCCGCTGACCCAGCCCACAGCACCGCTGGGCTCCGCTGAGCCCAGGAGAGGCAGGCAGGAGGGCAGCACGGCTGATGGCCACAGACTCAGGCCGCCAGGAAGACTGCTACCGGGGGCTCCTCTGGACCCTGGGGTGTGAGGTCTGAATCCGAGGTTTAAGAAAGAGGAATTCCGCGTCTCTCGGGTACCAGCTCCCACCTGTCAGGGCCCGGGGGGCTCGGCGTTGGTTCCAAGCATCCTTCCTTGATGAACGGGAAGCCCCTCAGTGCCCTGGAGTCCTTCAACCTCACGGACGAGTGTCCTCACACGGTCTGAAGACTGAGTCTTTTTTCACCCTCAGTGGACTTTCCAAGGGTCTCCAGATGCCTCCCCAGGTACCCAGACCCCAGAGTCATCACCCACCCTGCTGTCTGTGGTCCAGCCCCTGCCGTGTTTCCGTCCCCACCGCAGACTCCGGTGTGGCCAGGCCCTGCCCCTGTCCCCGGGCTGCCCCAGCACCTGATCGCCTGCGGGACGTGCTGCGAGTGCCACCCCCCCCATATCCCCCCAAAGCCGCCTGCAGACGCTGACCTTCCCCAGGGAAAGGCCGGCCCCGCCCTCCCAACCCCGGGTCCAGGCTCAGGGCCTCACACACCAGCTGCGACGTGTGTTCCAATGAGCAGAAGGATCATTTCTTCAACAAGCCGGTCTCTCTCACAGCACAAATGCACAATCAGTTCAGCTTAAGCCGTGTGTCATATGTGCCATGAAACAAAGGTCAGAGACTGTTAAATCACCCATTATGTTTTTGTGGTGAGCCTTTCTCTTCTGGAAGTTTCTGACAGGCTAAACGGCCTACTTAAACAGTCCGATATCTTGACTGAACTAAGGACCAACCTCGGTCCTCTTCCCAGTGGACACTGAATCCCCACCGTGGGCTCCCGGTTCCCAAACCCTCGTCACGCATCACCCTCGCTCTCAACACGGCAAGAAACTTCTGCCCAGCTCTGAGCTCCGGGTAAGAGTCACTCAGTTGAAAATGCTCTGTAAGTGATACAAGCAAGGCGACCTGTGTGACTACGGGAATATCTGGGGCTATTTTTGGAGTTTGCGTTTTTTTTTGTTTTTTTTTTTTTAACAGTTTGGAGTGACAAGTTAGTGGTTCCTAAGAAAGGCACATCCGGAGGACGTGGCAGGGACGCCCCAAGAGCCTCCCTTGGTGCCGGGGAGGAGCAGGGAGGCGTCTGCCGGGTGCTGACAGTGTGGGCCTCGCACAAGCGAACTGCCACCGGCCACCTGCCAGAAAGCCAAGCAGCATATACTTAGTTCCCTCAAGGCTGTTTGCAGCGTGAGTCACCACGCCTGCTGGGAGGCGCTTTGAAATTCCACGGACACCAGCGCAGAGGTCCTGTAGTTATTGTCCCTGTTTTCCGTTATGGTTGATGCATGGCCTGTGCTATTCTGGTGACAATGTTGCCCTCAGAGGCACTTAGGGGCTGCCCTACAGCTGCTCCTCGGCACCATGACTCAGGGTAACTCTCTCCCGCTTCCTCTCAAACGACACCCCCTGTATGAGTGCAGGGAGACCCCTGCTTGCCAAATACCCTGCGGAGCTGGAGCTGGGAGTGCTGCGGGCGGAGGTGCAAGCCCAGCCTGGGGGCATTTGACAGCCAGTGAGATCATGGCCAGAAGCCACAGGACAGATGTGACCCGGCCTCCCTGGGCTGTTTCAGAGGACCCAGGACTAAACCAGCCCTCATGGAGCAGGGGTGGTGCTTCAGACAGCCCCACAGATGCTCACAAAACAACCTACTTGTCACATCTGCAGTGTCAGAGGACCTCCCTCTCCAGAACAGAGGGTCATGACACCCTCTCTCAGGATTACCGTCAGACATAGGGACAGGCCACCATGCCTGGCCACGTGTCAGCCACAGTCATTTGTCAGCTGTGAGCCCTCGTCTGCACAGGAGCCACAGGCCACCCCACCCTCTCCAGGTCCTCTCAGCCACCCACCGCAGAGCCCAGGCTGACCCGGGTTATGACACCAAGGAGCCAGCCTCTTGAGGGCGTCCTGGGCTCTGCCGCTTGCCCCCGCAGCCGCTGGCTCCCAGACACTCAGAGCCCATCTAAATCCTGGCCCTGGCGCTTACTCTCACCTGGCTCTGCATTCACGCCTGGGTCAGGTCGACCGCTTTCATCCTGACACCGACTCTGTGACATTTCCCTTGACAGACAAGGAAAGTGAGGCACGGCAGGCAGAGACCTGGTGAGGCTGCCCAGCGGAGACGTGGCTGAGGCGGGACACGCACCCGGAAGGCGGCCTTGGTGACCCATGTCTCAACCACTACACTCTGGTCCCAAGTGAGCAGGTGACATCTGTCTGCACGACTTTGCCGTCTTCTGCGATTTTTTTCTTTGCTTTTTAGGGGCCACACCCGTGGCATAAAGATGTTCCTAGTCTAGGGGTCTAGTCAGAGCTACAGCTGCCAGCCTACACCACAGCCACGGCAACGTGGGACCCAAGCCAGCCCTACACCACAGCCACAGCAACGTGGGACCCAAGCCAGCCCTACACCACAGCTCACAGCAACGCCAGATCCTTAACCCACTGAATGAAGCCAGGGATCAAACCTGAATCCTCATGGATACCAGTCGGGTTTGTTTCTGCCGTGCCACAGCAGGAACGCCTCTTCTGTGAATATTTATAACTGTCCACTGAGCTCCCAATATTCCTTTAAAAGCTAGTGTATGATATTTCCCCACCAGTCTTGGAGTCTACTGCTTTTTTTCTTTGGTTTGGACTTTTTCTTCTACCATTTTGCTCTATTAAATAGGGAACCAGTGAGTGTCGGGTTACACGTTGAGGTGTTTCCTGGAACGTATCAGACAATGTCCATGTTGAAAGACGCGTCCTCACTGCTAATGTGTGTCTGACCCGCTTCCACTTGGTGGAGCCATGTAATGTATCTTCGGAGGGGGGGTGGGCAGGTTTAAGGGTTAAGGATGCGTGGTCGTCACTGCCGTGGTTCAGGTTTGATCCCTGGCCCGGGAACTTCCACATGCCATGGATGATGCCCCCCGAATCTTATCCTTGTGGGGAATGACGGTATCCCGGGAGCGTCTGTGCCTGCAGAGGGCCTGCGATTACTGGACGTGTCCCCAACCGGCATCTGGTCCAGGACAACAACACAAGAGAACCAGCATCTCAAGCACCTAGTTTAGGTTCACTCATCTGCAGCCTGAGGTCCGGCAGGGAAACTCCCAACTCCCAGAGCCCCCCAGCCCACCACCGCCACCACCACGCCAGGCTGGGTCACGGGACACCTCTTTTCAGGGTGACAGGAAGGAGAGAAAGAGCAAGGCAGGGCTCTAGACCACATGGCAATGGTGATGAGGTCACAAATTACAGCCTGACTGGCCCTTCCCAGGAACCAGTGGCTTGCAGCACCCCACAGGCTTTTCCCCAGTCAAGCCCCCCCCAGCCCCCCCAAGGCTGGGGTTCTTGACAGTCTGGGGGGAGGGTGTGATTTCTATTGCAGATTTTGGGAAAAGTTCAATGATTTTGGATCTGAGGGAACTACCTGGAATCTGCCTCTTCCACATGGGGTTCCATGACGGGAGCAAATAGGGTCACCTTTCCAACTCCATGAGCACAGCGGTAAATCCGAGAGACCTAGACCCTTTGGAACAGGGCCTGGGGCATGGCCAGCACTGATTAAACTAGATGATTTCGGTGTCACGTGGCCCCACCCATCCCCAGATGCCACCATGCCACCTGCACTGAACCACTCCTGCTTCCAAACCGCACCTGCCACTCACAGCATCCCCACCAAGGGGACCTGTGCGCCCACAGCCAGCTCACAATGTCCCCCACCAAGGGGACCTGTGCGCCCACAGCCAGCTCACAATGTCCCCCACCAAGGGGACCTGTGCGCCCACAGCCAGCTCACAATGTCCCCCACCAAGGGGAACTGTGCACCCACAGCCAGCTCACAATGTCCCCCGCCAAGGGAAGCTGTGTGCCCACAGCCAGCTTGCAGTCTGCCTGGCAAAGACCTACTTAACTTTCAGGGCACAGGCCAAGCCCTGTTTCCACCAATGCCCAGCCAGTCCTGTCCTGCCCTTCCGCGTGTCTGTGGGTGAGGGATCATGACTGCACCGATGCGTCTACACGACCCCATGAGACAGGCCCTCACGGAACGGTGACCTCAAGAGCAAAGGAAGCTGCCTCATCCTCCCACCTTCACAGGCTCGCATGTTTCACCGCCTTTCACATCTTAAACTAATAAACCAAAGTGCTTCAGGCCTTCATACCTGGTTACCTTGAATTCACTGTGATTTTTTAAATTTCCAGTAGTATGACCTTGTATGGTTTTAGAGCAATGAGTTAAGCCTGGCAAAGACTCCTGAACAACTTGGAGATACCAAATGGATTTGAACAAAAGGTATCTTTGATTTCCCCCACACTGATCCTATGCTGGTCCATGTAATATTTAACATGAATCTTTAACAGTAAAATTTAAAATGAATCTTTAACAATAATATTTAACAGTAAAAATCTGTAGAAATCTTTCTGTCTTGGTCTTCACATATATTACTTCATTTAATTGTCACAAAATTATGCGAATTAGGAGTTCCCGTAGTGGCACAGCGGTTAATGAAACCAACTAGGAACCATGAGGTTGCAGGTTCGATCCCTGGCCTTGCTCAGTGGGTTAAGGATCTGGCGTTGCCGTGAACTGTGGTGTAGGTTGCACACATGGCTCTGATCCCGTGTTGCTGTGGCTGTGGCGAAGGCCGGCGGCTACAGCTCCGATTCAACCCCTAGCCTGGAAACCGCCACATGCTGCAGGTGCAGCCCTAAAATGACAAAAAGACAAAAAAAAAATATGTGAATTAGATATTCTTATTCCTATTTTATAAATAAATAAGAGTAAATTTCCACTAAAATCCGCTGTGGGTAGGAGGCTGTGATGACGGAAAGACAGCGGGATGGAATTCGCTTTTTTCCCGTGCCCTGTTGTAGTCCCCGGGCCTGCCCTGCAAACTTTCCCTCCTCTGGGGAACCTCACTCACTGGTCCCGTTGGTCACTCAGCCTCCCTGTGTCCCAGCTTTTCACCTGACAGAGGAAGATACTAGGGGGTCCTGTCTCACAGGCTGCTGTGTTTAATAAACAAGGAAATAGATTTCTCCAACTCTGGGAACCCTTCCTGGCTAGGCAACATTTGCATTCATTTGTAGTAGCACATGCTACAGATCAACTATTAGAGCAAATATTAGCATCGGGAAGCACACTTGCACATACACACTGAGCACTGCCAAAACTATAAATGTAAATATTCACTAGGCTAATTGCAAATCAGCCATCTTTTCCAGGCATTATGTAATTTGCTTCACGAGCTACAATTATTTCCTAAGCTTCCGTACCTTTTACTTTCTTCATGCATGTGACTGTCCCTTCTCCAGCCCCACTGCCCTGACATGGCCCTTCTCACTCATCCCCAGGCTCTGGTTCCTCTCCACATCACTGATGTGGCTGAAGGTGCTGGGACCCAGTACTCCGCAATCATCTCGAGGGAATCAAAGCAGAGGGCTACCTGCAGCTCACAGCCCTGATCATATACTTAATGCTCTTAAGCACAGCCCATGTCCCTCAGACTGCCACCTCTCACACCCAGGCTGTCCCCCTTCCATTCGGGGTCAGTCCCCCTTCCATTCGGGGTCAGACTCCTAACAGCTCCATCTGACCAGCCCTTCACTCTGGCCAGGCTGTCTCCCCACTGCACCCTGAACCCTCCTGAGCTCTGTTCTTACTACTCTGGAATGCTGCCGGCACAGTCTGGAAGCCCAGTGTCCACTCCCACCCTGCCAGGCTCTTCTCTCCTGGGATTCTACCAGCCTCCCAGGCTCCAGGACACACTGCGGGCTTGTCACAGGCTCCCCCACTCGTGTCACTAATTTCTATCTTCTTTGGCCTTTAATATTATACACATTATATTCCCCACTCGATGATAAGATCTGTGGAAGATGGAAACCTACCCTTTAAAATCTGCTAAAAAATAGTTCTTTATATAAACAAGTAACATATACTTATGTTACATATATAAATACTATAAATATATATCATATAAAGTACCCAGAATATTAGTTCATTTCCCCAGAATGATCTATCCGGACAAGTCACCTGGGAACTTCTACGAGAGGCGTGGCAGGTTACTGGGAACAAGCTGGGACATCACTTAGCCCCAGGCAGGCGGCCAGCATGGAAGCTGGGCAATGTCTGTCTTTAGAGGTTATCAGGGGATGGGTATCAGCTGTGACTGGAGTTAAGTGGGTTGTGTCACACGACCCACCTGTTTACACACATGACCAAATGCTCAGAGCACCTTGGCCTCACGGGCGCCGTCTGAGAGCTCTAACTCAGCACATTCACCTTCAGGTGGATTCCAGCGTGTGGTCCTGTCCTAGCAATCCCATCCAGCAGCTCCAGGACACAACGAAGATAACTTCCCTCCATCGGCAGGGGCACTGGCAGCGAGGTGCACACAAGCCATGTTGTTAGTTACCTTCAGGGGCCACTTTGTCTCCATAGCAAGGTGTTTCCAGCTTTTCTGTTTTCCCTTTTGTGACGTCAACCAAATGCACCAGACTGATGGGGTGTGAGGTGCCAAGACATTCAGTCAGGCATGATTCTCGTTTTGTCTCCGAGGGTGTTTCCAGGCCAGAAGAACACTTGAATAGGTCGACTGAGTCAAGTGGACTGTCCTCCTTAGTGGGTGGGCCTCATCCAGTCAGTCGATGGCCTGAACAGCCGAGAGGGCAGACCCTTCCTCCAGGAAGAGGATTCTTCCTGCTTGACTCTCATCGACTGGGCTGCTGGCTCTTCCTGCCTTCAGACTTAAATGAGACACCAGCTCTCCCTGGGTCCCTGGCCTGCCAGCCTGAGACTGAACAGCACCAGCAGCTCTGCTGGTCTTTGATGTGACCACTGAGCCTGCAGATCCCGGGACCGGACACTTTCAACTCCTTGTGGCAGATCTCCTTCTATGGCGGTATAGTCATACCTCCTACGGTTCTGTTTCTCTGGAGAACCTAACACCTTCCAGTGAGATGCAGTAAAATTCTACCCGCTGCAGCAGTTTGCACACGGGTCAGAACCAGGATGCCAGGTCTCCCCTACACACCCACGTCCAACACTCAGAGCTGCATGATGCCTGGTGCCCGAGGAAACGGAAGCCTGGACACAGGACCGCATCCTGCAGATGATGCGCCCCTCGCTTTGTTCCTCGCGGCCTTTGATAAATGCCCCCTGCCTCCTCCCACCTCCCCAGGACAGTTCTGGAAGACGAAGGTGAGCTGGGGGCGGGTACCTCCCATCCAGGCCCCTCCGGGTACAACAGGGACCCTGCTCTCCATCCCCTAGGGGAGGAGCCGGCCTGGGTCGGAGGCTGTTGCTGTGATGCTGAGTGGCAGCCACTATCCCGACAGCGCCACCCCACCACTGGCAGCAAGACCTCAAGGGAAGGGTGACCTGGGGGCACAGGATGGTCAGAGCAACAGGCAATGCCAACCGCGGAACAGAACGCTTGTTCCTCTGAAACAAGTCTGTGGACTATCACGGGCAATTTTTGAGCAGGTCACAGGGAGGTCTCTGGCAGACACCCACACGTGGGAAGGACACGCCAAGTATTGAGCCTCAGAGGATTTGTGTCACACATCCCTCCTGCTGGTACCTGGGGGAGTGGTGGTGGCCCTGAAGCTCCTGCTGGGAACTTGCAAAGGTCTACCCGGTGCCAAGAACTAAAACCAGGCAGATGACACCTGTGAACCGAGCAAGGAGACTGCGAACAGCCTCTCCTACCGAAGGTGCTGAACGGTAATGCTTTGAATAGATCAGTTCCTCGGCCAAGACCATCCATCAGGCGTGGCTCTCCCCCAGGCGGCCTGCAGGCTGCAATCTCTCAGGACCAGTGCCATGAAAGCAGACTCATAATACTCCCCCTTCACCTTCAATCTTGATTACGCTGCTGTATTTATGTCCACCTCAAATGTGAACTTCTCTCCCCTAATCATGGATAAGGAACTGGAAAAATATGTCCTGGGTTTGCAGCGAAGGAACTGAAGCCATCTGGCCCTGGGGGTGGAGGGAGGCAGAGAGAAGGTGAAATTGGTGGCCCCTTGGCACAGGCCCGCTCTCTTGGGGCTCCTCCCGTGGAAGACAGGGGCGGCGTGGCCTCTGGTGGAGCATGGCTCTCCTGGCGTCAGTACCGAGGCTTACCTTCCTGGCTCAAGGACAGACACGCGACCACAGTTGACTTCCGTCTCCCTACAGAACATTATGCGGTTCCTGCAACGCCCTGCACACCACATGTGCAGCAACTATCAGTTCTCAACCAAAGGACTCTGGTTGGTCCTCGGTGATCGACATCAGATGACTCTGTGAGGGAATTTTCTGGAATGTGCACCAGTTCTCTGTCTTGATGGAGGACAGGCCACAGGGTCGTCTGCTCACTTCTGCCTATGTCAGTGACACTTCAGTAAGGGAAGAACAGACCTGGCTCTGCCAGGGAAACAAATGATAATTTGTCCTCGAAGTTTATGTCACTGGGAAGGCACATCTGTTTTGATTTATTCATTTAAACTTTATGGAATTATTAGAAACCTAATAGGAATACTCAATAACCTTTTACAAGTGTTTCTCCATTCAAATAGAAACAAATGAGATTATGTCTTCACTCTAATAGGCTAGTATCAAACAGCAAATATTTTAATTGCATTTACTCAAATAATAATCCAATATTTATTTATAAGGGAATGCTTCAATTTTCTATCCACTAATCACTGTTTTCCCATAATTATTTGTGCACCAAAGCTAGTGTTTCAATATATTGAAATTTTTAAATCTACTCTTAGCAATTGCTGGGAATATGTTCAAAGGTATGCTATGAAGGCTAAAATATTTTTCCTATTTGGTTCAAAAATTTTATACTCACATTTATATTTCATAAAAACATGACAACTCTATGTAAGTATACATTAACATAGTAAGTGCTATTCCAGTATTATTTAATACGTGTATCTGGTTAAAATTGTGATTGCAGCACACGGAGGAAAAAAGATTTATTCGAAACTACAAGGAACAGACCATGTGGAGAGCTGATTTAATTACTCGGTACCACATTTATTTTACCTTACCGAATTAAAAAGAAAATCAACACAGTAATTTCAGCACTAACCACACTAAACAGGTACAAAGGGAAGGCTGAACATGGAACCCCTCTGTCAGGCCCTGGTGCTAGGGCGGCAGCAGAACTAGCCGGGCCTCGACGAAGACCCTGCCGCAGGCTCCAGGGCAGGTGCCTGGAAAGCTGGCAATCGTGCAGCTGTGATTTCTCCTCTCCTGGGAGCTGCGGCCTCCCGCTGGCTAGGGCCCCTGGTGGGGATGGCAGCCAGGCTAAGCGCTCAGGGTCCCTGAAGTTTTAAGTGAGCCTGTCTCCCAAACTGTGAAGTGGAGGCAACAATACGTAATACCTATAGATGTTGACTTCCCGTGGGAGTTTAAGGGATTAAGGAAATTAAGTCCCTAAAACACCCCAGGCCCTTTGGTGTTATACGAAGGTGTAGAACAGTTGCTTTATATTCCCCCCGCCTTTTTTTTTTTTTAAGTTTAAGCATGTGTGTGTGTTTAAACTTCACTCCTGACAGAAGGTGGAAGTTACAGCAGAATCACAAGTAAATCTGCAGGGACGTCACATAGGTGAGCTGGAGACCTGGGCCCAGGTAGGTGGGTGGGGCAGCGGCCGTGGGTGCTGTCGTGGAGGGAGGTGGTGGGCAGACCAGTCCCCTGAATTAGAGGAGCAGTCAGAGGCCAAAGCCGGGAAGGCGGCTCCCCTGCTGCCTTTCCCGCAGCCAGCTCTGGAAACAGAGGTAAAGCTACCACATGGTCGGGAAGATGACTGCGTACAAGGCGACCTTGAGCCTCTACCGGAGTTGACAGAGCAGAGTCACAGGTAAGATTCTCCCTCAAAGAGGAAGAAAACCCAGCCCCCGTGTTGTTGGAACTTCCACACTTCCCTTTCTTTCCCTAAGAGCACAAGGTGGGTTGGAAAGTTGTGCTGCCTTTGTGTGTAAGCATCAGGGGATTAGGCAGCGGTTCAAAGTGCACCTGGGAGAGAGCGAGAGAAATGCTTGGCTTCACCCAAATGTCACCATTTGAGACCAAACGCTATGCTCATCAGCGCTACGTGGTGCCAGGTTCAGCTGTCTGAACAAGGGCTCCTACGGTCACAGCTAAGGCATGATCAGTGACGGTCAGTGTGAATGGGGTACCACCCCTGAGAGAGTTCACTGCAGCCTCAGGAAAACCCTCCCCGGCCACCGGCTGCTTCCTGGAAGTGTAGGTTTTCCCCTCACAAGAAATGAGTGGTTCCTCGGCCTGCAAAGGTCAAGAGCAAATGCCATAAAGTTACAACTCTGTAAGTCACCTTGGGGACACCGCCTGTGGGTGCACGTTCAAGCAAACCAACAACTTCCTCAGTTTCACCCATCATGGCTTTCAGGTGGTCCTCTGGGGTGACGGCTCTTCCCACTGAGAGGCGGCCTTGCTCCCCTCCCAGTGACCATGCGGCACCCCTGTCCACGGCCCCAGCCCACGCGAGCCAGCTGTGTCCTGCCACACCAGCCTCAATCACAGCCGTTTGTGATGGGAGGTGACAGAGCATCTGTTCCTGCTTCTTAGGGTTTCCTATTTTCTCTGAGGTTGAAATTTAGTGGAAATAAATATTACCAAAGATTAAAGACACAAATCAACAAAGCCACACAGCAAGAAACCAAAACAATGTTGCTCCTCCTTGACAGGGACACCCTGACACCATGTCTGGAGTGGGGTGACAAGTGTGTAGATTCCAGTTTGCACTTGCAAAGTGGGGAATACGGTGAGGAGGCTGGCGACCAGGGACCAGGTTTCCATCTGGAGAACCCAATACAAGTCAGTCTCACCGGCGTAACTCCTGCTCCGCACAAAAACTACTCCAGGAACAAAGAGAGAGGGAGAAGTTAATGGGTGGCTTTGGCAAAGAGTCCAAAGTAAAGTGTGATTGCAGGTCACAAGGCCATGCTGCGGGAACTGTGACCTTCCTCACCTGCTGAGGGATGGCCGTCCACGGGGACTGTGAGGTCAGGTGTGTACTTATAACTATATACGTAATTACACATGGAACTCTCTTGCATTATACATAAAATAGTATACATTAATACATATGTCACATGCATATTTATAACTATAACTAGATGATTTGACTATGTTGGCTCTATTGTTATATACCCAGAAAAGGATAATTTAAACATTAATACACTATCAAAAAAAAAGCATTAATACACTATAGACGTGATCTCCAGGGCGCCAAATTCCCTGGTCCTAACGCCGTCCGGAGCACATGAACGGAGCCTGTGGCTGAGTCCCAGCACCTCCTGGGGCTGCTTGCTGCCTGTCTGTATAGATGCCTGGTCCTATCTGAAGCAGCAGGCCATGTTCCCGGGTTTTGGCTCTGTCGCCTCATGAGCACATGGAGGGAGTGTGGCTTGGAGCTCGAGGGGAACAAGAGGCAGAGCCCAAGCTCTGTGTCCTTGTCCCCACGAGGAAAGAGGAGGGAATGAAGGGGCTGTAAGGTAGCCTCCGTGAACTGGCCCTCCAGCGGGAACCTGCCATGCTCTACCCTGCCTTCTGCCTCTTGTTCAAATGCTCAGAGCCTGGACTACAGGCCTGACAGGGCTGCTGGGAGCTCCAGGGGATGATGGGCACCAGCACATGGGGTGGTGGATGCTTGGTCCCCACGCTGGCGACATTGCTCCATTTTCTCGGCAGCAGGATGCTGAGCCCAGCATGCGTTGCTCCAGAGGCTACACAACTGCGTGTGTGACCCGCAAGGGTGACAAAGGCTGGACACACAGCCTGACCCCACGTGCTGCAGTGATGGACGGCCAATCAGCCCTCATTAGATTCACTCGGCCCGCCAGAGACAGCCTGCGGGCACATGAGGGCCCCACCTGCTCAGAGCACCCAGCGTTGGTCCCAGGGGCACTGACACTGGGCCACATGCCTCCCTGGGTGTGGGCATGTCCACTGCAACCCTGGCTCGGTCCTCAAGGACAGGCTGATGTTGGTCAGGTCCCAGCGCAGGGGGACACACGTGAGGACCTGCGGGCGGGAGCCAAGGCGACTTGGGAGGACAACTCTCACCAGCAGGAGTGTGTCAGGTGCCACATGAGGGTTTTCCAAGGAGCTCCCTGTTGCAGGCAGAGGGGAGTTCTGCTCCCAAACAGTGGTGGCCTCGTCTTTCCTTCCAAGCTCTTGGTGGACGAGTGCAGATTCAGGGAACTGGAGCCACACCGCAAGCAGGGCTTCCCTCGGGAAAGGTGCCAGCGCCGCGTCTCACATCTGCGCAGGTGAGAATCTTGCAGATGAGGACGCACCTGCGCGGGACTGTGGGCTTTGGTCTAGGTGTCCTCAGGAAGGTCTTCACACTTGACGCGGACACGCAGACCCGGAGCCGTGAGGCGGGTAGTCACAGGCTCCAGGCTGATCTCAGGGGAAAGCCGAATTGATTCCGCACTTCAGCCGGAACTCTACTACTATCTGACTACTTCAGTGGAGAATGGAACTTCCCTTTTCAGGGGAGAAGAGAAGTTTCACTGATTTGCTTCTCCGTATCCCCCGGCCGGCGGGCACGGGCTCCCAAGCTACGTCCTGCCGCACGCGTGCCCCCTCCCCGCAGCCCAGGTGTGCAGGTGCGATCGAGTGTGGAGATCAGTTGTGCACACACTCCCCCAGGACAGCACCTTTCCTCCCTCCTAGATTTTCGGAAGGTGTCCCAGCCCTGGCCTCCGATCAGCCCGGGACCCTGCCCAGTGTCCTCAGCCCCCATCTAACCCACAAGGCAGGTTCTCAGAGGTCGTGGGTCCACTAAAGGAGGCTGCTGCCCTGCGGAGCCCCCAAACCAGTCACAGGTCAAAGATCCATTTCCGTGCTTATTACAACGAGCTTCAAATTCCCTGGACCCGGTTTTAAGCTTTAGCTCCATCTGAGTCGTGTTCGACTCTGGCCTCAGGAAAGCAGGCTGAGCTTCCTGCCGGGCAGCCCTGGGCCTGTGCAGCCTGGGCCAGGACAGCCCATCCTTCTGTTGGACCCACAGAAGCCCCTGGAGCAGGACAGTCACAACGGCCACGGCGCAGCGGCCAAGGCTGCATCCACTGCCCTTTCCTCCCGCAGAGCCCATGGGCCAAAGTGGCACGAGGAGAGCGCACACTGAAAGGACCGCGTGCCCGACGAGCCGCGCTGGGGGACCTGACTCAACCAGTCTGAGGATGGCTCTCTTCCTTGGGAATCTCCCTGGCCGAGTACTTCGCGATAAATCTCACAGAACCAAAACCTTGGAGTGATTTATTCCCGCAAACTGGGCACATCAGCCATTGTGGTGGTGCTGTTTTGTCGCGTGTGTCAGAGAGCTCTTGCGAGTCTTTATTTTTTTCTTCAAAGCTCATTAACTACTTCAAACCATTATGCATTCAAGGAAAACTATGAAACCACACTTTTTTTTTTGTCTTTTTGCCTTATCTAGGGCCGCACCCGTGGCATATGGAGGCTCCCAGGCTAGGGGTCTGACAGGGGCTGTAGCCGCCGGCCTTCGCCACAGCCACAGCAACACAGGATCGAGCCGTGTCTGCAACCTACACAACAGCTCACGGCAATGCCGAATCCTTAACCCACTGAGCGAGGCCAGGGATCGAACCCGCAACCTCATGGTTCCTAGTTGGATTCGTTAACCACTGAGCCACAACGGGAACTCCGAAGCCACACTTTCTTTACCAGAGACTTTTTTTGGTCCCCTGAGAGATCACACTGTTCTATGATGTCAGCAGGGGACTTAACGTTACAAGAAAGAATAATCGAGAAATAAACACCAGCAATGTTTCATAAAAAACGTCACCATAACAGTGATTCATGATGAAAAGAAGGGCCATCAGACCGTCCGTTCCTCCAAACAGACCCCCTGCCCCGGCGGGTGCCCCCTCCCTACAGGTTCACAGGGGACAGGCGGCGGGGGGTTACAACCCCCTCCAGCAGAAGCCACATCAAAGGGCATCTGTGGCTGGAGAGAGTGGAATCAAGACCTCCGATGTCTGACCTCCAACCTCCCAGGCCTGGGCGTCTGCGGGGGAGGGGACACAGCTCAAAGGAGGCGGGGAGGGGGTGCAGGCACACGTCTAAAGAGACAAAGCCCTACCACTGACCCACGCCCAGGCGGCACAGGCAGGAAGGCGCCCCCTCCTCAGACTCACCCTGGACAACGGTCACGGGCACCTGGGGTGCCCCCAGCACATCTCCTCACCCAGCCGACGTCCTCCCAGCAGTTCACAGGGAAAACCAACAACTACAAGCCTTGGCCATGCATGACTCAGTCTGAAAAGAAGTTTGATCACTGAGCCATGTGGTGACTCTGAAGGAAAGGAGGACGCAGAACCACTGCCCACTTTCTCAGCCTTGATTCGGAAGGTGTTTTTGGCCATGCCTATGGCGTGCGGAAGTCCCCGGGCCAGGGATTGAACCCACGCCGCCGCAGTCATAACATAAGATTCTTAACCCACTGTGCCACCAGGGACCCTTGATGTGGAACTGAAGCATGTTCCTCCATAGTTTAGATTGTTTACACTAAATACCAGTGATTCTGAGGTTACTGCATTGTTTATATTCTGACCATTTAAAACCCACTTGGTTTCCCCTCGACTTACTTGTCTCCAGTAACAAAGCAAGTGTGAGAGCTGCATGATTTTTCTTCAACAGGCACCACGACTGACTTGCTCTTTATTGAAATGAGAGCTCCTTGCCCTCAGGTAGGCTCTCCCCATCACCCAGCCTGTGTCACAATCCAGCCTCTGCTCAATTCACAGCTGCTACAAACAGGTGCCCGGTGGGCTCAGACTCCTACCCAGACGTCCACGTGCAGTGACCGCTCCGCAAACTCAGGTTTCTAATGGGGACCTGGCCTGCATCTGCCCGAGGAGGCCCTGCTCCTGTGCCCAGACCCGCCCTCCCTCTGGCTTCCTGGCGTCCCGCGGGAACTCGACTATACCAGCTTTTGATGCCGGCTACACAGAGCCCCTTTGATGGCCAAGCTCAGATGCTCAGGACAACCTTTCACTCTGCCTGCGAACGTTTAGGACACCTTTGCACTGACCGTCCACCCTCCTACTGTGCTTAGGAATGCCTGTGACATGCAGACCCTGGGCTTGGGATGGTCGGTTTCTGTACTTAAAGATCATCCGCGGCCCTCGCCAGGAGGGCCCTGTGCATGGTAGGAAATCCAGAGGCGCTTACAAAGAGCCCGAGCAAAAACTGTGAGGGTAAGACCGACCTTACCGGACTGCTGTTACTGACCATTCGCACAACCAAGCTACTCTCGTGGGCTGTGAGCACAAGACCCTATTGCTTTTTAAGTACCTGTAGGAACACATCAAAACAAATCCATTAAGATACTAGACAACTATAGACACGCCCACCAGAGGGCTATTTCTGCTGCAACGCTGAGGACAATGTATTTTTTTCGGTGAAAACCCCACAGTGTTACCAGTCTGTACTTACTTACCTGGTCGCTAGAATTAGGTTTCAAAAACAAACACGAGAACATGAAATCAAGGCTGGTCTTGCAGACAGTGGAAAAATGATGGCTGCGACACACCCTGGGCAGGTCGCGTCCTGGAGGACCGAAGTGGGCTCTGCACTTCTTCACGTGGCCACCTGGCTCCGTGTCCCTGCCTTAGAGCCAGGCTCCTTGGCACAGAAACGTAAGTCAAACCAGGGGTGCCACTGGACTCCCTCTAAGACTGAGCTGTTTCCTAGAAGTGGGTGAACATGACCCAAAGCAAAAAGCACACACACTGTCCTTCTCGGTTTACAATGAAAAATAACCACAAAAGAGTCCCTTCACTGAGAAAAAGCCTCCAAGGCCAGGGAATATCTCACCCCTCAAGGTCAAGACCAACTCACCCTGTGGGGACCTGCGGCGGGGGTGGCTTCCTCTGAGGGGACCGCGGGCCTCAGGTCACCGGCTGCCCCAGGCACAGACTGAAACCGACCTGGTCTGTCCACCAAGATGGAAACTGCTCTACTTACAGAAGGGTTTTCTATGCTAAGTGGCCCACTCCTAAGTAGCTGCCTGAGCCTTATGCTGTGTTCACCCCATGTGCAGCAGGACCACGGCCCCAAACTGGCGGGACAGCTGTGTTAGCTGACAGGTGGATCCTCCTGCAGCATCGGCAGGAGTGCAGCCAGGCCCAGTCCCCACCCCACAGCACACCCGCGCCCCTGGGTCCGGCACCGGGTCCCGTGATGCTGTCAGAGGGACGCCGCCTTCAGAGACAGCCCTGGGCTGGACAAGGCCTGCCCGGCCCCACCTCTCCCCTGAAGGCATCGCCAGAACTGCTTAACCTGTGATGGGAAATGCTGTAACCACGAGTCCATCTAACTGTCCGATGGGACTGGAAACAACTTAAAATGGCCATAGCAGCCCTGCTGGGCGAGGCGCCTCGTGAAGTGCAGGTGTTTCAGTTTTCCCGTGCAAACTGAGAAAGAAAACCAGACCGCCAGAGCATGCTCACTGGTGAGTTCACACACACACGCCTCACCAAGAACTCGAGTCGCCAGACGCGTGAGGGCCTGGGCGGCGAGGTGCCCCGCAGCCGGCTGGCCACGGGGAGGGTCTCGTCTCCAGGCCCGATGCAGTGTCCTACCCCCGGGACAAGCCACGCTGGATGGAAACAAGTTCCTCCCAGGGACACTCACTGGTCCTGGAACCTCTTCCCCACAGGGTTCAACTCAGGGGTTCTGCAAGGATGTGGGGCTTGGAGACGCTGGGAAGCATGGAGTGGCATCTTTGGGGGACTAGATCCCAAATCTGTAAGTTTACAGCAGTTTCGGGGGTAATCTGAGTGACCGCAACATTTTCTGCATGTTTCGTGTTAAACATCTGGCCTCTTCAGCAACAAACCATGCACGAGCGCGTCCCCCGTGCCTCCCGTCCCAGGAACACAAGGAAAACAAAAGCCACAGAAAGCTCGTACCTTTGAACAGGGTCAGTCCATGCAAGTTTCCTTTGATTTTAGTGAGTTTCAGTTCCATGCCTCGAGCCCAACCATCTACTCATGTCCTTTGAAAAATGGAAAGTAAGGGTTCCACTAAAGTGATCCCTAAAGTCACCAAATCACAAGAAAATAAACCTTACAGTTGTCGGTGTGGAGGGTGTCACAGACACACCCTGCGGGGGCGGGGAGGGAGCTCTCGGTGTGGATGGGATCACAACACACTCTAGGGAGGAGCTGTCAGTATAGACAGGATCACAGATACACTCTATGGAGGAACTGTCAGTGTAGATAGGATCGCAGATATGCTCTACAAGGGAGCTGTCAGAGTGGATGGTGTCACAACAAACTCTACAGAGGACACTCACTAGGGGGGAGCTGTCAGTGTGGACGGGGTCATAGACACTCACTACAAGGGAGCTGTCCATGTAGACAGGCTCACAGACACACTCAGTGGAGAAGCTGTCAGTGGGGATGATCACAGACACACTCTGCAGGGGAGCTGTCAGTGTGGACGGTGTCACAACACACTCTATGGAGGACACTCACTAGGAAGAAGGTGTCACTGTGGAAGGGATCACAAATACACCCTACAAGGGAGCTGTCAGTGTGGACAGGATCACAGACATCCTACAGGGGAGCTGTCCAGTGTAGACAGAATCACAGACACACCCTATTGGGAGGCTGTCCATGTGGACAGGGTTACAAACACACTCTATGGGGCTTTGGCACCAACAGGCTCTTTAGGTCGTTCACGTACAAAGAGCAGTCTGGCCTTCGAGGGCCAGGTGCCACATACAAAGCACAGAGGGTGGCCTATGGGCTTAAGCCACCTGGTAAACATGGAGTAACTCCTACATACAGCCAAGCATTCAATTATCGTCCAAAATCATTCAAAGAGCAATTTCTTCACATGAAAAAAATCACATTTACAAAGTCACTCACTCCCTGAAATGTATAATTATACCTTAAATCAACTAATAACCCCAAATTATTCAGGGTTAGTGAATTTAATTGCAAATCAAGTATAAGTGTGGTTTTCCCAGACATAAATAAATGACCATTCTGGCTCACAGATCTTAGGGGGAATAATGGGTTACATACATGTGCACATGTGTGGCTACTACACATGCGTGCAGTCATGAGGTAATATCTGCTTATTTCTTGGTGCAACGTGCACAATCGTGTCAAATTTTTTTTTATTTTGCCTAATTTTTAAAATTTTTGAAAGTTACGTGGCAGTCACAAAATAACTATAGAGTTCATTTTCATTGGCAACTTTAGACCAAGCACGTTTTATGTCCCAGGTGCGTGACATAAATGGCTATAAACGCACAGCTCACGGTCTGTTGGGAAGAGAAACACTGGCTGAATCTGTGTCTGAACCACAGCCCTGCTCCTCTCAGCTGTGGGAAAGAATGTGGATGGTGTTTTCCTGTCTCTGGTACCCAGTGTGCTGGTCTGTGAGCCTGGAATCTACCTCCCGTGTTGGTTCAGATGTTGCTCAAGGTAAGACAACGTGGAGAATAACGTTTAGCTTCCAGGGAGCCCGAGATGCAGACAAGGCAAAAATCAGGATCTTACGAGGAGGCCCCTACACTGTTCCCGTGAGGTCTCACCTCCTCTTTAGGAGCTATTTCAGGGGAAGTACTTAAATTGGGGAGCGCCAGGCCCCAGGTGGCCCGCGTTCTCCAGGATATTGCCTTGTGTTATTTCCGAAGAACCCCCACGTCCGCCAGAGCAGAAGCCGTACCAGACCAGCCAAGACAAAGGTGGGGAGCCCAAGCTCCAGCAGCTGAGATTGGGGGGCCTCAGCCCCCACGACCCCCAGACTCAGTCTGAGCTGGGACTGGCCAGCAGGGCGGTGGGGGCTGCAGACGTGAGGCGATGACCAGGAAGCTGGGACTCTGGCCTCCCCCCTTGGGCCCTGGGAAGGGCGTTCACTTCTTGAAGGGGCCCTGGGCTGCTTTGTGGAACTTCCTCCAGTAGCTGTGTCTCAGTCTCTGCCCGAGTCCCTGAACCCTGTCCTCATTTGAAATGAGAACCAACTGCTGACCATCTGCCTAAGGCCCTGCTTGCGTCAGTTGCACATGCGCGGCCCCCTCCTCCGTCCTGGGCCTCGCAGTCAGGGCCACTCAAGCAGACACGGGAGGACCCGCCCTGCTGACGCCAGGGAATGCAGAGGCTGCACCAAATACGTGGACTTTGCAACTCACTGTCCACTGCTGACTACCGGCTGGGAGCTGCCACGGTCAGGCTGGGTAGGGAGGCGGCGGGGAGCGGGGAGAAAGCGGAAAGGGTGGCGTTAAGTCCTGGACAATGGTGCGCTAAACAGCCACCCTGCCCAGGGCTGGAGCGGATGCTTAGCCTCTTGAGATCCACCTCCACGTGGAGGGACCGGTGGAGGGGGGGAGATGGCTGTGCGAGCGCAGGACATGGACACAGGGCTGCTTGTCTGCATAAGCAGAGTGCTGAGTAGAACACGGCCTGGGTTTTCCTGACATGTTCCCTAGGAATGTGCAAAGTGAGCAGCACCCAGCCCTGTAGACGCAGATGGACTGGGATTCTCTCCCCCGCATTTTCAAAAACCACGGGAGGTTAACTGAAAGAATGCACCACCAACCCTCAGCTCGGACACAAAGGGAACTGCACCATGAAAGAGGAATCCACGGTGTGACCTGGGAGGGCCCGGCTTTAACCTCGGGTTCCACCATAGTGGACTCCATCTCAGGATGAGGGAGATTAAGGGGTAAAATGTGACGATTAAAGGAACATTTGCAGAACACAGAGCAAAAGACCGGATCCTTTGGGCGACGTCCCCTCCTCCGGAGACCTCCTCCCCACCCCAGCCCAGGCTCTGCGCGCGAGGACCACCTCCCACACCTGGTTAAGCAAATGGGCTCCTGGGTTTCAGTCTAATTAAATCTGTACCCACAGGACTTTGGTGGAGCCACTCGTGGGCCCTGTGCCAAAGAGGGGAGGTCTGGTAAGCGGTCAGCCTGTGTGATGGGCAGAAGGAAGAGACATGTTGGGCCCTGGTGGCCTGGGCGTGGCCGGGTACAGGCTCAGGGGACACCTGGCACGCACAGCCGCCTCCTCTCTGGACAGCGCTGGGCTCTTTCCAACACATGCCTAGCTGAGTGGAAGAGGGAAGCAGGGTACAGACAGGAGAAGCCCAGGGCTATGCTTGTCCGCCTGGGAGGAGCCTTCCCGGTCACTCTCCATCAGCAGGTGGCCAGAGAGACCACAGTGGCGGAGGGGGGATGAGCTGGACACCAAGTGACCTCCAGGGCATGTCCCAAAATGTTCTCTCCCCACAACATCTACTTTCCTGCTCCTATTCCAGGACACTCCCCCTGTACTCTCACCCCATCATCTATTCGTGGGACAAACACCCAGTGAGGCTGTGCCCCGGCCAGGCACGCCCTGTGGCCCTGGCACAAAGGCCAAGCACACAGGGTCTACATTCTCAAGGGGCTTGTGGCCCAGAGCTGGACTCGGGGGCTGAGAGGTCAGGTCTGGTACAGGAAGCTTAGGTGGCACCTGCTCAGGGGGCTCAGGAGGGGCCCTGGCGTGCTTGACGGCCCATCAGAAGGTGCGGGGTCTCTGAGGATGGGAAGCCCCGTGTGTGGGGACAGAGGAAGGCAGGGAATGACCCACACCGCAGTGGCAGGTCTGCCCTGGAGGGGGGGTGCAGGGTGCCAAAGCCCTACACGTCAAGGTTCACTACCTGGGACGCGCAGAGTGTGGGAGTGACGGCAGGTGCCGCACGTCACGGGGCTGTGGGGACAGCAGGCCTGGAAGGTCCCTCCCGTCAGAGGAGGTCCTGTCTTCCCAGAAGGGCTTTCCTGGGTGGGGGGCACTTAATACAGAAGGAACGTTTGCACCTCCCCCCCAAATGCATGTGTTGGATCCTAACTACCACCCCCATGTGAAGGTGTCATGACGGAGGCCCTGGGTGATGGGTCATGGAAGTGCAGTCCCCGTGGGGGTCAGTGCCCTGATAATAGCCCCGGCCCCTCCCCCACACGAGGACAGTGAGAAGACTCACCTGCCTGTGAGCCCCAAGGGCCCCCAGACACTGAACCTGCCGGGTGTGGATCCTGGACGTCCAACTTCCAGAACTGTCCGTGGGTTCTGACAGCAGCGCAATCAGACCCAGACAGGCCCCGACGTGGTGAGGACGCTGGGTGTGCGTGAGGGTGGGGGGCGCTGAGGGAAGCAGCCCTGTTAAAGGCCGGGGGGCATTCAGAGGTGGTGAAGGTTGGGGTGCAGAGCGACAGGAGGAGAAATATAACTTAGGGGGCAGGGGGAGGCTGTGGGCCTGACTTGTGGTCCTCAAGTAGGTGGGAGGTTGGCCAGGTGCTGAGGCTGAGACATGGGGCAGTGAGACCAGGACAGAGGTGAGAAGGACAGGCGGCATCGAGGAGCCAGCCAGGGGGCAAATCCAGCAGAGGACAGAGGAGCTGGGCAACGCTGGGTCCACAGGGAGGGACGGGCGGGAGGTGGGGTTGGGGGCAGGGATGAGCCAGACGAGTCTTTGCACTGGCCTGCATGGCCTGGACGACACCCAGGAGGCCAGGTGGGTGCTGGAGATACAGGCAAAGTCGGGGCTGGGGTGGGGGTGCAGCAGGGCCCGGGACCCTCCTTCCACACAGGCGTCCTCTTTGCCCACCAGGTTCCCTGCCACCCACCCCCAGGAGCCGAGACCCTTCCAGGCCTCACACAGGAGACAGCGTTGGTGCCGCTCAGGCCTCCCAGGGTCCCAGCGGGCCAAGTGCAGGCACTCAAGAGCTTCACAAGTTGGGGGTTAAACAACAATTCTTAAAAACGAAATTGTGCACACTTACGGTCAAATAAATCATGTTACGGCAGAGGCAGTATGCTCGAATTCGCCACTCCCTAATTATCTTCATTTTTCCTGCTACCAACACCCTTGAGGCCATCGGCTCCTGTTCTGCCCATGAGACGGATGAACCACAGTGGGGTGTTGGCTGACACCGGGCCCTCGGCTCCGAGTCCGCAGTGCTGGGGCAGCCTCTCCCCCGCGGAGGCCGTGAGGTCAGGGCTGTCCTGCGGGGCCACTGCTCACCCCAGGCTCTAAGGGACCACAGATCCTGCAGGAGCCGGAACTGAAAGGATGCTGGCTAGAAAAGTACGGCCTGAAGGGTTTCCTACTATCCACACGCAGAGCTCGTGGGGCTCTCTGGATGGCGGGAAAAGGCCCCCTGCCCTGCAGGGCTCCCCGCTGGTGATACTTTCTTCTCTCTTAGCTCATTTCAGGCGCTAAGGGGACCCGGCCAGATGTGGTAGGACGCAGGGTTGCCTAGCAACCTGCCTACGCTGCATCCAGACCTGCTGCCTGAAATATCCTCCTGCAACAGAGCTTTTTGGGAAAGTTCCGGGGACATTTATAGAACCAGTTTCTCAAGGTTGCTGACTGACAGCACGGGTGCTGGAGGCCATAAGGACCACTTTCCATCCGCCCTGGACAAGACCCCATGCCGGGGAGCCTGGACCCAGAGGCCAGGAAGCAGGTGGACAAACGTGACTGCTCCCTTATGAAGGCTGCTCATGACAAAACGCAGCTGGTTTTGCCTTTGTCTTTATCGGTTTCTTAAGCATTTTAATCAAATAGCACTTGGACAGTTTGGAAGGTTAACTGCCACAACGTGGCGTCAGCAAGCCTGTGCAGGACGTACGAGTCACAGCCCAGCCCGGACCAGCCCTGCCCTCACGTCTGGGGCAGGGGAGTGGCAGAACTGGCTTCTCTTCAGATGGGAGACTGATTCCTCAGCTCTTCACCAGCAGGAACAAGGCACTGTCAAGGTCTGGGGTCCTATTCCCTCAAATTAGACAAGGCTGATTTAAACCTCACCCACCGGCCTAATACCGAGTGTGCTCAGCCACCCTCAGGCACATTGTCGTCGCCCCGCCCACCTGCACCTCTGCCGTCTGGCTCCAGTTCACACCTGACTGTGGCAGCATTTTCTCCACCGTGTCCCATCAGAGGGGAAAGCTGGGTGGACAGAAGCTCAGAATGCGACATTTTACAGCCTCTCTGGAGGACAAACACGCTGACTCGGAGGACAAACTCCCTGGGGACAAACACCCTTCAGAAGCATCAAGAAATAAGGTCAACTGGAAGGAAACTGGTGTGAAGCCAGAGAAAGACTAGCCCGGGAGGGGATGGGCATGAGCTGAAGAGTTGGAGGCAGTGATTTGTAGAAACTGCAGAAGTGAAAAAACCACATTACCAACCCTGTCAGAGGACCCTCCAAGTTCAGGACAAAATGAAGCAGATGGCAGCGAAACCCAAACCTCAAAAGTGTAACTCAAAGGCTAACTGAACTTGTCTTTGCCACGAACATCCAGCAAGAGTCAAGACAGAAGACGAGCAGCGGCTGACAGTACCCCCTGGCTCCCACCCCAGCCCCCCAAGGGCAGAGGTCACCTTGATGAGGACTGCTCAAGGGAGATCCTGGAAATTTGGTCTTATCTCTGACACAGCTAGAGAGGACCTGTCCACCTTCCCAGATCAACACCCTCTCCCACCATCCAAGTCTGTAGGACAAAGAGTTACTGATTTCCTTACACAAAATGGCACACACTCAAAACTTAAATAACAAATGGCAAAGTTTTGGGCTGAGTAGTATCCCATTGTATAAATGTACTACATCGCCTTAATTCATTTGTTGACGGACATCAAAGTTGCTTTCATGTCTTGGCTGCTATAAATAGTGCTGCTATGAATATTGGGGTGCACGTATCTTTTTGAGTTAGTGGTTTTGTTTTTTCAGTTCTATACCCAGGAGTGGAATTGCTAGATTATATGGTAGCTCTACTTTGAATTTTTCTGAGGACCCTCGGTGCTGTGCTCCACAGTGGCTGCACCACTTTACTTTCCCTCCAATAGTGCGGGAGGGTTCCGTCTTCTCCACACCCCTCTAGCAGTTGTTATTTGTTCTCTTTTTGATGATGGTCATTAGGACAGGTGAGAGGCGATGTCTCATGGATCCTACTCAGCCATAAAAAAGAAGGAAGTTTTGCCATTTGCAACAATAGGGATGGACCTGGAGGGTATTCTGCTTAGTGAAAAAAGTCAAAGATAAATACTATGGGATATCACTTAGATGTGGACTCTAAAAACTCAACAAACTAGTGAATCTAAAAAAAAGAAACAGAGGAGTTCCTGTCATGGCACAGCGGTTAACAAATCCAACTAGGAACCACGAGGTTGTGGGTTCGATCCCTGGCCTTGCTCAGTGGGTTAAGGATGCGTCGTTGCCGTGAGCTGTGGTGTAGGTCACAGACGCGGCTTGGGTGTCACGTTGCTGTGGCTGTGGCGAAGGCCAGCGGCTACAGCTCCTGTTAGACCCCTAGCCTGGGAACCTCCATGTGCTGCGGGTGCGGCCCTAGAAAAGACAAAAAAAGAAACAAAAGGAAATAGAAACCTAACTAGTGGTCACCAGCTGGGAGAGGCAAGGGGGTAAGGGCAATACAAAGGTGGAGAATTAAGAGGTACAAACTATTACGTATAAAATAAGCTACAAGGATCTGTTGTATAATAACTGGAGAAAGAGTCAATATTTTATAATAACCATAAATAGAATATAACCTTTAAAACTGTGAATCACTATATCATACACCTGTAACTTATATAATATTGTACGTCAACTATACCTCAATACAAATACTTTTAAAAACTTAAAAAAAGAAGCAGTATTAGTCTTTAAGGTAAGGCTTCCCTTTACACTGGATCTTCTGAAATTAGAGTAAAAATGGATACAATTAAACTACTCTGAACCCCCCAACTCTGAACGACAATGTGTTATTATACATAAAAAGAGAGAGAAAATCACAACCCTGAAGACAGAAATAGATTCACTGTCACAATAGTCCAGAGCCAAGTGCATTTACTCAAGTTCAAGGTAGCTGAAGGAGTAGCACAGGGCCAGTCCACTCTGAGATCAAACTAGACGACTGTGTTCAGAGATTTTAAGGTAATTTTAACTGATTACAAAGTCATTCAAGCAAAATATAAAATGCACAGCAAAGGACATAATAGGAATATTAGGGATGATGTACCATTTTCTGTTGGGAACCCGGTTCATCAATGCCCCCAGGAAGACAGGGACCAAAACCTGCCAAAGACAGATGTTTGGCCCGGAACAAATCTGCAAAAACATTCTTTTTCATGTCCCTCTGTTTAACTCATCACTTCTAACATGAATTATTTGCATATAAAAAACTGCCCTTAGTCCCAGATAAGGCAAAGAAAATTAATCAGAACTAAAATACTTAAGCACATTTTTATTTTATCTTGCCTCCTTGCTTGTTTCCTTCTTTCTTCCTTTCCCTTCCTTTCTGCTTTCTATTTCAAAAGATATTTTTTAGGAATTCCTGTCATGGCTCAGTGGTTAATGAATCCAACTAGGAACCATGAGGTTGCTGGTTCGATCCCTGGCCTTGCTCAGTGGCTTAAGGATCTGGGGTTGCCGTGAGCTGTGGTGTAGGTCGCAGATGCAGCTCGGATCCCGCATTACTGTGGCTGTGGTGAAGGCTGGCAGCTACAGCTCCTGTTAGACCCCTAGCCTGGGAACCTCCATATGCTGCGGGTGCAGCCCCAGATAAGGCAAACAGACAAAAAAAAAAAAAAGATATTTTTTAAAGATGAAAAGTGCTGTAAAACATGGTCACTGTTTTGAGATCTTTAATGTTCTCATAGCAAAAAAAAGAAATGGTAATTATGTGACTTGATGTGGGGGCTAATGCTACAGCTGTAATCAATTTGCAATATATGAGTATCAAATCATCGCATTGTGCACCTTAAACTTACACAGTATTATACATCAATTATATCCCAAAAAGCTGGAAGAAAACAGGATCACTGCTAATGTGGGATTAACTTTGCACAGGAAGGAGCCAGTTTGTCACCAGCTGAACATATTTTCATGTCATTAGTGTTTTTCCCAAGCAATGATGTCCTAGATGTGTTTATCAAGACCTCAGTAGGTGGCATTTTGTCATTGAAATGGATCTGAAAAACATTACACCATGCTCTTAATTAAGATGGCAAACACGTGCCACTAAGTAGCGCTAACGACGTTAAAGCAATGTTAATGGTCTGGCAAAACAAGAAAAGCCTAATTTTGATGGATTGTTTCTCATTAGAGACACATTCCAATGTGCCCATGAAAAGTTAAAATCAAAGTTATGGGTTTGCAACCCTTACTTAATGTTTGATGATTTCACTCTAAAGTGGAAAAGGAAAAGAAAATAAAAACAGGCTAATGAATTCAGCTAGGACCCTCTACTTTGCCTTTCCTAGGACACCCTCGTGGATTCTGGCAGAAGAGGATTTGTGTGACAACCACAGGACCGACAGACTCTCTGCTCTCCATGCTACCACGAGAGAAAACCTAGACGCGCTCTGCTCACTAAATCCATGACTGTAAAGAGGTAGCGACATACTACTTAGAAGCCTAAGAAACTGTTGGAGAGAGCTTGAGGCAGTCAATGCCAAAAGCAGAGTTTTTCCTTCTGAAGACCATGACAGTTGTCCAGACTTGCTCTGAACTAAGGCTGAGGGCTGCCTGCGTAGACGAGGAGTAAACTGGATCTGACATTGCTGCAGCCTGAGGCTGAGGAATCACTTTTCCCACAGAAACACAGACAACTTCAAAGCAAAGACAGGATGTCCTCGGGTGTGGTGCTCTGCAAATCAAACCATTTTCCTCCTTCTAAAAGAGGCTTAAGAATGAATAAAGGGGGTAAATTGCATTTTTAACTTCCTTTAGAATGGCTTGAACTTTTAATGAGTGCCAAATATATTGCCAAGGAAAAATGTCTAATGGGCAAGGTTCCACACTTTTAAAACATGCTACTTCACGTAAGTCATTTCAAAAGCGAGTAGAGAGCAAGATAAATAACTGCTATGTGGAAGAACACAGCAGATTTTGGGCAGAGACACTAAGGGGCAAAGAGTGATGCAGGTTTGGCCTGTCCTGTTTAGGATGCGTCCACTCACTCGGACATCTGGGAGGAGGCACTTGAAGACAGGAGACCAAGCGGTGGAGGAAGGGCTCTGGGCCCCACTGCAGACCTGACAGACCTCCCAGGCCACCTGGTAAAGCCCCGTCCCCACCAGCAGACCCCTTGCTGCATAGAAGACATCTAATCTGTCCGCCGAACCCTCGAAGACTTCATTTGATCAACCAACTTACTCACTTACTCAATGCCCTGTGTTTTATAAGTATTCTTCATGATATTTTTATATTTCAAAGAATAGTGTCCGGGATGGAGGGTAGCAGAAGAGGCCACCCAAAAATACGACAAGAAGATCAGGACACACCACCCCAAAACATGCCACTCTGGTGTATTATTTGAATTGAAAGCACTGGAAAAACAGCAAAAGCAGGGAGAGGTTTCTCTGCCTAAAGGCAGATCCTCCAAAAGGAATTCTGTTGCCGTGAATCCCCCCCACACCCCCGCCTAGAGTTTCAACACGGGGGTGGGGGAGGGGCGGACAGACTCTTGTCAAGGAGAGGAGCCTGGACGTGGACTCCACACCCAGAGAGGCTGTGTCACAAACTGTCACCGTCCACCTCTCCTTCTGAGGTCCAGTCATCCTTTCTAAAACCACTTGCCTTCCCCACAGGCAACATCTGCTTCTCTTTTCCCCATCAAGATGGTTTTTAAGCCCAAATTTTTTTTTTTTTTTGGCTTTTGTCTTTTTAGGGCCGCACCTGTGGCATATGGAGGTTCCCAGGCTAGCGGTCCATTCGGAGCTGCAGCTGCCGGCCTACGCCACAGCCACAGCAACATAGGATCTGAGCTGCGTCTGCAACCTACACCACAGCTCATGGCAACTCCAGATCCTGAACCCACTGAGGGAGGCCAGGGATTGAACCCGAGTCCTCATGGATGCTAGTCGGGTTTGTTAACCGCTGAGCCACAATGGGAACTCCAAGCCCAAATCTTAAGTCATCTGGGGAGTTAGTCATTTTCACTATTTCCCATGTAAACGGAGGTAGACGTATTGGTAAACTTCTGTTTGTTTTTCTCTTGTTAATGTCTTTCATTACAAGAGGTTTCAGCCAGGAATTCAGAAGAATGGAGGGAAAATTATTTCTCCTCTCCTACAAGAAAACAATGAAATACATTATTTTCCTGTTTTGAAAGAACCAGACCACAGAATACAGTAAAAATCCTTCAGGTATTCACAGCCTCTGAGACTGCTCTTTATCTCATCTACATATTTAGTGCTGTTTCTTCGAGGCAAAATGATCCATTCAACCTGCACCCTGAGCAGCCAGCAAAGGGAGGGATGCCTTTGAAGGGAAAATCTAAGACGACACCACAACTCGTATGTGTTAAGAGCAGTATTCACATATTAGAAAGTCATGTCCACATGGAAATATATTTTAAAAGCACAGAAAATGTGGAATTCCCATTGTGGCTCAGTAGTTAACAAACCTGACTAGTATCCATGAGGACACAGGTTAGATCCCTGGCCTTGCTCAGTGGGTTAAGGATCTGGTGTGGCCATGAACCTTGACGTAGGTCACAGACACAGCTTGGATCCTGCGTTGCTATGGCTGTGGCGCAGGCCGGCAGCTAAAGCTCCAATTCAACCCCTAGCCTGAGAACCTCCATATGCTATGGGTGCAGCACTAAAAAGAGAACAAACAAACAAACAAAAAACCCAGAAAATGTTAGTATCAACATTATACAAAGATTTCTTAGAAAACAGTAAGAAAATCACTATCATTCTATTGCTATGCAAAGCAGATAAGTCTACAGATAAAGTTTACAGAAGAAACATAAATAGCCAGGAAATATTTGAACACACATTGTGCTCTCTATGAAATAAAGGGATGAAAATCAAGACAAGATACAACTGTCACTTTTTAATTTGGGAAAGATTAAAACCAAACTGTGACTTAATGCTAGTGAGACCAGGGTGAGCACAGAACTTGTACATTTCTCACTGGAATATCACGTTATTCAAACAATCAGAAAGGTAATTTGCCATTAAATATCATAAGCCTTAAGATGTTCATAACATTTGATCTATAATTTTACTTCTAATATTTATTCTAATGAAATAATCAGAAATGAAGTCAAAGATTCTTGTCAAAAGAGGCTTATAGCAATGGCACCGACAGTAGGTTTAAAACCTAGAACAACCCAAGTGTTTGGTAATGGGGGCATAGTTAAATTAATAAAAATCCAATCATAATGGGATATAAGCCAGTTATTACTGATGCTTATTTGAAAAAAATATATAATTGACTGTAAAATTGATAACCACATGGAGGTGGGTTAAGAAGAAGAAAACCAAGTCACACAGATGACATAATACCACCTGTATATGGACATGTGTGTTTTACACACATGTACACATGTACAAACGTCAACAGAAAACAAAAGATTCCTCGGAAAACTAAAAATAGAGCTACCATTTGATCTAGCAATCCCACTCTCAGGCATACATCCAGGTAAGGACAATTAGAAAAGATACATGCACCTCAGTGTTCACTGCAGCACTATTTACAATAGCCAAGACAGGGAAGCAGTGTAAATGACAGGTGAATGGGTAAAGAAGATGTGGTACTTATATACCTTGGAATACTCCTCAGCCATAAAATAATGCTATTTGCAGCAACACGGATAGAACTAGAGATTATCATATAAAATGAAGTCAGAAAGAGAAAGACAAACAGTTTATGACATCGCTTATATGTGGAATTAAAAAATGATACAAATGAACTTATTTACAAAACGGAAACAGACTCACAGACTTTGAAAACAAATTTATGGTTGCCAAGGGGGAAGGGTTAGTGGGGGAGGGAGGGACTGGGGCTTTGGGACTGGTATGTGCATATATAGTCTATGGAATGACTGGCCATTGGGGATGTGCTATATATAGCACAGGAAAATCTAATCAATATTCTGCAATAACCTATGTGGGAATGGATATGTGTGTATATATAACTTAATCACTTTGCTATACAGCAGAAACTAATGCAACATTGTAAATCAACCATACCTCAATAAAACTAAATTTTTAAAAAAGAAAAAGGAATTATATCAGACTGATAATGATTATCTCAGACAGTAACACTGCATGTTTTCCATGTTCATATTATTTCTATACTCAAAAAAGCCTGTGTGACAAACAAGTGACACTTTAATAATACATTTGGAGTAATTTGCTTTCTTGGATTCTCACATAACTCCTGCCTCATGTTTCAGACCCTGACCTGGCTCAGCCCCTGACCTGAACAGACCCTTACCTGGATAGCCTCACTCCCATTTTGTACAAGCCACAACATTCACAAATGCCAAGGTCCTTCCCCACATCCCAGAAACATGTAAAGTGAGCAGTGCCCAGCCCTGCAGTTGCACACAGATGCACCGGGGTTCCCGTCCCCAGATTTTCAGAAGCCACAGGAGTTAACTGCAAGAGTGCACCATCACCAGCCCTCATCTCCGGCACACAGGGAAAGTGAACCATAAATGCGGAGCCCACAGAGCCCTTCATCATGGAGGACATGCCTGCTAGGAATGCACAGGTGTGTGCTGGGTGCACAGAATGGCAGGTAGGATGCAATAACAGAAGCTGAGATGTAACATCAAGCAACGATGCAACAGGATGACCTCCCAGTAAAACCCCCAAAGGGAAGACAGGTGACATTGCTGAAAAGCTGAAGGAAAAGAATTGCCCCCTGCATGTCTACAGCCAACAAACACATTCTTGAAAAGGAAAGGAAAATGAAGACATTTCCAAGCAAACAAAAAGTGAGAGAATTTGTTGCCAAGAGGTGCTCTCTAAAGCCAAAATTTGGGGAGTTCTCAAGGAGAAGGAAAGTGACCCCAGAGAGAAAGAAGGAAATGGAGAATTAAATAAAAGATAGAAAGGTGAACATTGGGGTAAATAAATACAGATCAATAACAATCACAAAGAAGTAAGGTTTTACAGAGCTTACAAATGCTGCATTTAAATGTGGGCACAAAACAACGCAAAGCAGGAGGAAACCAAAGGAGGTAAAAGGTTTTAAGCTTTGGAAAGGGTTACAAGTACTCCACTCCTATTAGTTTCCAATAACAAAAGAATGGCTGCGGTGATCCCTGGTGAGGCTGCTGAAAACAGTACTGGGATGTGCAAGGCAAGAGGGAAAGAGGGCATAATAAACAAATCTGGTGAACACCACAGGAGGCCCAAAAGAGAAAAACAAAACATTAATCTATGCTACATATAGAACGTGGCCAGTAAGATGGGAGGTTTAAATCCAGGAATGGAGGTGTGTTTGTGTATGACTGAAATCACCCTGTTGCAAGCAGAAATTATCGCAACATTGTAAATAAAACTTTAAAAAAATGAAAAAATAAATCCAAGTACATCAGGAATTTCATTTAATATTTAAATGGTTTGACTGGACTAAAATAAAAGCAGCCACCTGAGTAAGAAATACGACTTAAACATAAGGACAGAGAAAGTTTGGAAGTAAAACAATTGAAGAAGATAAAATGTCAAATATTAAACCAAAGAAAGCTGATATATATATATATATATCGTCAGATGAAGTGGATTTTAAAGCCAAAATCATTGAAAGAGATAGAGTACTTCATAATGACAAAAGGGTGATTTTTCTAGGAAAATTATGTATGTCAATAAATGACTTCAAAATATTAAGCAGAAACTAACACATCGAAAAGAAAAAATAAATCTAGAAAAATTTGAAGGATTACACAGATAGATTAATCAGAAAATATCAGTAAGGGTCTGAAAGACTGGGACAAAAGGGTTAAAAATCTTGAGCTGATTTTTACAGAATGCTGAATCCAAGAATAAAATAATTTTCTTCTTTTTAGTGCACACAGAACATCTGCCAAAATTGGCCATATGCTGAAACTTAAAGCAAATCTCAGCAAGTTTCAAATGATTGACAACATTCAGAAAACATACTCTCTGACTAGAGTGGAATTGAAATTGCACTCAATAGTAAGATAGATAACCAGTAAATGGCCAATTATTTCAAAACTAAGTAATACACCTCTAAAAATTCCTTGTCAAAATGCAATTAAATGGAAATTATACAACATTCCGAGCTACAGGTCTTAAAATCTATATATCACAACTCACAGAATGCAGCTAAGATTGAACAAAAGAAAGGTTTGCTGCCTTAAATCCATGCATCAGAAAAGATAAAAGCTAAATATCAATGATTTAATACTATGGAATAGGAAATTAAAATAAGAATAGAAAATGAACACTAAATAAAAAATAATAAAGATAAAATCAGAAAATCATTAAACAGAAAAAAGGAACGTAGCACTGAAAAAAAATCAACAAAGTCAAAAAATTGTTATTCTTAAAAGACAAAAATCCATGAACCCCTACTAAATTTAATTAAGGAAACAAAGCAAAAGGCTTAAAGCAAAAATATCAGAAATGGAAAAGAAAAAATCATTACAGTGATAACAGCAGATATTCGATCTTGTGCTTGATTTCAGAAGAAAAGATTTCAACCTTTCACCGTTGAGTATGATGTTAGCTGAGGGCTGTCATATATGGTCTTTATCATGTTGAATTATGTTCCTTGTATACCCACTCTGTTCAAAGTTTTTATCATAAATAAATGTTAAATTTTGACAAATGCCTCTTCTACATCTACTGAGATGATCATATGCTTTTCATCCTGCATTTTGTTAGTGTATTATCACCTTGATGGATTTGCAGATATTGAACCATCCTTGTATACCTGGGATAAATCCCACTTGAATGTGTGCATGACCCTCTAATGCATTAGGGAATTGGTTTGCTAATATTGTGTCGAGGATTTTTGCATCTATGCTCATCAGGGACACTGGCCTATATTTTTCTCTCTGTTCACTTTTGGAATCAGGGTAATGTTAGCCTTGAAAATGAATTTAGGAGCATTCTTTCCTCTTCAGTTTTCTGGAATACAGGCTGAACAACTTTTATATCAGGACTCTATAAATTATTCTAATGGAAAAATTCCCTGAAAAGCACCACTTATAATAACTATCACAAAAAGAAATTTAAAATATCAACAATCTTCTGACTAATAAAGAAATAAAATCTGGAACCATAAACCTTCTGATAGAAGAAACACCAGAAGCAGATGGCTTCCCCAGAAATATTTCCAGTGTTTTAGAGAATAATATTAATTACACAAACTCTTCAGAGTAAAGAAAAAGAACACTTCCCGAATGTGTTTTGAGGGTTTTTTTTTTCTTTTTATGGCCCTACCTGTGGCATATGGAAGTTCCCAGACTAGGGGTCAAATTAGAGCTGCAGATGCTGTCCTGTGTCACAGCCACAGCAACACCAGTTCTGAGCTACAACTGTGACCTATGCTGCAGCTTGTGGCAACCCTGATCTTTAACCCACTGACCAAGGCCAGGGCTTAAACCTGTGTCCTCACAGGCACTATGTTGGGTTCTTAGCCCACTGAGCCACATGGGAACTCCAAGGTCAGATTAAGCGTAATTCAAAACCAAACGGATTAAAAAAAAAGGAAGTGAGGGAATCTGTCGTAAATATACACAGAGAAGTACTAAAGAAAATATTAGCCAATATTAAGCAATATTTCAAAAGGATAAAAAACACGAAAATATTGCTTATTTTTGGAATGCAAGTGAGGCTTTTATATAAAAATCAATCAATATAATACCATATAAAACAATAAAGAATAAAATCAGGCAGCCAAAGTGGCACACAGAGGGAAAGGTATACACTTTGATCCATTTATTTAAGAAACAGAAAACCTAGTAACTGAAAGTGTGCAAAGGCAGGAAAAGAAAAAGAAAACTAGGCTGAGGGACGGGCGGTGCCAAATGAATTGGATTAAGATGGAATAGAAGGACTGGAGCTCAACTTCTCTCCTCCCAAAAAAAACGAAAACTACAACCAAATGCCGAGAAACCTTCAACCAAATGGACTGTGAACTTCCAAAAAAGACATTCTACTCCAGAAGACAAAGAGGAGACCACATCAAGAGGTAGGAGGGATGATTATGTGATAGAAGCAATGCCATACCTCCCGGGTGGGAAGCCCCACAGACTGGAAAGTAACTGTATCGCAGAGACTCACCTACAGGACTGAGAGCTCTGAGCCCCATGTCAAATCCCCATGCCTGAGGATCTGGCACAGGGAGAAAGAGCCCCTGGAGCTCTGGCATTGAAGGCCAGTGGGGCTTCTATGCAGGAGCTCCACAGGACTGGGGGAAAGAGAAGACCCCATTCTTGAAAGGCGCATACATAATTTCATGTGTGCTGGGTCCCAGGGCAAAGCAAAGTATCCATAGGCATCTGGGTGGAACCTGATTGCAATTCTTGGAGGATCTCCTGGGAAAACAGGGGTGACAGAGACTTGTTGTGGGGGAAGGGCATTGGAGGTGAAGCTCTCAGGAATATTTATCAGCATGCATTTCTCTGGAAGTGGCCATTTTGGGGAAAACCTGGTCCCTCCCATCAGCACTTAGAAACCCCAGGCCAAACAATAATCCAGGTGGGACCACATCCCCACACATCAGTAAACAGGCTGCGTAAAGACCCCTCAGGCACACAGCCAGCCTCCAGTCTCATCCAGAGACAAAGCCCCACCTATCAGAGGGAGAGGAATCAACCCCACCTACAAGTGAGCAGGCATCACTCCCTCCCATCAGGAAGCCTACAGCAAGTCCCCTCCATACCAACTTTAGCTACAGAGGAGGCAAACATCAGAACTAAGAGAGGCTACAACTCTATTGTTGGCAAAAAGGTCACCACACCAAAAACCTATAAAAATGAAAAGACAGAAAACTATAACTCAGATAAGGGAGAAAGAGAAAAGTCCAGAAAAACAGCTTAGTGATGAGGAGATTATCAGTCTCACAGAAAGACACTTTAGACTGTTGATGCTGAAGATGATGAGAGGCATTGGAAATAAACTGGAGGCAAAGATTGATAATTTACAGGAAATTCTGAGCAAAGAAATACAAGATGTAAAAATTAAACAAGAAGAGATGCAAAATCCAATAACTGAAAGAAAACATTCATTAGAAGCAGCCAACAGTAGAATACAGGAGGCAGAAGAACGAATCAATGAGGTGGAGGACAGATTAGTGGAAATCACTAATGCAGAAGAGAAAAGAATAAAAGATTGAAACGAAGTGAGGAAAGTCTTAGAGAACTCTGGGATAATGTTAAATACACCAACATCTGTGTTATAGGGGTGCCAGAGGGAGAAGAGAGACAGAAGGGGACAGAAAAAATATTCGAGGAGATTATAGCCGAAAACTTTCCTAATATGGGAAAGGAACCACTCACTCAAATCCAGGAATCGCAACGAGTACCATATAAAATAAACCCAAGGAGGAACACCCCGAGACACATATTAATCAAAATGACCAAAATTAAAGACAAAGAGAAAATATTGAAAGCAGCTAGGGAAAAGAAACAAATGACATGCAAGGGAACCCCAATAAGGTTATTAGCAGATTTTTCAGCTAAAACTCTGCAGGCCAGAAGAGGGTGGCATGATATACTTAATGTGATGAAAGGATGATATACTTAATGTGTGAAATTACTCTTCCAACCAAGAGTAATCTACCCAGCAAGGCTCTCATTCGGATTTGAAGGAGAGATCAAAACATTTACAGATAAGCAAAAGCTAAGAGATTTCTGCAACACTAAATCACCTTTACAACAAATACTAAGGGAACTTCTCTAGGCAGAAAAGAAAAGGCCACAACCAGAAACAAAAACACCACAAATGACAAGGCTCACCAGGAAAGGCATATATACAGTAAAGATACTAAATCATCCACGCACAATTATGCTACCAAAATCAGAAATCGTGAGAAGAGAGCACAAATGCTGGACACTGGAGACGCACGCGCAATTAAGAAACCAACAACTCAAAACAATCTCATTTATATATAGACTCCTATATCAAAACTTCAGGGTAACTGCAAACCAAAAATCTACAATTGATACACAAACAAATAAGAAAAATCAACTCAAATACAACATCAAAGATAGTCAGCTTGTGAGAGGAGACAACAATAAGGGAAGAAAAAAGAGCAACAAAACCCCCAAACAGTTAATACAATGGCAATAAGAACATACATATCAATAATTACTTTAAATGTCAATGGACTGAATGCCCCAACCAAAAGACATAGACTAGCCAAATGGATACAAAAACAAGACCCATATATATGCTGTCTTCAAGAGACCCACTTCAAAAAAAAAAAAAAAAAAAGAGAGAGACCCACTTCACTTCTAGGGACACATACAAATCGAAAATGAGAGGATGGAAGAAAATATTCTATGCAAACGGGAATCAAAAGGAAGCCGGAGCAGCAATACTCATATCAGACAAAATAGACTTTAAAATGAAGAACATTTTAAGAGACAAGGAAGGGCACTACATAATGATCAAAGGATCAATCCAAGGAGAAGATATAACTATTTTAAATATCTATGCATCCAACTTAGGATCACCACAATATATAAGGCAACTGCTAACAACCTTAGAAGGATAAATCAACAATAACACCATCGTAGTGGGGGACTTTAACACCCCAATTACAGCAATGGATAGATCATCCAGACAGAAAATCAATAAGGAAACACAGGCCCTGAATGAAGCATTAGATCAGATGGACTTAATAGATATTAATAGGACATTCCATCCAAAAGCAACAGAATACACATACTTCTCAAGTGTGCACGGAACATTCTCTAAGATTGATCACATCCTGGGCTGCAAATCAAGCCTCGATAACTTTAATAAAATTGAAATCATGTCAAGCATCTTTTCTGACCACAATGCTATATGACTGGAAATCAGCAACAAGAAAAAAATGGCCAAAAATACAAACACGTGGAGACTAAACAACATGCTACTAAACAACCAACGGATCACTGAAGAAATTAAAGAGGAAATTAAAAAATACCTAGAAGCAAATGACAACAAAGATACAACACTCCAAAACCTCTGGGATGCAGCAAAAGCAGTTCTAAGAGGAAAGTTTATAGCAATACAAGCCTACCTCAGGAAATAAGAAAAAGCTCAAATAAACAACCTGACTACATTTAAAGCAGTTAGAGAGGGAAGAACTGACAAGACCTAAAGTTAGTAGAAGAAAAGAAATCATAAGAATCAGAGAAGAAATCAATGAAATAGAAACGAAGAAAATGATAGAAAAGATCAATGAAACCAAAAGCTAGTTCTTTGAAAAGATCAACAAAATTGATAAACCCTTAACCAGACTTATCAAGAAAAAAAGAGGACACAAATCAATAAAATTAGAAATGAAAAAGAAGGAACAACAGACATCACAGAACTACAAAGGATCATAAGAGACTACTATATGCAACTATATGGCAATAAAATGGAAAACATAGAAGAAATGGACAAATTCTTAGAAAAGTACAATCTTCCAAAACTAAACCAAGATGAAACAGAAAATATGAATAGACCAATCACAAGTTCTGAAATTGAATCTGTGATTTTATTCTCTTTTTTCTTTTTTTCTCTTTTTCTTTTTTTTCTTTTTGCCTTATCTAGGGCTGTACCCACGGCATATGGAGGTTCCCAGGCTAGGGGTCTAACAGGAGCTATAGCTGCCAGCCTTCACCACAGCCACATCAACGCAGGATCCGAGCCGTGTCTGAAACCTACACCACAGCTCACAGCAACGCCGGACCCTTAACCCACTGAACAAGGTCAGGAATCGAACCTGTAACCTCATCGTTCCTAGTTGGATTCATTAACCACTAAACCACTACGGGAACTCTTGAAACTGTGATTAAAAAACTTAAACAAAAGTCCAGGACCAGATGGCTTCACAAGTGAATTCTATCGAGCATTTAGAGAAGAGCTAACACCTATGCTTCTGAAACTATTCCAGAAAATTGCAGAGGAAGGGACACTCCCAAACTCATTCTATGAGGCAACCATCACCCTGATACCAAAACCAGACAAAGATATCACAAAAAAAGAAAATCACAGGCCAATCTCACTGATGAACATACATGCAAAAATCCTCAACAAAATACTAACTAGCTGAATCCAACAATACATTAAAAGGATTGTACATCATGATCAAGTGGGATTTATCCTAGGGATGCAAGGATACTTCAATATCTGCAAATCAATCAGTATGATATACCACATTAACAAAATGAAGAATAAAAACCATATGATCCTCTCAAAAGACACAGAAAAAGCCCTTGACAAAATCCAACACCCATTTCTGATAAAAATGCTTCAGAAAGTGGGCCTAGGGGGACCCTACCTCAACATAATAAAGGCCACCTATGACAAACCCAGAGCTCACATCATTCTCAGTGGTGAAAAGCTGAAAGAATTTCGGCTGAGATCAGGAACAAGACAGGGATGTCCATTCTTGCCACTACTATTCAACATAGTTTTGGAAGTCCTAGCCACAGCAATCAGAGAAGTAAAAGATATAAAAGGAATCCAAATTGGAAAGGAAGAAGTAAAACTATCACTATTTGCAGATGACATGATACTATACCTAGAGAATCCTAAAGACTCTACCAAAAAACTGTTAGAGCTCATCAATGAATTTGGCAGTCGCAGGATACAAAATCAATACACAGAAATCAACTGCTTTTCTATATACTAACAATGAAAGATCAGAAAGAGAAATTATGGAAGTAATCCCGTTTACCATTGCATCAAAAAGAATCAAATACTTAGGAATAAACCTATTTAAAGAGACAAAAGACCTATACTCTGAAAACTATAAGATGCTGATGAAAGAAATTAAGGATGATGTGAACAGATGGAAAGACATACCATGCTCTTGGATTGGAAGAGTCAATATTATCAAAATGACTATACTACCCAAGGCAATCTACACATTCAATGCAATCCCTATCAAATTACCAAGGACCCTTTTCACAGAACTAGAACAAAATATTTTAAAGTTTGTTTGGAAACACAAAAAACACAGAATAGCCAAAGATATCCTGAAAAAGAAAAATGGAGCTGGAGGAATCAGGCTCCCTGACTTCAGACTCTACTACAAAGCTACAGTCATCAAAACTATATGGTACTGGCACAAAGACAGAAATATAGATCAGTGGAACAGGATAGAAACCCCAGAATTAAACCCACGCATCTATAGTCAACTAATCTATGACAAAGGAGGCAAGTATATACATTGGACAAAAGATAGCCTCTTCAATAAGTGGTGCTGGAAAAACTGGACAGCCACATGTAAAAAAATGAAACTAAAACACTTCCTAACACCATGCACAAAAATAAATTCAAAATGGATTAAAGATCTAGATATAAGACCAGATCCTATAAAACTCTGAGAGGAAAACATAAGCCACTCTCCGACATAAATGATAGCAACATCTTCTCAGATCCATCTGTCATAGTAATGACAATAAAAAGAAAAATAAACAAATGGGATTTCATTAAACTTAAAAGTTTCTGCACAGCAAAGGAAACAAAATGAAAAGACAACCCACAGAATGGGAGAAAATATCTGCAAATGAATCAACTGACAAGGGATTAATCTCCAAAATTTACAAACACCTCCTACAGCTCAATACCAAAAAAACAAACAACCCCATCAAAAAATGGCCAGAAGATCTAAACAGACAATTCACCAAAGAAGACACACAGATGGCCAAAAAACACATGAAAAGATGTTCAACATCACTCGTTGTTAGAGAAATGCAAATCAAACCACTATGAGGTACCACCTGACACCAGAATGGCCATCATCAAAAAGTCTACAAACAATAAGTGCTGGACAGGGTGTGGAGGAAAGGGATTCCTATTACACTGTTGGTGAGAATGCAAACTGGTACAGCCACTGTGGAAAACAGTATGGAGATTTCTCAGAAAACTCAAAATAGAATTACCATTTGATCCAGCAATCCCACTCCTGGGCAACTATCTAGAGGAAGCCATGATTCAGAAAGACACATGTACTCCAGTGTTCACTGCAGCACTCTATGCAATAGCCAGGTCATGGAAACAACCTAAATGCCCATTGACAGAGGAGTGGATAGGGAAGATATGGTACATACACACAATGGAATATTACTCAGCCATTAAAAGGAACGAATTACCAACATTTATAGCAACTTGGATGGACCTAGAAATTATCATGCAAAGTGAAACCAGTCAGACAATTAGACAGCAACATCCAATGCTACCGCATACATGTGGAAACTAAAAAGACACAACAAACTTCTTTGCAGAACAGATAATGACTCACAGACTTTGGAAAACCTATGGTTTCCAAATGAGACAATCTGGGGGGTGGGGGGATGAACTGAGGGTCTGGGATGGAAATGCTATCAAACTGAGTTGTGATGATTTTTGTACACCTATAATTGTATAAAATTCATTAAGCAATGGAAAAAAAAGAAAAATAAAACTAAAGAACATAAAATAAGTATTTAATAACCACAACAGCCAAAATCAGGAAGACAGATTACCTAACTACAGTATAATAAAATCAAGAGCTGGTTTGTTTAAAAGAAAAAAAAAGAATAAAAATCATATAATCATCTTGATAGAAAATAATTAAATTCAATTTATGATACAAATTTTAAGTAGACCAGAACTAGAAAGAAATTTCCTTATCCCAATAATGAGTATATACACATTCTATAGTCAGTATCATATTTAATAGTGAAATGTCATAAATTACCCACTCCTCATTGAATTTAAGGAACACAGCTTGGGTCCCCCAAATCCTCACTTCTATTCAACATGGTCCTGGAACATATGGCCAGTGCAACATAGCTAGAAAAAAGAATAAAACAACTAGAGAAAAACTGGCATCAGAATCCAACTTATTATGGATGTAGAAAGTCTGAAGTATCTACAGAAAAAATAAATTAGAATAAATTAGTAAGTGAATATAGCAATTTTACTAAAATAAGGTTAAAAAAAACCTTTGATTTCTACATAACAGCAGCAAACAATTAGACAACTACGTTGAATCTATATCTTCAGTAAACTGCCCATCAGAACCTAGTGAATTACTCTCTGTAACTCACTCTAAGACACTGGTTCTAAATTTCACATGTAAGTGCGAAGTGGCAGTAACATAATCCAACCTGGAAGAGAAAGGGTTCAGCTCAAGGACTTAAGCCTTACTTGCAGGAGCAGCAGTAATCACGGTAGCAGGGTCCCAGCCGAGGCTAGACCAACACCCATGATACCAGAGGGCAGCCCAGGACAGGCCCTGGGGCTTCCTGGACCAGGCCAAAGGGACACAGCTCAGGGGCAGGCACTGCTCTTTTAATAAGTGCTGCTGTGCAAAGGGCCTCAGAACGTCCCGCCCAGAGACAGCCATAAACTTGGCATCGACTCATTCTGGAGCCAAAGGCAACTGAGGAGAAGCAGAAGCAGGAGAGGCTCGTACCATCTCTCTGTCTGACTGAGAGCGGGGTGTGGATTTACAAAGGTTCCGCCACCCCAGGTAGGAAAGCTCCGGACCCTCGTCAGCCTGAGATGCACCAAGGACACCACATGCAAACCTGCTTAGAACTGGCCTGTGACCGCCTGTCCCCACAGTCTGCCACCCTAGAAACTCAAAGTCCTTGTCCTCTGTCTTGTCACTCCCGCACAAGTTCCTATTCTCTGTTCAGATGCCACACAAACCCGAACCACCCACCCCTCTGAGCACCTCACCGTGTGCGCCAGGTGTGAGTGTGGCACACGTGTTAACAAGCTCCTGTGTGTTTCACGCTTGTCAATCCATCTGTTTTCAGTCTAATTTTAATTCTGCAGGGCCCCAGCTGGAAAACCTTAGGTGGGAGAGAAAAAATATTTTCCTCCCTACCTTGGTCAATTGCATATCTATTGGGAAAAATAAATGTAGGGCCCCCTCCACTTACTTCACTCTGAAAACACACACACAGAGTTCCAGGTGTCTCCAGATCTAAATGTAAAGTTAAGCAATAAAGCTTCTAGAAAAGCAACACAAGTTCTAACTCTGAAGGTCAATTCTGACATTACTGGGCTACATGAAAGAAACCCTGGCCACCAAAGATGCTGTTAAGAGAAAGGAAAGACAGGCCGCGGAGTGGGAGAAGGCATCTGAAAACCTGCGCTTTAAAAGGTCTTATAACCAGACTACATTAAGAAAAGGATGGACAGCGTATTACGAAAATGGGCACAAGATGTGCATGGGAACTACTTAGAGGCCACCACCCACAGGAAAAAGGAACTTAACATGAGTGACTATCAGGGAAGCTTACATCAAAATCATGGAGAGGGGAGTTCCCATTGTGGTTCAGTGGTCACCAACCTGACTAGTATCCATGAGGACATGGGTTTGATCCCTGGCCTTGCTCAGTGGGTTAAGGATCCCACGTTGCTGTGGATGTGGTGTAGGCTGGCAGCTGCAGCTCTGATTCGAACCCTAGCCCGGGAACTTCCATATGCCATGGGTGCGGCCCTACAGAGGAAAATAACAAAAACAAAACCACAGAGAGATACCACTACTACCATTACGGGCCATCAAGGGTGGCTCCTTCTGGAAGATTCCTGTCATCAGGTGCCGGTGCAAGTCAGGGATGGGGCCGACCTCTGACTCGGGGACTTGGGCTATCTGGCCGTGAACGGAGATCTGGGCACACAGACGCTCCATGACCAGCACTCCCTTCCTGACTGCACTCAGCAAACCACCCACACCAGGTGGGGGTCCCCAGGAGTACTGTCCGCCCAAGTTCCACACTGAGACAAAGGAGGGGGTGGGGGGAAAGACGGCCGGGGAGGAGGGGCGGGAAAGATGCCCATGGACGTCAGGAGTGAGAAGCAGCTCGGGGCATAGCCACAGGCCTCACAACAGCAAAGGGACGTGCGCCACCCCCACAGTCAAAGCTCATACCCGACACAGAGCCCACGGGGCCGGCTGTGCTCTGGGTTCCATCATCCCGACTGGATGGGCTGAGGGAGGGAAACATGGAGTGGTCCCCCCCTGGGGGCGGTGCCTAGGGGGTGCTGATCAAGTTCTATCTCGTGATTTGGGTGGACTCACTTTGTCCAAGTTCCTGTTCTCTTAATCTGGATGTGGGCGTCCTTGTATAGGTATGTCTTAACGGAAAGTTTACTAAGATTAGAGACAGTCAAAACCGACCACAGAAAAAGCTGCCTCTCTTGGAGCGGGGCCCCCGTGAGCTGCCAGTGGGTGCTCAGAGAACCCTGAACTGGACCCCCACCTCTCTGGCCACCAGGGCAGTGCTGGGGAAACCACGGGACGGAGTGGCCAGGAGATACCTGCCGAACTGCAGATCACACCTGGACGACAAAAGCCCACCACATGGTATTTACAACAGAAAGGGAAGGAAAATGGAAGGAGAAGAAAGGACAACCTTTGCGACCTAATTTTTCTGTGGTTTTGGAGGAAAGAGGGCATAACATAGGAAAAGGGCCTATTTTCTCTAACATCTGAAGTTGGCCATGAGGGTAAAGACAAAAGAGGCAAAGATCCTTTATTCTGATGGATTAAAAGGGGATCCATCTAGTCAAAGGGATACAGAGATTGGGGGGAAACACTCAAGACTCCAAGGCAAACTAAATCCCGAAGGCTCCCTGTAATTTTGATCAACTGTCACAGTCTCCAGGTGGCAGATTTCCTTCCAGCAAGCTCTCCAGCACCCAGCTCCAGCAGCCTGCCACAGGCCTCCCCAGCCCTCTAAACAGTCATCTCACCTCCCAGTTTGTCTTCTCTTTAATCATCCACTCTAATGCTCCAGTGCATTTTCTATCTGCTGTTGGAGAGTGTAAGTTTATATTCATTATCTCCACAAGTGCCCTTCCAGCACACGGCCCCTTGGAACTCATTTCCTTCTCTATTCCGCCTCCACTTTGCTCTGCCTTGACCTCCCTCATTAACCTACACGATCTCATAGCTCCTGTTCGGGACGTCCCGTGAAAGCACGCATGCTGGTGACGGTAATAAGAGCTCTAAGAAACACCTGGGGTGGAACAGCGTCTAGAATTCTGCCTCGTCTTGCCTTCCCTTGCCTGCTAGGATATTCACATCACAAACACAGATACTATCGTATTCCACACTGGCATCAACTCACTTTGAGCTGAAGGCAGCTGAGGAGAAGCAGAAGCAGGAGAGGCTCGTACCATCTCTGTCTGACTGAGAGCGGGGTGTGGATTTACAAAGGTTCCCCCACCCCAGGAAGGACAGCTCCGAACCCTCGTCAGCCTGAGATGCACCAAGGGGTCCACGTGCAAACCTGCTTAGAGCTGGTCTGTGACCTCCTGTCCCCAGTCTGCCACCCTAGAAACTCAAAGTCCTTGTCCTCTGTCTTGTCACTCCCGTACAAGTCCCTGTTCTCTGTTCAGATGCCACACAAACCCGAACCACCCACCCATCTGAGCCCCTCACCTCTATGTGTGTCAGGTGTGTATGTGGTACACATGTTAACAAGCTCCTGTGTGTTTTGCCCTTTTGGATCTGTCAGTCTAATCTGTGGGCCCTGCAGGAGGTAGACAGAAAAAGAACTGCCCCCTCAAAGCACACCTGTCCCTTTACGTGAGGCTGTCCCTGAGCTGGGAGCTGGAATGCAAAGCTGGAGCAGAGCAGCTGTGCCAGTGTTCTCTGCCCTGGGCGGGATGAGCCCTTCACAGGTGCAGGTGTCACAGGTCCCAGCAGAGCACAGAGGGGCTGCTCCCCCGGCCTGCGGGGCTGGAAGAGCAAAGCGCGGGAGGAGGGCACGCAGGGATTCCGAGTGACTGGGGCCGAGAGTGCGAGCAGCAAAGAGGCAACACAGGACTGGAGAGGTAGACCAGGCCTGGTCTGGAACGTCTGGGACACTGTGCTAAGGAACTGCCACCTCCCAGGCACAACGGAGAACCGGGACTCATAATATTAGTGATATTGAACTTGGGGGATTTCGCTGAAATCAACTGCATACTTGTTTTTGTTTTGTTTTCAAATTTCTTATTCATGGTTGCTATGGACTTGAGGTTTATGTCCATCAAAGTCACAGTTGTATCCTGACCTGTGTGATGGTGTTGAGGGGGTGGGGATGGAAGGTGATGAGGTCATGAAAGTGGAGCCCTGGGAATGCAATTAGTGCCGTTATAACAGACCCCTACAGCCTCCAGAGGCTCTCATCAGACAAGGATCTGCCCCCAGCGCTGTGAGAAATAAACTGTCATTTAAGCCCCCACCTAACGCATTTTGTCATACCAGCTCAAACACACTATAGATAACAGAGCTGCAGCACCTCAGTATATACCCCTTCTAAGGCTTTGAGGGAAGAAATGTAAAGCAAAAAAACTGAGTCTGATAATGGTATTAACTGAAAGGAATCACAATGGTGAAAGAGTAAATTAACGTTAATGCAGAGGTTTCAGAGAACATTTTCATTACAGCCACGTCACAGAGAAATCCCACTGGGGGTGGCGTGTTTTAATGTCTGATTCACATCAGTTTATACAACCTGTCTTTCCAGGCATTTTATGTTTTCATTTTATCCTTAAAACAACTGTTCAGAGAACAATGGCAGAGAACAGGAGAGGTTATTTTCCCTAAAGGAGAAAACACTGGCTGGGAAAGTGGTGACTGGACTCCACTGGAGGGGGTGGGGGGACAAGGGCGTGGCTGCAGGTTCCCAGGCTCCCCAGGCCACGCCCCGCAGGCTGGTCTGGATCCGGGCCCAGGGGTTGGCCCAGAATCACACCTCGGAAACAGAGCCTTGGTTCTCACACGGTCCACTCTCCTGGGAAAACCTCTTAGAGAGAAGCAGCTTGGAGCTGAGGAGACGGCTGGTGTAGGGGTGGCTGGGAGGTGGCTGTCCCTGAGCCTCGTCACCCACAGGCCTGAGTCCCTAAGGATGCTTCCTGCCTCCTGGGCTCTCTACCCACCCCCTTGGCCTGGAGGTTGCCCGACCCCCACTTCAGCAGCAGCAAATTCGAAGCCCACCCCCACCCCCACCCCCGTCTGTTCCAGGCCAACCAGGCAAGGCCCTTACGCATTTTCCACTTACATGGCGACACTTCCAGAAGCTCTTTTACAGCAGGTCTCGGAGGAAAGGGCACCTTCTAATATTTGCTCTGTTCAGTTCTGAGAGGCAGAAATGCCACGCTTCATCCTCCTCTGAAACTTCTGCAAGAGATATCCTTCCATGCCACCCCCAAATAATTCATAAATGCCACCTATCAAGGTCCTGGGAGACGCCGGCTCTCCTTCTGATCTCTTTGTATTTGGAACCTGATCTGCTTGCTTCCTTATCATTCTCTAAGCCACGGGATCGCTGAATAAACCTACTGACTCATCCTTTATTAGATTTGAAATTATGAGGCAAATACCGTGTGGAACCCACAGCTTATTTATCGTGGGTTCTTTTCTTCAGGAAAGAAAGGAAACTCTGTACAACCTTTCCACTGACTGGCAAGCCACCTTGTAATTCTTAATTTTATTATCCAGTTGATGCACACAACGATCTCCATAGCGGCCCTTCAGAAGTTCAAAGATCCTAAGCTCCTTCCATAAAAAAAGCAAAGCTATGATTCCAAGTTGCTGAAAAGATTCCTTGGGAAAGACTGTTGCCTCAGTTGTGATACCATGGCAAAAGAACTATCTGTGTAGGCAGAAAATGAAAATTTCTACATCCCCTAGGAAATAGCAAATAATACTTTGAAATGTATTTTTTCCAAAATTTCTTTAGTGAAAACAAGCCAATCGTTTATAAATTCTTCTATACAAAATTTTTATAGGATGCTTAGCAATTGTAAACTGAATATGAATTCATTTTGGAAAATTTGAGGAAAGTTTTTAAAAGAATAAATAAACACAGAAATGATGAAAAATCCAAACACAGATATCAGCCTTTTGTATTGTTTACATTCAGCCTTGAAGCATGTGCCTTTTGGTTTTCTTTACATTTTAAGCATTTTATTACTAAATATTACTTTAAAATATAATCTTGTTTTCCAGGCTCTGGTCCATGACTCATTTTATCATTCTTCTATTTTAGAATTTTAAGGTTATTTCCCAACTCTTGCTAATATGTATGTAATGTGTCCACATCTTTGATTATATCCACAGAAAAAACATTCTAGAGTCGGTATAATCTCTTACAAACATGAGAGCTGTTCGGATTCCCATTAATCATATAAGAAAGATCCCCTCTGACTGTACTACTGATCATTTGTATTGACTTTTCTTTCTTTTTCTAACAATACAGACTTCCTTCTAAATACCAGAATGCTCTGAAACTGTGAGCCCTGATTCCCAGGCCCATGAAGGAATCTTTATCAACTGCAAAAGAAATCAGGGAGTTCCCATCGTGGCTCAGTGGAAACAAATCCGACTAGGAACCATGAGGTTGTGGGTTCGATCCCTGGCCTCGCTCAGCGGATTATGGATCCGGCATTGCCGTGAGCTGTGGTGTAGGTCTGGCGTGGCTGTGGCTGTGGCTGTGGCGTAGCCAACAGCTGTAGCTCCGATTAGACCCCTAGCCTGGGAACCTCCATATGCCGTGAGTGTGGCCCTTAAAAAAAAAAAAATCAGGTTTGATAAGATTTCTTCAGCTGAAATTCAGTTCTGCTAGGAAATTCAGCTGTAGAGTTTTAAAATGATTTAATTGAAAAACACGCAATTGTCCCTCAGTATCTGAGGGGTTGTCCTCCAAGACCCCCCTCCTTGGATACTAAAATCCACGGATGCTCAAGTCCCTCATGCAAAAGGCACAGTATTTGCAAACAGCTATGTGCCTCCTCCCACACCCTTTAAATCATCTCTAGGTTACTTGTAATATATCTAACGCAAAGTAAGTGCTATGCAAAGAGTTGCCATTGCAGGAAATTCAGGTTTTGCTTTTTGGAACTTTCTGGAATTATTTTTTCCAAATATTTGGTTGGAACCTGTGGCTATAGAGGTTCAACTGTATCCAATTTTTAAGGCAATTAAAATGACCACCCTCCCTCTTCACAAGTCTGCTCCCTCCTGGTCACTCTTGGTCTGTGGTGAGGACTTGTCCCACTGTGTCAGTCACCCCCCAAGATAACTTCGTTTCTCAGGCACAGCCACGTCCCCCATCTCTTTAAAAATCACCCACTGTCATAATGGGGAGCTTCTGCCCTAGGGCACGGTGTGAGGGGGAGGGGCGGGCTGGGTAGCTTACATGGCTGTCCCCAGACCACGGCACCCATATGGTGATAGGGCCATGTGGCCCTACCAGTAACAAGATTCTTGGTCACTTTTATGGCTTGGTGCGTGCTACGGACTGACACGGGTCCGCAAAATTCACAGGCTGAAGCCCTAACCCCCAGTATGACTAGCTTTGGAGATGGGGTCTCTAGGGAGGTAGTTACGGTTAAATAAGGTCACAGTGTGGGACGTAGTTCTCATAAGAGGTGGGACAGGCACCAGGGAGGAGCCCGTGAGGACAGCTGTGCAGGTGAGGTTCCACCTTTCACAAGCTCCTGCCCCGGACATCTGACTGACAAACCCCCTTTAGAGCTGGAAGCAGCACAGACTTTTCAGGGCTTGGGGTGCAGTGCTGAGTAGGTGGGAGGCCTGGCGCTGAGGCGAAAGCCCAGGGACCCCGAGGGGCCTTGGGGAGGCACCCACCCCTCACTCTCAAGCCCTCCCCTAGAAGGTCCCAGCAGGGTGCCTTTGTTAGCAGGCTGGGGAAGGTTGATGTGAGCCCAGAAAGGGGATGAGGCTCCTGATAAGGTATGATTTTCAGAGGATCATCCATCCCCGTGTAGGTGGCAACAAGCAAACCGTGAAATAGCTGCAACCCTATTTCTTAACTTTTAGGAGAGCTCACTTGTGATGAAAGGACCCATCTTCAACACTTTGCCTCCCAGCACCTCCACCCCGGAACCTGGTTTATGGCTCACCCAACTGGACATCTCTGCACAACAGAACCTGTATGTGGACATGGCCATTTCCCGTACCCCACGCCAGGTTTGCTTTTATATATATATATATTATATATATTAATATGCAAATATTATATATAATATATATAAATATATAAATATTATATATATATTTGGGTTTTTGCTTTTTTAGGGCCACACCCACGGCATACGGAGGTTCCCAGGCTCAGGGGCAAATTGGAGCTACAGCTGCCAGCCTACACCACAGCCACAGCAACTCAGGATCCAAGCCAAGTGTGCGACCTACATTGCAGCTCATGGCAGCACTGGATCCTTAACCCACTGAGCGAGGCCAGGGATTAAACCCGTGTCTTCATGGATTCTAGTCAGATTCGCTTCCCCTGAGCCCTGACAGGAACTCTCAGGTTTGCTTTTTACCCAGAGGCTCAGGACTTCACAGACGGGACATGGAAATGACATTCCTCAAGCTTTTCTGTGCTTCCCATTGAGGCCCAGAGAGGAAAAAAAAACACACAGGACCTGGTAACATCGGTGGCTTGGAGGGGTCTGCATTGCAAAGCAGCCTCACGCTCTTTCTTAGAGTCCCACACTTCTCAACAAAGAGGCCCCCCAAATTCCCTACATAATCCAGGGTGAGGAACTTGCTGGTAAGTCTCTCCTCTGGCTCCAGAAACCACTTCAAAGTCCTCGGCTCACGCAGACAGCTGCTGAGGATGTTCGAGCTGTTTTTAATTCTTTCCAGTGGTTTGGGGGCTGAAGGTTTCTCTTGGTTACCCCAGAAAATACTGACTTGCATCTGTTTATTCCAAAACCAAAGCAAAAGAAAATCCAACTTCTTTACCAAGGAGAAGAAGCCCCTACACACTTAATTTTTTTCCAGCCTTACTGACAAGGGAAAGTGCCTGTGCTAATGCGCACACACGATTTAACACGCTGTACACTGTGAAACGGTCACCACAATCAGGTCAGCACGTCTGTCACCCCACAGGGCTAGCTTTTTCTCTGTTCTGACGTGGGCTGACACATAAGAACTGCTCTCCTACCAACGTCCACATGTACAATACGGTGTAAGTAACTGGAGTCACCACACTGCACCCGAGACCCAGAACTCACATCTTCTACCAGAAGTTTGTGCCCTTGACCAGACCTCCCATTCTGATCCCAGTCCCGGTCGTCACCCTTCTGTGTCTGAGGTCAGCTATTTTAGATGCCACGTGTGTGACAATACAGCACTTGTCTTTCTCTGTCTGACATCTCAGCGTGGCGCCCTCAAGGTCCACCCATGTTGTCACAAATGGCAGGACTTCCTCCTTTCTCAAGGCCGAGTAATATTCCTTCGTGTCCACACCACCTGCCCAAGCTTTTAATTTTACGTGACCAATACCAAGAATGAAACTGTAAAGGGCTCACGGAAGCTACATGTCTGAAGGTGCCAGAGACCCTGAGGAGAGAGATTTTTCACGATTAGAGTGGAGAAAATGGATGGTTTTCATCAACTTAAAATGAAGAGTAATGGGATCATTTTACCAGAAGGCTCTTTGGTCCTAAAAATCATCATCAAAGTTTAATCAAATAGAGTGCTTTCCTTTCATTTCACTTAAAGTCCTACTTTATATTACTTTAAATTACCTTGCTCACTTTAATGCCATTAATATTAATGCAAATTTGTGATGCCAGCTGAACTAGAGTTTGATGCTAGAATAAAACCTGAATAATATGCCAATTACATACAAACCACATGACTCATAAAATGATTGGTCCATGCCCTTCTTAACCTCACATCAGCTTTATAATTTAAGATAGTCGCAAAAGTCTATTTTTGACAAAGTTGGGCTTCATTTTTCCAAAAAATAAATATCTATAAGGTGTCATCTTAAATCTCCTTTACAAGGAAAAAAATTATTTTTTTGGCTCACATATTTATATTTCTCCTGATGATTTATCCTACCAATAACCTAGAGAATGTTATAAAACCCTAGTTCATTCCTCATTTTACAGAAAGATGAATGTTTTTATAATCTTCTAAGCATGGTAGTCTATAAAAATCTATACACAAATACATTACAGTAAATAAATAAGTGTGCCGCCAAGAAAAACCCCCAAGTCAGTACTGACTGCTAAAGCCCAGAGTGGTTTCATTGTCTGCCTGGGAATTAACACTGTGCTCCGCCTTTAGGCCCCAGGACACTCAAGTAAACTGGTGGAATGGGGCAGGATTTCTGTATTCTGCAGATGGGCCTTGCAGATCCCTTGTCCACCGACTGGGGCTCCACACAACGGTTTATAAGATCAAGGTGTTGGCCTGGGCTACAAGTAAGCTGATTACATAATAGGTTGTGCAATAAAAATTACCAAAAAGAAAATAAAGACTCTATGGAAGTTAAAAGTCAACTGTCAAAAGCATCACTTTGCATGTCTATGATTTACCTCTTTCTGATACCTCAGCAGCTTTCCACTCTAAGGCAAACAGTGCTTACTTGTTGATTTTGCAATAAACACAAATAAAGAAAAAGTCATTCATTTCAAGAGATCACTGCACTACCCTTCCAACATTTTCCGGGAACATCCACACTATTCTTGTTTTTGTCTATGTTGACAGTTAAATACAACTGATATCCTTTAATAGCTGGCCAAGCTTAAGATACAACTGATATTCTCAAATTCACAACAATCTGCTTCTGAACAAATATGCAAAAATTCTAAGTAAAATATTCATCCTTCAGAGCCAGTAAGGCGTTAAAAGAACATCATAATCAAGTGGGGTATATCCCAGAAGCCGATGAATGAACAGGTATTATCCAATGTGCCAGCTTAATTGATAAATCAAGGGGGGGAACGTTATAACGGATGCCCCCCCCCAAAGAGCATAACATTGAAAATATATTCTTTACAAACTAGAAATCAAAAGAAATGTCTTTAAAATGAGGATATCTTATCAGACTCTCAGAGTGAGACACTGACAGCTCATTCTCAGGAATTGGATCGCTGCTTTTATTCTTTTATATATGAACATGTTATATTTTTATGTAATTAAAATAAATGTAAAATTTTTCTCAAACTTAGGGAAAAGAGTGCATATCCTTTTTAAGACAGTCAGTCCCCAAGTGAAGGTGTCGGGGGTGAAGGTCTCTCTGGGTTTGGAGCAAGTCAGGCTCCAGACCAGCCTGGGGGCACACCTAGGACTTACAGCCTATCCACGAGTCTCAGGGGCCCCACTGTTGCAGGGGGCGGGGGAGTGGGGGCCTGCAGGAAGCGCAGCAGACCCTCCCCAGGGAAAGTCCACCTCCAGTCTCTAGGTCGGGCCCCTGGAAAGCCCAGACGCCTCCCTCCCTGACCCCCACCATGGCTGCACTTTGATGCGATGCCCTCAGCCTCTCAGATGCTGGCTTGGGAGGAGCCTCGGGTGGCTGGTTGCCGTGGTTACGGCGATGCTGGTGCGCAGGCTGGCCCTGCAGCACTTTATGGCTCCTGGTGAAAACCCAGCAGGACAAACGTCTCCCTCGGGCCCAGCACCTGTTCTCACTGAATGGACACAATCGATTCTGAGACTGATCCTCCGCCCACACCTGGTCTGGACGCGTGCACAGCTCAAGCCACCATGGTGTTTCACATCAAGTCAGGTCCCTTTTGTTCTCATCTCAAATTTTGTTTCCATTTGAATGTGAATTCCTATGTCTAAGTTGCCTTTTGTCATTTTATGAGCAAGGACTGATTAAAAGGAAGTAAACACGTACAGACATATGCACATAGAAACAAAATGGAATGTTAAAATCCACATCATCTGGAACCTCCTTCTCCAGATAACTCTTAAAAAGTGAGACGGCGCATGTGTCGATTATAAACATTCATCACAGCCAGTTAATTGGAGGGTTACTCTGTGCCCGGCACAGTTCCCTGTGTCATCTCCCCGAGTTCACGTGATGCATGTGAGACATGTCAGCTGTGATTACAAGGGGTGAGATGTGCCTCACTGAACCAGCACGGGGTCTGGGGGTCAGAGGCTCATGGTCTGCCGACTTTCAACCACAAATCTAGACTGTGCCAGTGAAGTGTGTCTTTCTGCCACAGAGAACGCCTCTCTCCCATCAGAGCAGGTGGTATTCTTGTTATGTAAAAAAGGGCACACTTGTGCATATACACGCATGTACACACACACATACACACACACACACACACAAATGGGAAACAGTAAATGTGCCCCAAATCAAATCTAACTATCCTCCCAGTTACAAACACAAGAGGCCAGCTAATTTGAGAAAATGAAGTAAACATGAAATCACAGAGCAGGTGTCTGTCTTACCTCTGAGCACCTACAAGGCCAGGCTCACTTGGAGAAGGGACCCTCCCCAGGGAAAATATTAACCAGATATTTTGCCCCAATATTTTATGGAATTTAGAATTACAGCAGGAAATGTTAGTGATGCTACTTTCCTGAGTTCTAAACAAGCACATCATTGCCTTTAAATTTTAACCCGTTTTACCTTTTGCCTTTTGAAGACCTTCTTAATTAAACCTATGACTCTAATATTCATGTCTGTACACAAAGACAGGACAGGTCCGCAGAGTGGAATTCTGTGATTGGCTGATACTAAAAACCCTTTGCCATCAGCTGCCAAAGCACGTTAGCACCCCGGAGAGGTGTCTGCATTGCTGACTCTGCACACACTGGCCAGCCCCGCTCACAGTATTTCCGATATTTTTGTCCAAGTATAACATGCAAATTCTTTCAGGGTTTATTTCCAATATTGATTGATCAAAAACTAGTAAAGGCTAGACTTCCAATTCTCTAAAAAAAATTAGCTCTTAATATTCTCTTACCAGAGGATGATTTGGGCATGTTGCATATTTTGGGGTCCTGGGAAAAGTTACTAACTTCTGGTATTTCAAGACAGCTGACACATGCTAAGTGTATAAACACCTAATTGCTAAATATTAGGTTTTTTGGTTACTTCTTTCTGAAAAGGCAAAAATAACAAAGTAAATAATTGTTATTTTTAATGGGAAGATGATGTTATTTAAGATATTTTGCGTGCTTTATTCATTATTATAAGATCCAGAAAAGAGCATACATCTTCTGACTCCACTCAGAGTCTACGGAAGCCTCCCTGAATTGGCAACCCACTTGCCACACTTGAGTGGATGAGTTAGACGACGTCCATGTGGGCCTGGCTGGAAAATGCTGAGTTCCAACCCTGCAGGCAGCCCACAGACACGCAGACGCAGGTTCTGAATGGGGCTGTGATGTGTGGGCTTCTGTCACCTTAGTTCAGTAGCAGGTGTCAGGACAGTGTCTCTCCATGTGTGAGAGCCTCGGGACACAGGTGGGAGTTGGCGGGATGGAGCTGAACCCACCCAGTGTGGGCACGGGGACCACTGTCACTTCCTCCACATCAGTGCTCACTGTCAGAGCTCACTGGAGGTGACCTAAAGCAGCCTGGTCACAGGAGCACTGTCACTCCATGTCACAGTTCACCGGAGGTGACCCCATGCAGCCTGGGCAAGGGGACCACTGTCACCTCCACATCAGAGCTCACTGGAGGTGACCCCATGCAGCCTGGGGACCACTGTTACCTCTTCCATGTCAGAGCTCACTGGAGGTGACCCCAAGCAACCTGGGCACAGGGACCACTGTCACCTCCTCCATGTCAGAGGTCACCGACAGCCAGATACAAACATACAAACACAGGCTTCCATGTGAGGACAACTTCTGAAAACCTTCATATTTAAAAATCAATGCTTTTCTGAGAATGAAGGGTACACAGTGGTGGAAGTTCATAGCCAGGCAGGTATGCATGGCTGCCCGTCTGCCTAAAGGCAGAATCTGTGACACTTGTCAGTACAAGAACCGCCAACTTGGTGAGTAAAACTTGGACATTTTATCCTGATTCCAGGCTTAAAGCCTGAGACATGTGAAATAAAACCACGGCTTTTAGAACCGCTAAGTCCACGAGTGAGTGTGGTTTTTACAGAAGGGGGCACAGGTTGCTTGGTGCCCACATGGTACCTGCCTGTCCTGTTTCACCTCCCTTCATCCCTCCCTGTCCTGCCTGCCCCACCCCTGCCCATCAGCCTCAGCCACACAGCCTGACCATGGGGCGTCCGAGCCGCATGGCCACAGGGCAGTCTGCACTCCTCTGCAATGTTTTCCTTTTAAATTTCCAAGGCCTTCTATTTCCTAAATTATATATGAGTCAAAACATACAAGTCTAAAGCACAAACTGACACGCATTTGTAAGAAAATAGCCATTCTTTTATGATCTCTAATAAAACATAAGCATAAATCACCTTCTTTCCTGCTAGATTTGAATCCAACCAGACAGCAAGAGGAAACGGCCTCTATTTTCAAGAGCCAAGTGGGTTTCATTTGCATGATATAACTGGAAATAAGTGGTTACGCCGCATTCAAACAAAATCTAGGGCTGTTTATTATCCCACAGATCTCAGTATACGGCGACATCCAAATGCAGTGCCTAGAATCGGTTAGAAAATAAGTGTGAAGCTATTATAGGAAATTCCACTTCAGGTAAGGGAAGAAACTCATTTTTCCATGAGAAAACATTTGCTCGAGAGCTGAGAACTCCCCAGGGACGCAGTGGAACTCAATCCTCCAGCTCTTACTGGAGGATTCCAGGCCTCCAAACCCCGGGCCGGGAGCCTACCCCACACCTTTCCGGGGTTTGAAGCCAGGTGGTGGCACAGACCATTCTCCAGGGGCTGCACAGCTGAGGCAGCCGTCCACTCTGGGAGAAGGTCAGCTGCAGACTCAGTGCTCCGGGAACCTGGAACACACAGCAGAAACTGAGGCGCAGGCAGTGTTCATGACCAGAAACGGTGCTTTGGCAGGACTGTCAGAGGGCAGAGGAACTGGGTACCAAGTTGGCAATCAGACCTCCGCTAAGGGGGTGGCCCCACATCCTAACATGCGAGGGTGTGAGGAAGACAGGAACCTGGCCTGGAGACGGCGCGAGGACATCCTTCGTCACAGGACGAAGCCAAGGAAACCTGCACGACATATCCATACTTCAGAAAACAACCACCACTGCTGATCACTCATGACAACGGCACAGATTAGGTGAAGCAATAGGTCGGTGAAGGTTCGTAAGCCATGAGCCTGTGAGAGGGATGCTCGGAACAGCCACCGGCAGCCCCACTCCTGGACGAGGAGAAGCAGAAACATGTATAAACTTTGTAAAACACAAATGGGACAGAACAGAGGAGAGAAGCCAGCGCCCAGAGCCTGGGGCCCCTGGGTAACAACCTGCTGTCAGGGGCAGGGAGGGACGCCCCCAAACTCCGTGAGGTCAGACGATGCTCTGGGGACAGCGGCTGACACACCACGTCCAGGCGTTAACACCGGACCCTGAGGGGTGAGGACAAGAAACTTCCACTCTGGGGACAGTGCTGCCTGTTAACATCCAGAGGAGACCAAGCTCTAAATGTGCTCCAGGTCACGGCCCCTCACTCCCAAACAAGACAGGAAGCACGTTCTCTGCGCTAATAGCAGTACAGCCCGCTGGGGGCACACAGCGCAGCTGCACACACGTCCTTTGTTTCAGGGGAGAGACTCCTCTTGTGAAAAAAGTGAGTTTTACACAAATGGGACAGGATAGAGGAGAAGATCATGTTAACCCTTAACACTGTTACTAGTGAATATTAATGTGTTTACAAAGCACTGAAGAAAAATTCATTTTAGGTTGTTTTCAAAGGGGTGGGGGTGGGGTGGGGAGAAGGAGAGAGACAGACAGAGACAGAGAAACTGAGGGTGGGGGAGGGGGGAAGGAGAGCGAGACACAGAGAAATTGAGGGAGGGGCCAAGGAAGAAGGGAAGAGGGGGAATAGTATACTCTTTCCATTATTTTTTTCTTTAGGAAACGAATGAAAGATTATTTACAGATTACTTGAAAGGCTCACTCAGGTTTATGCTTATCCTTTTTCCAGGTTTTAGTCCAAATATATGACACTTGAATGTTTTTCCCTTTAGAATCACCAAAGGTAATGGGCATCTCCCATTTGGCTCTTGGAAAACCGTGTGAAGAACCTGCACCGCTTCCCAGAAGATCCCGGGCTCGTTCACGGAGCCCCGGGCTGCTGCTCTGACTGGGGGACGCTCGCTGTCGTCCTGGGAGCCACGTCTGCGAGGTTACATCCTATGGTCATGGCATGGGAGCCGTAAATGGAACATAAAAGAACCGCCGTGTGAGACTCACAGCAACAGGAAGCTGTGTTCTTTGCCTCTTCCTTTGTGCTTTGGGATACAAGAGGCACTTTTAAGTGAAATTGCTGTAAGGTAGATTAATGGGGACGCCTTTTGGTTTGTAACTCACAAGGCAGTCAAAAACGCTCAAAGACTCTGAGCTGTGCGGTCGAACAGTCCAGCGACGCTGGCTGTTATCCCAACAATACCTGCAAGTTCCCTGGCCCCCAGCCAGGTTGTGTAAGAGATGGAGACACAGGCCGGGTCAAGTTGAAGGACCCCTGCCCCCACCCACCTGCCAACCAGGACAGACCCAGGTAATCAGTGCGCCCGGGAGCCTCTCTCGGCCCGGCTCCTGACAGGGCTCTGCTGTCACAGGTGCGACTGCGGGTCAGAGCAGTAAGAGAAAGGCTGCTTTGAAATCCGAATTAAACTTAAAAAGTAAAGTTCCTGGGGAAAAAAAGAGGAAGGAAAAGGGGGGGGGCCTCTGCTGTATTCTACTAAAATTCTTCAAAGGGGAGGGTCAGGTTGGCTTGAGGCAAACACAAACCTTAGGTGTTTGGAGAAGGAGCTACAGGTGTGTGAAGCAGGTGAGACGCACGCAAACACGGTCACCCTGAAGAACAAGTTCACGGTGACAAGGGTGAGGAAGAGAAGTCCTACTGTTCCTTGTGGGGGGCTGACCTTTCCAAACGACACTCCTCTGGGGTCTGGGCTGTAGCAACGACGCCCCCAGCATGTTCCCAATTACTGTTTTCACACAGCCCTTTAGGACGCTCAGTCCATTCCCGGAAGAAGAAACCACCTAACTGACAACAACTGCCCGTCACCAGTGACCAGGCGTTTCTGCCACCCAGGCCCCAGAATTGGGCTGTGACTGAGGTCCCCTCAGGGGCCTCTCTGTGGACAACTGGCGTGTATCCGTCCTCCGCTCATCTGTGCACAGACATCACATAAGGCGGGTTTCAGGATCCACGAGACGATCCAGATTGTCACACAAACACCTCCCCCCTGCCTCCACCCCAAGGGCATCCGCAGGCCTACCTGCTTTCTAGGAAGAGCTGTGCGTGTCCCCGCAGCCCATTGCTCACTGGAGGAAGGGGCAAGGACAGTCCAGCCATGAACTGCAGGCCCCCAAGGAGGCAGTGGCCCCCCAGTCACAGTCTGAAGTAGGACGGGTGATGGGACTGACAGTGGGGACTTGGGGACAGGGATGAGGCTCAAGCCCACTGGGGAGGGAGCAGTACTAGCCCCTGTGAGGCCCTGTCTGATTTCAGCGTAACTGGGGGCCTCTCCACCACATAGGTCAGTGGCAGCAGATTCTGAAGCGCCGCCCCACTGCAGGGCCTCAGCAGGGCAGCCCTGAAGGGAGATAGCCTGGGAGTAGGGTCTGAACTTCCACAGCCCCGCGGGAGGCCCTGGGTCTCATGGGAGAAGTGCCCAGGACGGCTAGGCTAGTCACCCAGGGCCAGGGCAGGGCAGCTATGCCCATCCCCCCCCAAGGAAGGTGCCCCACCCTCTCTGATGCTCTGGAGGCCCTGAGGCCAAGGGCTGCATTTGCATCAGAACAGCTGGGCCCTTCAGCCTCAGTCCCTGCTGTTAAAGGGGCATAGCCTGCCCAGCTCTTCCCCAGCAGTGTCACCCCGTCTGCCAGCTGTTAGCCCGAGCTGTCCCAGAGCAGGCTCCCCACTCTGGGCAGGGGTGCGGGTAACCCGAGGGGAGTGGCGCTGGGCAGGACAGCAGGACCCTCCTGTGCCCCCACGCGCTCTCCCGGGCGCCACATCGAAACTTTCACTGCATTCTGTTAGAACCTGGCCCTGCCGAGTAGGAGGTCACAGCAGATGTGTAAGCTCAGCCACTGCCTTTCACCATGAGGCTGGCTCCCTGGGATGCGGGAAATCTGACGGTGTCTGAGGAGACCTGAATTCAAAGCTGAGGCAACCGGCCTCCAGGTGTAACATCACGTGGGCCCTCAGCCAGTTGCCAGGGAGGGCAGGCCACTGTGTGTGTGACGGCAGCTGTGACACATGCCCACAAACCCTGCACTGCAACCCAGGGACAAGGCGAGCCATGGGCCTGCCACCTCCCCCAGGCAGGTGCCAGCGCCGCTCAGGACCTGATGAGCACAGGGGCTAAGAATGGCCTGGACGCCGCGAACAAACCGGCAGGGACTCAGCACAGCTGGGCACGGGCACCGTTCCATGCACAGGTAGGCAAGGAGCGACCCCAGTCAACACTCTGCTACTAAAATCCTTGCACCCGAACGAGGAGCTCACTTCATTTCAACAAGCGCGGCTTGAAATACAAGTATTTCTACCAAAGATGGGAACCCCGCCTGAAGTGCATGTCACACCTGCAACCTGGATGCCTCGACGCAGAAAGAGCATGGGCTTTACGCCATCCGCGCAAATGGTACAGACCACACTGACTCAGCATCTGCGCTCCAAGCTCTTGTGAAAAGACCAATGTCCTTTTTAAAGTGGGACCAAGGATAAGATGGGGCACAGTTGTCTCCATGTTAAGTGTGGTCCTGGTCCTCATGCTCGCGTCACACACGGTGAACACACAGCTCAGGTCCCTTGGAAACATACCTCTACTCCTTGCAACGTAAAACTCATCTACTCCTTCGAGTCTGAGCTGAAGGGTTCAGGGTCACCTCAAAGACGCGAATCGTTCTGAAGACTCGCTCACTGCAGGAGGCGCCTCCTGGCTCAGGGCCAGCTCTCTTCCACCCGACACAGTTTACGCTCAGGAGGGTCTCACTGCCCAATGCACTCACGGCGGATCTCCTCCAGCCCCAGGCAGTGACCCTGACAGATGCTCAGTCCCTGGGTGGTGACCCCGAGAGGGTCACTCGATCCCCAGACGGTGAGCCTGTGAGGGACACCCTTTCGCAGGATCTGCTAGGACTCAGGGCCACTCCCCACACTAGGAAGCAGGGAGAGGCACAAAGCCCCCCTCCCTGATGCTGCTCCTGGATCATAAAGGAAGCACCTGTCCAGGCAGAGGGCTGCCCTGAATGAATTGGGCTGTTCTGGGGGCAGAGGGAAGAGCTGGAGCCTGGGCGGGGCCGGGGGGACTGAGTCCAGGAGGATCCTGTGGGGGAGACAATGTGGACGCAACTCCTGGAGCACCCCCCCAACCCCCGCCCTGAGCCCAGTCCCCAGCCCCAGGGCCGAGAGCCTACCTGTGCCAGGTGGAAGCACGGGGTCCAAGTTCCAGGCCACGTGGCTCAGCACCTGCACCCGAGAGTCCACACATCCCGCCTCATGAACGTACTTGTGAAGAGGGCACAACTGAACGGTGGTTCCTCAGACCCAGCCGCTCCTCACCTGAACTGAAGGCTCTGAGGACCCGATTCAGGGCTCGGGTCAAAACTGCCCCCAGGCCAGATTAATCTATAGCCATGCAAAGTAATCACGATTAGAGACAAAGCTTTACAAGCCCACTGGGTCCCTCCCCCTGGAAAAGGGTACGTTCTCACAACCTTTCTTCTAAAATGCATCTTCCACGCTTGCAATACTGATATTTCTGAACAATGGTTTGAAAATCTGTGAACAGACGCTGCCCACAGAGGAGCAGGGGGCTGTGAGCCCAAAAGCATCTCAGGGGTCGATTCTGTGCCCCTCCCAGCACAGGTGAGCTGCATGAGGGCCTCACGGCACCTGAAGGCACTTGTCGGCGCCCTACCTCCCTCTGAGCACCGCCTCCCCCACCCCCAGGGAGGAATCAGGTCCTCTGGCCCAGCCTGCTCACCCCCACCCAAGACCCAGCTCCTCCCTCCTGACTCACACCTCCGGGGGCGGGGGGCCACTTCCGCCACCTCCGCAAACACACCTGCCTCTGCCCTCCAGACCAGACACCAGCTTGTCCACAGTTATCACGGGCCCCCCACCTCGGCTCGGTCCCTGGCCCAGGGGAGAGTGTGTGCCACAGCAGCACCTCCATGATCGGTGTCTCCCCACACAGACCGCTGTCACATCTCTGCTCCAGAAAACAATGTCTGCAGCTTCAGAAATGGGGGTTCAGGCAGTACCATGTGGAACCATCTGAGTTTGGCCCGGACCTGCTTTGGGAAGGATGTCAAAGAGACTGTGCCGGTTTTTCCAATCCCTTCCTGATGACAAGCGTCCAGGAGGTTAAGTGGTAGTGGTGATTTTTAAAGCTCCCCCCTCCCAAAGCTTTTGGACTCTGCAGGGCAGCTCTGGGTCTCTCTGCGGGCTTACAGCAGGTTTATCTTCAGCTTCCTTTTGGCAAAAGCAGCGCTGGGATCTCTCTTCCATTCGTTCAGCCAAGAGCTGTTGGCTGCCACTGAGTGTTTGCCTTGGTGTCTGCGCCCTCCCACCATCTATGTTCAGATTCAACTGCACTGACTTTTATGCACTTCCTACCACGGCCCACGTATTGTGCTGGATATTTTCAAATACATTATCTGCCCTGGTCTGGCTGTGAGGGGTACGCGCCACCCCACCCCCTCCACTTAAGATAAAGGGACCAAAGGAGGAAGGAAATGGTCTGAGCCTTCTGTGAGGCTGCATGGTCCCCACCGTGTGGAATTCCAATTCCAGCCTAGATTTTCTGACTTCAAGTCCTCCTCGCCCCAAACTACCCCTGAAGCCGCGGAGGGTGGCCTTACAGACCCCAGCGGAGGTTGCCGGGCGCTGGCCCTCACTGCACCCAGGAAGGGGCACACGGCACGCACATTGCGTGCAAGCGTGGCCCACTCCCCGGACCCAGGAGGCAAGTCCTGTCCTTGTATTCCAACCTGTGTGGCCACAGAGAGATGGAGGGAAGGCAAACGGGTTCAGCATCATTTAGTCAACAACTCCCTAGACCCCATGTAGCCTGGAAATGGAGGGGTTTCCTCGTCCTCATGAGCTCAGGCCCAGGCAGGGGTCTCTCAGCTGACATCGGCCACACCCACCGAGTAACAGACACCCACTCAAGGCCACACTCTCGGGTCCCACATGCAGGACTGCTCCCCCGCCCTGCACCTCCAAGGACCTCCACGACCCCTCGCATGCCTGCTGGGGGCCGCGCTGTCCCTGGGCAGAGACTCTGCAGGGTGCCCACAAGGGCTGGCTTCCCAGCACTGGTGCCCGGCAATGACACTCTGCCTTCTGGGAAAGTGGACCATGGCGTCCTGTCACTGAGCACCTACAAGGATCCAGCGCACCTGTACTGTCCCTGCAGGTGGCGGCGGCTGACAGAGGCCGGGAGAAGAGGCTCAGAGGATCTAAGCAGACAACACGGGCCCGTTTTCAGTTTGCCGTTTTAGATCTCAAGATTGCTGAGCTCCGCCACCGTTCAAGTGCCTGTCCTGAGAGCACCAGCCCTGATTTCACGGGAGCCAGTGCTCTCACTGCGGGAACACGTGCATTTTCCTGATTAACTGGGCTTTACCGTTGCCCAAAGGAGGAATTCCTGAGAATGCCACCGTATTTATGCCATTTAACAAAACATGGCATAGCTTCTGTGACATGTTAGGTGCTATTTTAAGCACCCCGTGCAAACAGAAGCACATTCAATCCTCCTAACAACCTTGTATAGTAGCACCTTAGTCCGCGCAGGCTGCAGTAACAGAAGAGCACACACACAGGTGGCTCGTACATTTGTTCTCACAGTTCTGGAGGCTGAAACCCGAGACCAGGGTGCTGACCCCATCAGGACCTGCTCTGGGCTCAGGCTCCTGAGTCCTGAGTGGGGAAGGGGGCGGTGGAGGGGGGGAGGTCTGTGAGGTCTCTGTTATCAGCTGCTAATCCACTCAAGGGCTCCACCCTCGCCCTCATCACCTCTCCAGGCCCCTCCTGACACCACCTGGAGGTGAGGGCTCAGCAGGAGTTCGCATGCAGACACCGCCTCCTGCAGGTAGCTGGCTACCATGATCACCCCAGCTATCAGGGGAAAAGTCTGGGCGGTGCAGGGGGAGGAGCTGAGCCCAGGGGGCGTGGCCAAGAATCTAAGCCTCCGCCCCACACTGTCTGTCATCCCGGGGCGTGCAGTAGCTGCAGGGACATTCGGACACTGAGCCAACCCCATCCCCGGCCCTTTGTGCTTAAATTATTTCCACCACACAGTCCCATCGGCACCCCAGGCTGTGGGCTATGACGGCGCCTCGCGGGACCCGGGCTTGCCCTCCGGAAGGGGTCCGACGCGCGAGCCCGCGTCCTCTGTCTTCTCTCAGCCCAGGTAAGTCCCCGCCTGGACTAACAAGAGCCGCTCTCCGGAGGGTCTGCAAACTCACACATTTCAGCCAAGTCCTTTTCCAAGAAACTTCCAGCCCCTCCCTCCCACCTAGATCCTGACTCTGCTGTTATGTCCCTTTCCTCCCACTTTCTCATTGTAGTAAAATACATACAACATAAAACTCACCACGGTCACCACTGCCAAGCGCACAGCTCAGGGCATCAAGTCCATTCTCCATGTCGTGTAACCGTCACCACCATCGTCTCCACAACTTCCTGACCCTCGCAAATGAGCCTCTATCCGCGCTGAACACAGACTCGCCACCCACCCCTGGACCTTGACGCCAGTCTACTTTCTGCCTCTGAGGACCTGACTCCTCTGGAGGCCTGGCCTGAGTGGACCCCTACAGACATGTCCTTCTGCCTGGATTAGTTCAGGGCCATCCACCTGGAGCAAGGGTCAGAATCCCCTTCCTTCCCAGGGTGAGCACCACACGGTGTGGACGACATGGTCAGCTCATCCACCCTCTGTGGGTGAGCCTCCTTGGCCCCCGGTTCTGGCTGCTGTGAACCTGGGTGTAACTGACAGCGGTCACTAGGAGCTGAAACAAAGACCTGAAAATAGGATGGTTTCTTCAAAACACATAAAGGGAAAACACAAGCCAAGCTGCGGTTCACGACCTCCTCCAGAAAAGACTCAGGATAAGCCCGGACATGCTCGTTGTCTGCCCTGACGGAAGGAGGGCTGAGCCCAGGCTCCGACGTGATGGGACAAGCAGGGCCTGAGCTGGACAAAAGCAGCAGCGGGGGGTCGTGAGGGACACCCAGGTCCCCTCAGGGCTGCTGGTCCCCAAGCCGGGCGGGGAAGCGAGGTGCTGCCACTTAGGGGAGCAGAGAGCAGGGCCCTGGGCACAGCCACAGCAAGGCCGTGAACGTCTGTGGTGTGTGAAAAGGCTCCGCTGGGGAGAAAGCGAGGAGGAAAGCAGAACCGGGATAGACGCCATGTGATGCAGAAAGCCACCACGGGCAGGGTCAGCATGGACTGCCCCCAGCCAAGGGGACAGGGGTCTGTCTTGGGCTGAGAGGCCTGACCTTCCCACTTTGGCTGTGGCCCTTCCTTTGCCTCAGCTCAGATGAAACCCCACGGGATTGTGACCAGCTGGCTTCCCGTGGATGGCCTGGGGTCTCAGCCCTTGTCCAGAGAGCACAACCACCTGAAGACCCACCGCAGACGGCCTCCTGGCCCTCTTGGGCTGCACGGGCTCAGACCCAAGCCCTGGGTGGCCCTCCTTCTGGGCAGGGATGATCGCTCAGCACCCACCCTGTGCCCTGCCGGGTGACCGACTCCTGCCCCCAGAAAGCCCTCTGGGGACCCCCACTGACCCCCCCCCGTCACTGCCCCAACCCCCACAGATGCAGTCAGCCTCCAGCAAAGATCACAGAACGAATAAGCTGCCCAGCCCTGCTCCCTCCATGTCACCCAAGTTAAATAAACCCACCAGATTTAGTACTGATGCGTCGGGATTATTTAGTCTTCCTGACCTGAGCAGCACACAAGTCACATTTTATTTATTAGGAAGGGAAATCTGTTTTTGGTGCATCTAACTCGGCCTTCTCCATGCAGTGAACAGACTTGGCGTAACAGACCACCTGCCCTCGCTCTGCTCATCCGCTAAGACTCTTCCCAGAAGAAAGTGTATCTGAGATGCTTAAGGAAACCCGCTTCTAGGACTCATTCACCACGGAGCCCACAAAGCCCAAACGGCTGTATTTTCCTTGTGAATCTCCTCTGACACCGCCCATCACAGGCCCAGCTCGTGGCAGGGGCCAGGCTGGGCTGGACGAGCCCTGCGACGCACAAGTTCATACGCCTCGCTGTTCGCAGAACGCCACAAACCACAGCAGTAGTGCTTGGCCAGCGGTCATACACCACACCATCACGGGGCCAGGCATCTGTCCCTCTGTCCTGACCAGGGGATGCCTGCTGGGCGGCTGGCCACTGGAACTCCTGCCACTGGAACTCCTGTAAAACTGTGGACTTGTCCCATGTTAGAGATACCCAAGCTTCATTATGTTAGTCCATGACCCCAGGGGACGATGTGATCCTCGAGGTCATTTTTAGTTAACTCTTATTCTCTGGGCAGAGGTAGGCGCTCCCCTTAATCACCTCAAGAGTTAGGTTTTCTCCCAGAACCATCAGAGCTGGGACAGCTATTCAGTCACTGGGGTTGCTGTGACTGCTCCCCTCCCGGGCAGCAGCAGGAAATTATCTGAAGCCACAGCCTGGGTTCGTTACATGACCACATGAAGGTGCTGAACCCTTAGGACTGTGTGACCCGCCCCAGGGCACCCATAGATCTGTGTTGCTGGCCTGCCTGTGGGTGTTGAACTGGGTTCCAGGGAGTTCAGGAGCCTGTAGGCACGCCCCCCACAGCCCCCCAACCCCAAGCCACTGGTCCTGGCGGCCAGTGACCAGGACCATGGCCTCCTGGTTCCAGTCCTGCATCTGGCGGAGGTGGAAGCATGAACACCCTGAAGTCTGTGCTATGACTTAAACTTGATGTCCTTCGATCTGACTTTGTAAATGTAAGCCAGAGCATGAAAAAACACTTAGCAGCATTCACATGGCCATGGGCGGCCCCTGCAGGCCCTGCCCCAGGCGGTCTGGGAACCTCACACCACAGTCCTTTCCAGTCCCACTGGCTGAGCACCTCCTGAGTGCAGGACACCCCTGTCCCACCCTGTGCTCTGGTGCCAGGAGTTGGGGCACCCCTTCCCACGCAATGCATGGGGAGAAGGACCAGGGTGGGTGGTAAGGACCTCTGCGGGGCAGTCCACTCAGACACACCGCACCCCAGGGCTTTAGTCCATGCAGAATGCCCCAATTAGGAGAAGCTGGGGTTCCGCTGGTGCGTGAGGGAGTGGGGGGGTGGGGTATGGCCTCTGGAGGCTGCCAGGCTGTCACCACCCTCTCTTGCAGGTACGCTGGCGACAGGAACTTGCTGGGCCTCTTGAGAGACCCCGCAGACACGGATGGAGGCAGCACCCTAATGTCAGCCCCTCTGCGCTGAGGATGCAGCCTAATTAGGGTAACTGTGGACCTCCCAGCCCACCTGATTAAGGCACCCATGGACCTCCCAGCCCACCTGATCCATGAGCCAGGCCTTCTTCCTCTGTGGGGACAGGGGAAGCACCGGGACCCCTGGGACGCACTGCGCCAGGTATGAACAGCTGGGCCTGCCCAGCCTGAAGGCGACTGCTTCCCCCTCAGGTATGTGGCTGTGTCTGTGGTAAAGAGTTCCCATAAAGCTGTTCAGGCCTTTCTCAAGCCCCGGTGGACCACGAGTCGGTGTTCCGTAGGGACGTACCTGTGGCCTCAGTCACTGGCCATCCCTGAGCTGAGGGCTGCACAGCCTGTGGCCCCAGGACAACCCAGGACCTGTGTCAGGTTGAGCCCCAGCCCCGAGTAGACCAGCTGCATGCATCCTGACCCCAGTGCACTGGATTCTGGTGACAGCCACCCTGCCTGCTCACTGTGGGGCCTTAGGAGGAAGGTGATGGGTCTCAGAGAGGCAGGCCTGTCCTCGCCAGAACCCCGTGAACCTCATCCTCCCCAGAACCCCTGAACCGTGTTTCCCAGCCTCCCTGGTGCAGACTGGGACCCACCCGCACCCCCCTAGGGAATGCATCCCCTAAATATCCGAGCACCTCTGGCCCCAAATCACGGCTCAGGCAAGGGAATAATGCCATCCAGGTGAGGGCTTGAGACGCCCCCTGGGAAGGCCCCATATGCCCCCAGAGTGGACGCCATCTGAGGCCACCTCGCAGCCCCCTGGCAGCCCTGCCCCCGAGCTGCCCCGGGATCCCCTCCCCTCCCCCTTCAGCAGCTCTACGGGCTGCCTGAGCCGAGTGAAGAAAGCATCTTGCAGAGCCAACCCCGTTTGCGGGGCTCCCGGGCTCACCCCCAAGACTCATCCTGCTGTGAGAGGAGCTGACCTCCGACTGCACGGCACCCTTGCGGTCGGAAGTCTTTGTTTTCTTGGGCTTGTGGCTTTGCTTTGTGATCCCCTGTGAGCTCTGTCCTCACATCACAGCCCCCACAGTCCTGTCTGTGAACAAGGCTGGGGAGCAGGGCTAGGCTGGGGGCAGCGGGGGTGGGGGTCAAGAAGCGCCAGGGCCACCCCTCCAAGTGCAGCTCCACCAGCCTCCTCCGAGCGTGCTGATAATGTAGGATCCGGCCTTTGAAAAGTTCAGACACCAAATTCCAAGCCGGGGCTTTCAGCTCAGAACACAGGACTACAAACATTTCTAACGGTAAGACAGTAAAAGGGATAATTCGCCCCCTGAAATTACTCTAGACTTAGCTCCTCTCGGCCCCGATTTTACAGGGAGGCGCCCAGCCCACTGAGTGATTTAAGACTGAGATGTAGATTCCTCTGTAAAATGAGAGCGATGACAGATAACATTTTACAGTGTGTATGGTTTTAAATATATTGACCTGATTTTTTTTTTTCTCTTTGAGCATTTCTGACGGGAGTAAATGCTTCTCTGTGATCTGAAATGTACTGGCTGCTTTTACTTTGTGGTAAAATAAACATAAAATTTACTATTTCACACCCCACTGTAAGTGCACAGCTCAGTGGCCTGAAGCAAGTGCAGGGTGTTGTTCAACCATCCCCACATCGCCCCAGAACCTTCCACCCTCCCAAGCCGGCACCACTTCCATCAAATGCTGACTAGCCACCCCCCACCCCCCAGCCCCACCATCTACTTCCTGCCTCTGTGACAACAAGACTCCGGGGACCTCGCACCTTGCACACGTGGAATCTGGACCTGAACTTCGTGCCTGAACCATCTGATCACAGCACCCTCTGCCCTTCCCGGCTGCAGCGTGGTCAGCTGCCCTGTGACAGCCCTTTCCTAGGCTAATACTCGCTGCCCCACCAGGCTGGCTCCTAGTCCCAGACACCAATGCGGCCATGTCCTTTTCTTTCCCAATATATGAGAGACACTTTGGAAGTCACTGACATTACATTTCAGTAAAAGTCCTCATTCAGCGAGGCTTCAAGAGGAGGCAAGGCCTTAAGGATTTGCCCTCAGGGATTTCTCGATGTCTGAGAGGCTTCGTGCTTAATTACCCAGCTGGGACAGAACCACAAGCTCCCCCCACCCCGAGCCACCAATGAGACCACCGCAAATCCAGTCTTTGGGTGACAGTGTTCAGAACCCCGGTCAGCGTGCTCTGCCCACTCCGCGTACACACTGTGCCCGGGATCAGGCAGACCCACATCAGAGACCTGCAGGCGGCACGTGCCTGCTGGCTCTCAGGCCCCAAGACACCCACACGCAGAAAACTGTCACATTGGCCCATCACCAGAAACCACTCGGGTAAAGTAAAATGTGTCTCTTGTTGCTTAATTTCAAAGTGGGTTTCACGTGGACAGCTGCAGAGCAACGGGACCGCTTTGGTTGAAGGGTTGCTGCAGGAAACGGATTTTGCACTGCTACCACCTGTAAGAAACTTAAGCCCGCTTTTCAAATCCAGCCATCCCTGCAGAGCTTGTAACCCCTCCCAGGCCCACGCAAGGACGGGGAAGGGGTGGGGAGCTCTGAGGGGAGGCTGAGCCCCTGGTGTGTGTGTGTGTGTGTGTGTCTCTGTGTGTGTCTGTGTGTGTGTGTGTGTGTGTGTGTATGTTCCCATCCCGTTCAGGCATGAAGTCCGAGAACTCCCCTGCGGACTGACTGCTACCCCTTCACGTTCTTGTAAAGGCCTGAAACACAGTACGAGCAACGTGCCATTACTGAAATAAGGGCCTGAAACACACATCTGCATGGATCAGGAAGGGGATGATCTAAGTGTGCGTGAACTGTCTCAGGAAGCCAAAGGCTGGGTAAACATAATGACCCGAGCTGCTGCTAAATGCCATCCTCGTCAAGCACCAACGTCTAAATGTCAGGCTGCTCTGGTGAGTGAACCGGCAGCTCTCGAACAAGCCACCGCTTGATGGCTGCGGGGAGCCCTGTGCAGGTTCGCCGCAAATTCCCACACGGAAGCAGTGAGGAGCAGGGACCTCCAGAGTGAACAGAGACGCGGCTGCAGGCGTGGGACCACTGGGCGGGAAGGTCGGGAGGGCCGAGTCGTCGGAGCTGCTCGCGGCCTCACCTCTATGCCTCCCCGCACGCCGGGCACGTGCAAGCAAACCGCTTTGAGAACCATCAACCGCTCTCACTGGCATCTCCGCAGAGCACACAAAGTACTCCCTGTTTTCTTTCTAATGTTGTGAAGTTTTCGAGCTGTTCCTAGAGCAGCCTGGGAGGACTCACAGCTGTTCATAAAAGTTCCAAAAAGAAAGAGCAAATCCAACGAAATTTCAAGGCACACAGGGCTTTAGAAAGCTAGGTGCCGGGAACGTTAGCAGCATGGACTTAGGATTCTCTTTCCATTTTTGCCTTCAAAGACTTTCTTTAAAATGTCATAATAGTAGTATTTTCTACATGCACATCAACCAGGAGGAGACAGCCCTGAAGTGCCCCCTTCCCAAGGAACCGGCTGTTGAAACTCACGCTGGAAGGTACAGCCAGTGACGTTACAGTTATGGTTTCCAAGACATCCAGAGCAAGAGAAAAGGAAAAGGGACACATCCAGGGACTGGGGGCAGGTACAGCACCTACCCACAACCATTTCCAAGCCCTGGGCCAGTTTCCCAAGCAAACAGCTTGGCCGCGTCGCCAAGTCTGTGTCTGGGCAGGAATGCCTGGGTTTGCCCACAGGCTGTGAGAGCCGACCCTGCAGAGCTCCCCCCACCCCCAGCAGGAAGGTTAAGCCACAGCCCCGTTCACACCCTAAGCCTTTCCACCTGAGGACACAGAGAGAGGACACCAATATGGGCCAGGAGAGGACACCGACATGGGCCCCGACACTGAACCTCAGGCTCCAGCACTGGACACGGCCCAGCCCCTACAGGCGACATCAGGACCCAGAGGCTGGTGCACGTCCTGCTAGCATCTTATTTACTATCTCACACCTGAGTGACTCATGTCCAGTTGAGTTTGCAAAGGCAAATGCTCTTTGGGGAAACAGCTGGGTGTGGGGAAGTGCGTCTGGGATGTGAGTATGGAGCGCTGCTGCGGGCTCAGCCGTCCTCCAAGATCCGTGTGTGCCGGGCAGGGAGCTGCCTCTGGAAACTTCCACATGTGTTGGTTTAAAAGAGAACCAGAGGTCTATCTGCAGTGAGGTCACTCTCTGAGGGGCCTCTTCAGAGCAGAAACTGTGTATGGGGCGGGGCGGAGGCTGAGTACGGGGCGGCAGGACAGCCAGTGCCCCTTGGCCCCGGGCAGGTCTGCACAGAAGGAGGGCTTGCTCTACCACAGGGGCATTTCTGAGACGAGGCTGGTGGGTCTGGACCAACTAGGGTGGTTTTGCCCAGAGTCCTTGGGGATAAGCACGACCCAGATGCACTTGCAATGCTGCGTTTCTGAGCCCCAACCCAAACCCTCCAATCCAAGTTTCTGTGGAGGAAGCGAGTTGGAGCTGAGCAATCTTTTAATCTTTAAACAAGGGTCCCAGGTGCTTCTTCTTAGGGTAGGGGTTTGGGCATAATCTGCCTCCAGTTCTGTCACCATGCAGAGTGCAAATATGGGTCCAATTTTAATCCAGACATGCCGACAGCACACTTTGCATGTTTGCATTCTGGTAATTAGGAAAAAGATTCAGGGTGATGTCATTTCTAAACAAACCTGTTTTGAAGATGTTTACTTTAAGTCTTTTCTTCATTTAACATTCTAGACCTTGATTGCTGAGAAATGAACTTCTTTCTTTCAAAATATGCAAAGTGTCCTAAAATCATCAGGTATTCTTGGTGTCAGATTCAGCTGGAGCATGCTCTCCAGGGAAAGGCTGGCAAACATTTGCTCAACAGACATTTCTTAGGCATCTCATGCTTAAGACCCATATTGAAAAATGAATTAACTCTTACTAATGTGTACAACTGCTTTATCACCCTTTTACTATGGATTCTAGAATTAAAGCAGTTTTTTTCTGATATTGAAAGAAGAAAAGATAACACAAAGAGTGAAGCCTCACAAATTTTCCTCCATGGCTCAGGACCATCTGGCCCGAGAGCTGATGGAGCAGCAATCACAGTTCCCAGGGCATCTGCTGTGTGTTAAATGGCCTCACTTCTGGCTTTGACCTTCACGACCATCTTGATGGGGGGGGGGTGTTCATATCCCATTATTAAAGGAATACTCCTGGAAGGAACAAGAAACAAGCCCCAAGCTGTTTCTTATTCCATATCCTCTTGCTGACAACAGACACGGGGAACAGTCCTCACCCAAGTTGGAGCCCTGAGAGGGGCCTGGCTGTGCCCCCACACGTGAGGGGTGCTGGGCCAGGAGCCTGGGTCTGGGCGGGCGTGGGGGGCACCCACCACTTAGACATTGGCCACCTGTTGGTGAGTCCATACCCAGGGCAGGACAGAGGGCCGAGTGGCCTCTGCAAGGCTCTGTGCCTCCTACATCTGGCCCAGTAGTCGTAGCCTCCACCCCTGGGCTTCTGTGTCTGTCACTTAGAAATACCGAGCAAAGGGCAACGAGTGGCCCATCTCTGCTGAGTGAGGGTCAAGGTTATTGCCATGGACTTAAGTTCTGTGCCCCCCAAACCCATGTGTTGGGCCCTAACCCCCAGGGGGATGGTGTGGGGGGTGCTGTGAGAGGTGAGGGGTCATGACGGCACTAGTGCCCTGAAGACAGAGACCCCACAGACCCCAATGTTCCTGCACCCAAGGACAGAGGAAACGCTGTCTGTGAACCAGGAAGGGGAGGCCAGATGCTGAACCTGCCGGGACCTGGATTCCAGACCTGGGAGAAGTGCCTGCTGGTCACAGCCGCCCAGCCTGCAGTCTGGCGCTGCAGCAGCCTGGGCGGACCAAGACCCTAGAAGAGGGCGGTTCCCGACTGGAGGAGACCGGCCCCCAGCACCAACCGGAGGCATTCTTCCCACTCTAAACAAAATAACCACCTACACAGAGCAACGATGATGAAGACAAACATGAAAGAAGCAGTCCGAAGGTCCGAACGTGGGGTGGATGATGCAGCCGCCATCCTAGGCAGGTGGCTGTGTGGAGTGTCATGCACCCCTTCCTGCAGAAAACACGCGTGCAGGCATGGCCACACCAGTCACCGGTGTGCCCGCTGAACACTCAATAACACAAAATGGAGCGCATGTCTGAAGGCTTTGGATCAAGCCCTAAAGGAGCCTTATGTTGTGATGAACCACAGAATTCAAGTTGCAGTTCATTGGTGTCTCCATAGAAACAAGATGGACTGAAAGACGGGATATTGTCAAAGGACGAAAAAATTTAAGCCTCAGCAGAAAACAGAGAAAAGCACTTGAAGGATTTTTTCCCCCTGGAAAACAAAATTATTCTTTCTCTGTACTGGAAGTGTCTGGTTTCACCCTAAACCCTTGATGCTTTATCCCTGGGGTTCACCATGGCCCCTCCTGACAACCTTCAAAGCCCAAAGAGTGGACGGGGAAGAAACCAGCCCGGAGGGCCTGAAACCACTCACCCGCCAGCTGCTAATGACTTCGATGGCCTTGAAGATGCCCACCCTTGGGTCTGCATCCAGTTTCTACCACCAGGAACCTGGGCTGGGGCTGACTTGTCCCCCAGCAGCCCCCCTCCTCAGAGCTGAGACCTGTCTGTGGCACCTGTGGCTAGAGAGGGACAGATGCCCCCCCCATGTCAGTTGCAGATGCACATCCCACAGCTGGTGCAGGGTCCCCTGTAGGCACCACAGGCCCTGAGCTCGCTCAGGCTTGAGCATCCCCAGACCTAAGCTTCTATCTCCCGGGGGTGGTAACTGTACCTGTCAACGTGGCAGCAGGCATAGGGTCAAACACTGGTCTAGGTGGTGCAGTGAAGGTGTTTTTGGATAGAACTGCATTTAAGTTGGTGGACCCTACGTAAGCAGACTGCCCTCCACAGAGCAGGTGGGCCTCATCCAATCAGTTGAGGGCCCGGATAGAAAAGGATCGAGGTCTCTGAGGGAGAGGGGATTCTGACTTGACTGTCTTTGAACTTGAGCTATAACATCAGGTGTCCCCTGGGTCTCCAGCCAACAGCCTGCCCTGCAGAATTCATAACTGCCAGCTCCATAACTCCTTGAAATAACTCTGTCTCTCTGTAACACACACACACAAACACACGCACACACATGCCCTATGGGTCCCATGTTCTGGGCCCCATGCTGCACAGTGTGTGGCCCATCTGGCCTGTCTGCTCCACAAGGACACCAAATACACACTCGCAGGCAAAGGACGGCTAAGCTCCTTGCTGGAAAATAGCTGAGAATTTCAGACAGCAGCAGAAGTGCCCTAGGCCAAATGCAGGGTCCTGGGCAACTGCCCAGTGCAGGGGGTCCCAGAGGGACCGAGTGGGCACAAAGGGGCCCTCACAAAAGCTGGTCTCTGATGGAGCCAGCCATGTGGTCTCCAGGGAAAGAGACCCAGGCTGCGGGAACAGGTGTCCACACAGTACTCAGGACACTGACCTGAGAGGGGATGGTCCCCAGGGTGGCCAGGGCTGGTCAGAGGACACGGAGGATAGAGGGGACCAGAGGGGGTTGGGCAAGGGAGGAGGGGGAGGAGGAAATGCAGAGCTGGGTCGGGGAGCGTCCGAGGAAGACACAGCCTCACGGCCCTGAACGAGAGTAGTCGATAAACCAGGACCCCCAGGGGCTGGTCTGACACAGAAGTGGGCCATGACACCAAAGAGAAACACTAAACAATAGCAAACGGTCAGAAGGTGAGCGCGTTGCTGTACGTGTGCCTGAGAAGCCTCAGCTCAGGGCATCGGTGGCCGGGGTGGGGGGTTACAGAGAGAGGATTTCTATTCCCTTTTCCTCATGATTGTCCTTACAAGTTGCATTCTTAATAATTAGCTTGTGGTTATAATCAAGCAGAGGAATAAGGCCACTTCCCTGAAAAAAGAAGCCTTTTTGGTTTGCTCTATCAATGCCAAGTTCAGCGGATACTTGTGGACTGCGGACACCTGCTTTAATCTGACCGGTGTCCATGGATCCAACCCACTGCCCACACATGCTCTGACCCCTCTGTGCCCGAGAGCGGGCCTACAGCTGTGACGGTGACACCAGCTCCCACGTAGGGCCCTGGCCTGTTTCTTCCCTGCTGGCCCTTCCACAGCGGGTCAGAGCGCCAGGCCCCATGGTCTCTGTCACAGGCTGACTTTGAGTGAAATGTGTTGAAAGCCAAGCCTGTGAGGCTGAAATCAACACGTGGAGTTGGAACCTAGGCTTCTTGGCCTCTGGACGTGGAATCCCAAGCTGACGGTGCAGAAACACCAAAGGGAAACCCTGGAGCAGAGCTGACCAGACCTCCACCCAGACCCCTGGAATGAGTGAGAGGTCTCCCTGTGGGGGTCGCAGCCCCTTTTGGCTTTCACACAAAAAATAAATAAGCCTACCTCGGGTCAAAAAACTGGAAACACAAACCCCAGATGTCCAGCTTCCGGGGGACCCTGTCTGCCTGACTCCCTGAACTTCAGGGGCCCCACTGGCCCTCCCCTCCCAGGGGACACTGACTGCAGCCTGGCACCTTCCCGTCCAGGCCCATTCCAGATCACTGGGCCCCCGCCAGGCCCCCACCAGGCACCCGGCAGCTGGCCCCAGGAAAACCAAAGGCAGATGTGAGGGGAGACGCTGGGAGGGGGGGCAGAGCACCCTGTCTGCTTCCTTGGCCACTAAGGCTGCCCAGGGGGCAACTGTCTGTGGGGTCAGGCAGGACCCTGCATCTGGCAGACGGTCAGGGCTCAACAAGAATGCGGTCGGTCCGTGTGGGCTGAATGCAGAACTGGCTCCAGAGGGAAACATGCTCAGGTTTGGTTTTGTTCGGAAAACATTCCTTTAATTGGCCATGAAAAACGATAAAATCCCAGTTCTCTTCCACATCCTCTCTCCTCCTCCTCTTTAGATTAACTAGTTCAGTGTTGATAAGAACAGCATTGACTTGGAAGTTGGTACAAACTAGCATTTTTAGCACATTTGCAAAATACCTACTTCCAAACCCCAACAGTGAGGCAAGGCCCTGGGTGCTGCGGCGATGGAGGCGCAGACGTGGCAAAAACCTCCCCAAAGGCCTGGGAGCGGGGTGGCCGGGGAGGCAGGTGGGGCGTGGGGGTGGCGGGTGGTGGGAGGGGGGTGTCCTGACCCCGAGGGGAAAGAGGGCACTACCTGGCTGAGCCCTACACGTCTGGAGAAGGAACCAGGAAGATGCCGCGGCCAGGAGAGGCTGAAAGGGGAAGGAGGTCTGCTCACGCGCAATGACTCCCATGGGAAACTTCGGAACTAGACGCTGGACTGGCCTTGGAGGCTCAGATGCGGCCTGGCGAGTCAGGCATCGGCTAGGGGCCTGGCTCTGCGTCTCCGGTGGGGAAGGTGTGGGTGAAGGTTAGCTGCAGGGCTCAGCATGTGTGCCCTCGAGGGGGGCAGGGAACCTGGGGTCCAGGCCCCGCCCACGAGGACAGATGCGCGACGTGGGCGGGAACACGGTCCTCCGAGTGGTCTGGCGTGAAGGCCATGGCCAGTAACACCCACGCGTCGCACGCTGGGACTACAGGTTTGTAATGGGTATTCAAGTTCTTCCCGATCCAGACACTTGCACAGAGTAGAAATGTTGCTTTATTTTACAGCAAAATAAATGTCCTCACCACGTGCTAAAATCGTGCCTCGGAAGACTGGGCAGAGAGGCCTCCTGGCCTTAGGAGTTTGCATGCCTCCTTTATGGGATACAGGAGTCACCTTCTATTTTAGGAAAAACTTCATTGGGGTGCAAAATAAGGCTTTCTTTTTTTCATTAAATTACATTCATAGCTCCAACTTCTCACTCTGGGAACCTGTGTAATTGCTGGGGTGGACACGCTCACATTTGAAATTAATGCTCTTAAATTCTCTTTTCAATGATCTGCTTTCGAAACATGTTCTCTAACAAAAGACTAATATATAAACTGTCCCCGTTCGGTGAACCGTTAAGATCTGATTCTCATCAATTTATGATGCCAGTTCGTACAATTATGAGGGGAAGGGCCATTTCTAAATTCATACTCAAGATATTCATAAACCATGAATATATGTATACGTTATGGAATGAAGGAGCTCCATTAAAAATATTCAGAGAATAAATATGGATAACGAAGTCAATACAAACTCAAACTCATTAAAGAGCAAAAACAACTTCAAAATCTCCCATAATATCCGATATTTACTAAAATCCAGCAAGGAAGCTGACTGCTCTCCTGGGCTCCCCAAAGCGGCCACAGCAGAGGCCTTGACTTGGGTCAGTGGGGGGAACTGTCCAGGTCCCCTCTGTCCCCTAGTAGGACCCTAGGCAGAATATTCCTCTTAAAATTTAACATCTTCTTCCTCTTTTGAGGCAGAGAGCTTCTATAATTGACTCACATTTCTCTTGTTTTGACTAACAGTGAACCTGAAGTCAAATCTCATAACTAAGTAATTAATTGTGACCGACATTTATCCACTTCCTTTTTTATGAATTTCAACATGTATTTTAACATTCCAATATAATTTAGTTATAAACCCTTTTAAAAAGAAGTTTTAAAGTTTTAAAAGAACAAGGCTAGGAAATAATGCCTGAATTCTACCCTGCCTTCATTTCAAGCAGTTTCAGGAATAGCCTATCTTGAATTCTGCTTTTCCCAGATCGGTCACCACTGGTGATCTCGACAGAGTGGCATTTTGTTCCCACCAGGTTTTTTAATCTGGGTAAAATCTACAAAGAGGAAAGAGCATGCACACTCTTCTTGTGTGCTGACTGCCCTGGTTACTCAGCAGGCCTCACGCGGCCGTGTTAACCTTTCTCTGGAGAGGACCCAAGGACGGAGACAGACTGGCACAGCTTGAAGCCACCACTGTGCCGAGCCCGGCATGTGCCAAATGTGGATTCTTTGGCAAGTGTGTTCCAGAGGCACATGCTTCTCCTTTGGAGTTTAATCGTCCGCGAGTATGTTATTAGTCTGCCTCCCTGAGCCCCAGCATCCCTCAGCGTAGGTATAAGGCCTCCACTGGCATCCCAGGCTTGCTGCTCCCGCCTTAACCAGACCCAGACGCACTATTGCCTCCAAATAAAGTAGTTCTTCCAAAAACAAAGAGAATGTAGAAATGTGAAGACCGGAAAGAGTCAAAGAAGGAAAGAGAAAGAAATGTTTGCAAAATGTTTCAGTCTTTTGCAAGAAGTCCATGAAATTGCTTTCGTTATGTTTTGTCTTTAGGGCCGCACCTGCAGCATATGGAAATTCCCGGTCCAGGGATCCAATCCAAGCCGAAGCTTCCACCTGAGCCATAGCAGAGACAAAGCTGGATCCTTAACCCACTGTGCCACAGCGGAAGCTCCACGACATTGTTTTCGAATTATGAACACAACATACTTGAAGTACGGTTTTCAACCTACTACTTGAGTTCTGTCTCCAATGGGTTAAAATAAAAAGTAATAGGAAGATGTTTGTGGAAACTGCAGGCACCATCCCTGGCAGAGAAAGGGGCTTGCACTTCTGCCTGCAGGGAGCCCTGCCCTTTTCACAGGACAAGAGAGAAGGCCCATTATCCTCCTTCTTAGGGGGTTCCTCTTCTGATTCCATCTAGAGGTCAGGGGACATTTTCCTGTCATCCTGGCTTGAAAGAGCAGGGAGAGACCGACAGCAGCTCAGAATCCACTTAGGGTGGAGATCAGATCGTCTTGTTGACTTCCTTCCTTGGACACTGCGGGTGATGTGAAATTCAGAACACGTGGCCGTGTGTTCAGGCTTACCAAGTTCCTAGCACAGATAAGACTCAACCAACCATGAATGAACAGGATGGAACCAGAAAGAAAAGAAACACACCGTTGATAATATTTCTAAAATATTTCTCATTTACCCTATTTTAAGTCGGGAACTTAGTAACACAAATGGCAGTAGTTAAGAATGATCGCTGAGCTTTCACAATGTGAGGGAGCCTATGAGGGGTACCCATGGGTTAACATTTTAATGTTATTATTACTACTCTGGTCATTACTTTTATGATGATTTCAGGAACTAGCAAACATTAAGAAATGCAGCAAGTTGAAACATTATCCAATTGTTTTTTAAAAACTGAAACAACATACTAATGCAAATTTAATTAGATTTTGCAATCATCTCCTGAATAAAGCCTTATTTTAAATTTTAATATACCAGACATTATACCTGTGTATGAAAATGAAGTATGTATTTATACACATATAAATATGTATTTATATCCACATAAATTTATACCATTAAACCATCAAAATATCCATGGCTTCTTCATTTTTAAAAACATTCTAGATCTAGGAATTTAGAATTCCGGGCAATATTTTACTCTCTTAAAGCACCATTTAACACAACCCATTTCCAGTACAATAGAATAAACAGGACAATTCCTCAGCGTGACACGTAAGTGGATGTGACCTAGTATGGATTTACCACTCACAAGTTATTTTTTTAAAACTTGCTTATGTGAGCGTCTATGACTCATAACCTGAGCTGAGGAAACTGGCTCCTGGAGTCAAGAGCAAGCACGTGCTTCCCAAGGCCCCACTAGGGGCCCCTCGCCGTGCCTCCTTCCTGCTCCCTGTCTCTGGCTCTCCCTCCATGTCCCTCCCTCCTTCTCTCCCCCCATCTCTGTCTCTCTCTGTCTCTCTCTCTCTTCATCCTTCCTTCTTTCCTTTGTAACAAAACAAGTTCTACTTCCTTACTGTGGACCTCACTCTGCTCAAGCCTGGGGGCAGAGGGCACTTTTCAGGCTTGATTAGTTTCCTTCATAACACACCTTGTAAGAGGCCCCGGCCTCCACAGGAGGAAGAGCCCAGCCCTGGTGGCGGAGAACTCAACTGCACTCAGGACCAGCGTCGGCCTCACTGCGACCACGACCTGCTCACCGCATGCCTGACCGCAAGCTCAGCATGTGTTGGGAAGCAAGCCGCAAAAAGTTCTAATGTGTAAGTCCATGTGTGCTCTACCCCATTGCAAGTCCACCCGTGCTCCACCCCACTGCAGGTCCGCCCGCGCTCCACCCCATTGCAAGTCCACGTGTGCTCCAGCCTGGGGCCAGCCTTGTAGGAACGGCGAGGCCATTCTGGGTCAGGCCGCTCCCCATGCATGTGAGTCCAAAATGCATATCCTTGACCAGGTTCCATCTACCCATCTGCAGCATCGAGGCCATCACAAGGTCACAATACCAGTCACAGACCAGCAGAAACGAGGCTGACCCTGGTGAAGGTGCTCTTAGAGATGATGAATGTTCAGGCACTTGTTAAACCATTGCTTAACCCCTCCCAGCCCTTCATGCCACCGGGCAGCTGCTGGACGCCTGCTCCATAGACTTTCAGCTTGAGATGATTTCTTCTTTTTCTGGTATAAAACTCCCAGCTGGACCTCTAAATCCAATCAAAACTGACCGCCTCCTCGAAGCTACCCCTGATCCTTCAAACCCAAATTAAACTGGCCTCCTCTCTGAGGTCCCCACGGCACCGTGTCCACAGCTTCTCAGGAAAGCTTTCTCGCTTGCTGCGGACTGCTGCTGCTTATGTCCGTGTCCATCTTCCCAGCTGGATCATAACCTCATCCAGCACATGAATCATGTTTTAATTGTCTCTCTATCTCCAGAACCTAGCGGCGTTCCTACTCAAGGTTCTTACTCAGTAAATGTTCATAAAATAGATGCATGGCTATTAGAACCTGCACCCTTATTGGGGAACCTACCTGTATGAATAAAGCCACTAAAGACAGAGGAAGGTAGCAGGTCGAGGCCAGATGCTGGCTTAACCTGCCAGCTGTTGCAGAGCAGCCCATTGATAGCTACTGAAAACTTGATTAAGATACTTCGAAACAGTTTCAACAGAATAATCCAAAAGAAATGAAAGCATTACTACCTAAAAGGATACATATTACTTAAAAAGATATATTTATATACACATATACATATGCATGTTATATTAAAATAGTGCTTAAGAATGAAGTCACAGACTGAGAAAAAATATCTGCAAAACATATCTGATAAAGGACTGGTATACAAGGAATTCTTAAAACTCAATAAGAAACAAACAACCCAATTAAAAATGTGCAAAAGACACCCCACCAAAGACTGTATACAGATGGTGGCAAAGATGCCAGTGTCATACATGCAGACACTTTGGAAGACGGCCTGGCAATTTCTTGCAAAGCTAAATACACTCTTACCATCCAATCCAGCAATCACACTCCTTGGTATTTACCCAAATGAGCTGAAAACTTATGTCCACACAAAACCTGCACTCAATTTTTATAGCACAACTGCCAAAACCTGGAAGCCATCAAGATGTCCCCGAGTAGGGGAATCGTCAAATAAACTGGGCCCATCCAGACAAGGGGATATTATTCAGCAATTCGATGAGCCATGAAGAGACTCATATGAGGAGCCTTTTCACTTTGTGAAAGAAGGCAACCTGAAAAGGCCATGGCCTGGGATTCCAACTCTGGGACATCCTGGAAGAGGCCAGAAAACGGAGACAGTAAAGAGATTAGGGGTGGGGAGGGAGAGACGACCAGGCGGAGCACAGAGGATTCCTGGGGCCGCGACACTACGCTGTGTGAGTCTGTGATGGTGGGCACATGTCACCCTATGCTTGTCCAAACTCACAGAACACGCAACCCAAGAACGAACCCTGATGTAAGCTAAGGACTTTAGTCAATAACATACCAATATTGGCTCATCAGTTGTAACATATGCGGCAACAGTGTGAGGTGTTACAACCAGGGAAACGGCTGGCGAGAGGGGTGCTTTCTGCTTAATCCTTCCATCAGCCTACAGCTGCTCTCATCAAGTCTGCTAATTTCAAAACGATAGCTCTAGCTGCTGTTCTTACTTTATTATTAATAGCTGAAAAGATGTTCTAAACTAGGAGAAAATCCTCCAGGGAGCCAGCAGGTGGAGGGCACTGGGAAGGGTGTGGTCCAGAGCCATTCCCACATCAGTACTCAGGAGCCCCAGCCCAGGACCAAGCGGGACCCAAGGTCACCGCAGCTTGAACTTCAAGTGCAGTGTCCAGGGCTGGGCACAGCCACCAAGCCTGCGGAACCCGTCTGGGTTTGGGGGTGGTGGGAACTGCGGCTGCCCAGGGCTTCCACCTGGAGGGACCCCCTCCCCCAAGGAGCCCCCCCTCGGGGGAGGAGCTGATCACTGCACAGTGACTAAGGGCTATGGCTTAGGGGGGGCAGCCAGGCAACAGAAATATCTTAAAGGTTTCATGAGACCAGTTTCAGTATACAACTCAGATGTGGGCTTCCGGCCGATCCCCCAGGACACGCTGTAAGGCGGCTGCCAGTTTGAAGGGCCCTCCTGAGCCTCACGTGAGCATCGGAGGTGATGTCACAGGGCCTGCTCTTCGGAGGAGTAAACAGAGGCCCGGAACAGAGGACGTGTTTACCCCGGGCTCGAAACCCCGCCAGCAGGGAACCAATGATCTTGAGCTACAGATGCAACACCTCGGTGACAATCCAGACAGTGACTGACTCTCTCATCAGAGTCCATAACCCCACCACTATGGCCTGGCCCCCAGATCATGGAGGTGCCACAGCCGTACCCCAAAACCAGTTCCTACCAGCTGTCATGGGCTGATCTGAGTCCCCCCAGGTTCTACTGAGGTCCTGGTCCATGGCCGCTCAGATGTGCCCTCATCTGAGACAGGTCATGACAGAGATGACTAGTTAATGGGGTCACACACCAGGAGGACTGGTGTCATTACAAAGGGAGGAAGCTTGGACAGAGACACCTGGAAGGCCACCGCGTGAGGAGCGGGCAGAGGCCAGGTGATGCCTCCACACAACCGGGGAAGCCAAAGGGGCCAGCAGAGCGGGAGGCACCTGGAACAGACCCCTGGGCCCCCGCAGGGCCCCCGGGGGCACCGCAACCTCGGACTCCCAGCCTCCACCCTGTGAGAGAACAGACCTGGCTGTTTAAGCCCTGTCTGTGGGGCCTGAGTCACTGAGGCCACTGGCCCTGAGCTTGAGGACCTTCATCTCCCCAAATCCACACAGTGCAGGAAAGAGGGAGCAGACACGTTTCACAAGCGAAAAGGGCGCAGGCTCTTCACCCCTCCCCCAGGGGAGGGGCCCCTGGGGGGCTGGGCACCCCACCCTGCCATCTGCAGAAGGACCAGGCCCAGTCTCTCCACCCACTCGGGGACTTTCGAGGGCACACTTTTCTTAAACATCCCTCCATCACTCGCTACTGAAAACAACTGCCTTTTCTCTCTGAAAGGCACACTTCAGAACTCTCCCCAAACCAGCCTTTGTGGACAACTCCCAGGTAAGCATGACTGAGGACTGGGACCCTGATGCTTGTCCTGGCCACCCTGACGCACAGCATCCACCCCCCACCCCCCCACCCCAACGCCACCCTCAGCTCCAGCTGGGCTCAGAGATCTTGAAACATCCCCTGCCCCTCCCCCGTGGAGACGAGGCGGTAAGCACAGCACCGAGGATGGGTGGCTGGACAGCACGCTGCTCAGCACCCACAGAAACGTGCACCACGGGAGAGGAAACGCGCACGGCTCTCCCCCGATGACCGCAGCACGTGCAACCGATGTGGCTGTTGTTGCGGTATCTGTATCTTTTAAAAATTTGTATTTACGGTGAATCAGAAAAGAGAGTGTGAACTGACGCACGGCAAAGGCAGGAGAGAAAATCACTTCAGATGCTTCTGTGGGGTCTGCGTTCAGGAACCATTTCAGAAGGTAGAAAACCCACCCCCACCCACACCACCACCCAGGGAGGGTGGCCCCGCCGGCCTGTCCTCCTTCAGTAAAGGAAGTGCCTTTCTTAGGGGTCCTGGAGGTGTCAGAGCAGAGTTAGAGTGGGCTGGGCTAACTAGTGGGACACAAAAACAAAACATGTCACACAGGAACTCCCCGATGAAGTCAATATGGTACCAAGGCCTTCCCTTGGAAAGGAACCCCCCCCCCATCTATGCGGCTCTAGCGGCCACTCCCGCTTCAAGGCCATGTGGCAGCCAGGCTGACACACCACTGATACCGCCCCCCACAGGCAGGGATGCGTCTAGGCCAGGTCCCCGCCCACCTCAGGGCACAGGCACCTGGCTCCGCTGGCTTCTGGGGCTGCATCAGAAAAGCACACGGTTTTCTGAAGAATTCCTTCTTGGATCCAATAAGTGGGTGATTAAGGATATTCATTTCACCAATACACACACACACACACACACATATGTAAATAAATTAAATAAATTAGGAAAATCTAAACAACACACATGCACACAGACCGCTGGAACCTGCAGCCATGGATGTCCTAACAGCTGGATGACATTCACCAGGGTGTTAAGAGAGACGAAGTTCGGAAACTGGAGGGAAACTGGCAAAGTCAGGCACAGGAAGAGGCAGCCGAAGGGCAGCACAATGGCTCTATCTTGTGGAAGGTCTGGAACCCCAACATTTGCACAGCTGCGGCCACTCGGTTTTGCTGAATCAGGCCCCTGGGAGAGCCGTGCCCACAGCGCGGTGCCCGAAGCCCCAGAGCCCCACCAAACCTGAGACCAGGCTCCCTGCTGACAGAGGATGAGCACCGAGTCGCCAGTGTCACTCCTCCGACCACGATGAGAGGGGTCGGTGGGCCAGCTCAGAGCTGAGTTCCCAGGGAGAGGGGGCTGCAGCCCGTGAAGGCTAACCTTGGAGAAATGCGCCGACGCGCTCCCCACATCTGCAGCCCCGCGAAACCAGGGGGCTGACCAGGGGCCCAGGAGGGGCCCGGGCATCACAAAGTGACATCCCCACAGCCATCTCCACCTGCGAGACGCTGTCTGCTGAACGGCTACTCCGGCCGTAAGCACGCCCTCAGATCCGTAGACAGGGCCTCCTGCCACCCCCGTCCCCGGGCCCAGGTGGCACACACCACGCGGTTCGGGTCCGTCAGACCAGTCACAGCCCATCTGGACTCTGTGGGAAAAGTCACGTGGCGCAGATTCCCTCATTCATCCCAAATACCAGCCGACAGGGGAAACGTTGAAAGCCAAACCTGTTTGCTTCTCTGTGAATGGAGGAGAATTTTTTTTTTTTAACGATGAAAGCTGCACTTTTTAAGTTGGCTTCTATTCAGGAGGAAACACTGGACAGACGGTCACTGTGACAGGTGTCAGAGGACACCGGGGCACCACCCTCACAGGAGGTCTCTGGGCTGCATGTGGACGGGACCTGAAAGCCACAGGCCCCCCAGTCACACAGCACCACCAGACCTCAGCCTTCGGCTTCTCTCTGGCCGGGAATGCTGCTGCTCTCTGTTCAGAAGCCTGTCTGCGGTGCCGCATCCTTCCCAGGCAGCTCAGGAGGAAAGAAAACGCAGCCCTGAAACCACCTCCTTGAATAACCACCTCCCCAAAGCCAGGAAACGGCCGGTGATGAGCTGGAGGAGGGACGTGGTTTATGAAGCGGCCTGCGTGCCAGCGGCAGAGAGAAGGTCAGCGGACAGGCCACGACCTCCTCGGCTCTGCCCACTGGAGGCTCCAGCAAGCAGCCTCGCGGGGGGAAGAGCGTGCACCGTCAGGAAGATGTATTTTCAAGCACCAGAAGAAAGCATTTTTCAAAGCTAAACGTGGTTCCCTGCCCTCTTCAGAAACCCCTTCTTCCCAGCTCCACAGGCCTGGGGCCACTCCGCCCAGGCCCCGCTGGATCTCCTCGTAAAGGCCAGGCCACGTGCTCAGAGGCACCATGCCTGGGCCACCTCGGGTTCTCACCTGGACATTTACAGTAGCAAAGTGGCACATTAAAATCATGCCTGTAACATGACAGGAGCACAGGCTACAACTGTGGGGGGGGGAGGGGCAGCTCCTGGTGAAGGGAACACCTCCACCTCCACTAGAATCCAGGAGTCAATATGCCGAAAGTTTAAGTTCACAACCTGCTCTGCCTGTGTTTTGCATCATCCCAACCCTAGAGTCGGCCTGAAGGGCTAAGAGGACGGAATAGAGGAAGAACGGGGTGTGGACGGCCCCTCGCTGGGGGCTCAGCCCGCCTACCGTCCAGCAGCGCTGCCCCTCCCCCAGCCCCGGGCCGTCCCCCTCCTCAGACATCACTGCTTTCAGCAGCGAGAAAGGCTGTTGCCACCTTAGGGCCCCAGCGTGCTCAAGGCTGGAGCAGTGCACTTGGCCGCATGCTGGGTGTCTTCGACTGGTGCCTGGTTACCGGAACCCTGAATCATGCACACCCTGGAGCCTCCTCCAGGTCCGGTGAGCAGATTGCAGCAGGGCCCTGACCCTCCCCTCTTCCTCCCCTCCTTTGCTTTTGCAAAACCCTCCTTTTTAGAGCAGGATCTTGAACGACAAGCTCAGGGTGGGAAAAGGGAAGAGGGTAAGTCTACAAGGCCCCCTGGGAGCCCCAAAGTCCCCACGTAGTGAGGGCTGGGTGTCCACCATGGCCCATGGGCTCTGGGGCCCCGGGCTGCACCTGCTATGCTCCCACCTCACCCCGTGCCTTCCCAGCACAAGGTGCTCCCAGGAGGAACCCTGGCCCCTGAAAGCCTTCCTACCCCACCTCCACCCCCACAGGACTGGGAGGAGGTATAGGCAGGGCTGGGTCTGGACCTGCAGACAGGGGACAGGTGGATGTCAAGTGGTGACATAGGCTTAGAACTGAACAGGGACAGGCCCGGGCAGAGCTGTCCACCCTGCCGCAGATGGGCTAAGATGATAAGGAGGGAGGTGGACGGCCCAGCTTAGCAACCAGACCAGAGAAAATGCCAGCACGAGGCATCTGCCACAGGCACAATGGTGCTCATGGCCTGGGAGATGAGGGAGCCAGCAGGCCTGTGGATCTGAGTCGTGTGATAGGACACAGCTCCCAACCTCCAGTGGGGACCTGTCCCCATCAGCGGAGTCACCTTCCTATACTCAGGACAAGTGCCCTGGACCAGCTGAGCCCAGCCTCCTGGGTGTGGGTACCCACTGGGCCATGTATGCAGCCTAAGGACAAGCAGGCTGGGGTGCGAGTCCTCGAAGCTCCAAACCAGCACGAGGGTCCCTGGTGCACAGCCTGTCCCCCGGGGCTGCTCAGGAGGGAACTCGGGAGGTGCCCTCTCCATTCTCACTGCCCGGGAAGCAAATGACCGCCCGCCGGCCCAGCAGCTCAGGAAGGCGCCCGCAGCCTCTGGCCCAGCCCTTCAGACGGACCAGCTGATGCCACTCCCGGGGCCTTAAATCATTCAGCTTCTCTGCCGTGACCTGCCGGCCATGGACAGCCACACAGGATGGGAGAAGCAGGGGCGCGGCCCCCAGCAGAAGACACCCATGCAGCATCCCAGGACAACAAATGAAGAGGCGAATCGCACACACCCACCACCGCCCCCGGCCAGGATTTGGCCTCTGCTGAGCACCTGCCATCGGTAAGAAGAGCCACCAGGAGGCCAGGAGCCCCTTTCCACAAGCCCCTTCCCACCCCCAGATCTAGAAGCGAAGCACCCTGTGCTGCGGGCCACGTGACGGAAGGAAAGATTCCACCCAGGAGCGCCACCCTCACACCCACTGAACAGGTGTATCTTTCACGGACTGTGGACAGGAAAGCAAGTTCACGGTAACTGTTTCCTAACAGGAACCTTATGACTGTCCCTGATGCTAGTCAGAGTGAGAAGCCTAATTTTACTACCACTATTATCTTGAAATAATCATGAATAAAATAATGGCCCAACGATCAAATTTCTGGCAACCGCTGTATCTTTGGAAACAACTCACTGAGTCAGAGTGGAGACACAGCCTTCGTGAGTGGGTTCCTGCACACAGATGCCTGGAGAGGGACCGTGTTTAAATGGAGAGCAGGGCCCAGGGAGTCACATTCGTGTGGGGGCGTGTTTATTCAGAAACACCGTGCGCACACCGCCGCCGCGCCGGGTTAGAGATACAGACCGTCCTAGCTCAAGGCCCAAACACCACGGAAGCTGCAAATGCACAGCACTCTGCACGACGCCCTTACTGTGCCCCCACCACATGGACCCTGCGCTGCAGCCTCTGCTGTCGTGTGTGAGTGTGTGTGTGTGTGTGTGTGTGTGTGTGTGTGTGTTTGTTGGGCAGGTGTGTGTGTGTTTGTGATGGGGCAGGTGTATGTGTGTGTGTCTGTGTGTGTGTGTGTGTGTCTGTGTCTGTGATGGGGTAGGTATGTTTCTGTGTGTGTGTGTGTATATGTGTGTGTGTGTGTTGTTGGGCAGGTGTGTGTGTGTGTGTGTGTTTGTGATGGGGCAGGTGTGTATGTATGTATGTATGTGATGGGGCAGGTGTATGTGTGTGTGTGTAGGTGTGTCTGTTTCTGTGTGTCTGTGATGGGGTAGGTATGTTTCTGTGTGTGTATGTGTGTGTTTGTGTATGTGTGTTGCGGGGCAGGGGTGTGTGTGTCTGTGTCTATGTGTCTGTGGTGGAGCAGGTATATGTGTCTGTGTGTGTGTGTGCGTGGTGTCATTTTATTCCTCCTAATAAGCACCGATGCCTTTGCAGCATGCAGCAGACTCAAAGCAGAGAGGAAACGGTCTTGAAAGGCTCCCGGCCCTGGCAGAGCACACTTCTGTACGCCCAGCATGTGGAGTCTCCCATTCAGCCTGTGTGGACTCTGGATATCTTAGAGAATGTCAGTCTGATCTGCCACTGTGAAGACTCGCTCGTTCAGAAAAAGCAAGCTCTCAAATTAAACAGTATTGAAATAAAAAGTGAGGTTGCTTCAGAAAACAAAAAGTGCTTTGAAGTGACTGATGCTGGTTTGACCAAAGGAGAGCAGACAGCCAGCGTTTCTCCGCCAAATGCACAGCAGCCTCCGAGGGCGTTTCTAGCTTGATTGTGGAAGGTCTGCTGCCTGTCACGTTTAAAGAATTGGGTGTACATCTTGCAGTTATAGTTTTCCAATTTGAACAGTGTTACTATACAGACCTATTTTCAGGTTATTCAGTTTTGTTTTAGCCAGAAATAGACTGAAATGAATTGGTAAGAAATATTCGCTATTCATTTCATTACTTGCCAGCGCTTATTGTTGAATCGGTGCTGCAAACCAGGGCCGAGAAGTAAACTCAGTCGGCTGTCACCGCTGCCTGGGGCGGGGGCGGGGGAGTCTGCTCACCACCTCAGCCCAGACCCTCCCCACTGCAGCTGGTCTAGAGCAAACTCGCCCTCCGCATGGCCCCATGTCCCACAAAGGCCCCCCACTTGCTAGCTGCTCCCTGGGGAAGGCACCGCCCTGTGTGGAGGACCCGTTTACATGAGTGACATTCCTGATCAGAGATCCTGGACCAGCACTTGTTGCTGAGTAAAAAGTGACTTACAAGCCAGAGAAATATCCACTGCCCCATTCTGCCCCCTGAATAAACCAAAGGCCACCAAAGATGCCCCTGTGGTACTGAGCCTCCGCATGGAAATGCACCTGAGCTCTGGGGACAAAATTATGAATGAAATCGTCAATATTCACCTAAATATGGGCAACCAGTAGCTGCTTCTTATTGGACATGCTCAGTTCTGCACAGAGTGTAACATCCACACAGAAGACATTTGGTCATTTATAACAGGGACTTGTGAGACCAACTGCCTACAGATGCCGGCATGAAAACAACCCTTGTCCACAGCCTCTTGTCAGAGAGGGGCCACTACTATGTAGAGGCTGCATCTTGTGCACGAGGTGAAGCAAAAGGAAAACGCCAGCAGAGCAGGGAGACCAGCACAAGAAGAAACCCCCTCAGCACACTGCCCAGGGCTGGCCAGGCACCTGCCACTGTCCTTGCCACAGTCCCTGGGGATTGTCAGCCAGAGACCCCGGCTCGCAGGCACCTCGGGGAAGTGTGGTGCTCAGAAGCCGGCTTCGGCTCCAGCCTCGGCAACTGCCCTCACACTCCAGCACCGTCACCTCTGCCAGAACAGAGGACGCTGCTTGGACTAAACGCTGACACCTCCTGCTCCTAGGGGGGGTTTCGGCTTTCATGGCACAAACACAAGGCAGCACTTCCCAGCGTCTCAGTCACAGCTCTCTCTCTTCCCTTTCAGCCTCTTTGATGCAGCTGCTGGGAGGCAGCGGGGCCCTGGCTGCAGCAGGCATACAAAGGAAGCTGTCTTCACAGGCTTCTCTCCCCACGGCTTGCATAGAAAACACGGGTTTTAATAACGGCAGCTCCCTGGATTTACTCATTCCCAAAGGAATGCTGAGACCAGCAGCCCAGCTGCTGCATCTGTGCTTTAATAAATGGAGAGTGAGCCAGAATAGTTCTCGCATTACAGCCCGCTCGGGTCTCCAGTGACCATGGGGAGAAGGGTTAATTGGAGACTGAACTTGCCTTCTCAGAAAGACAGCGGTGTCGTTCTCACCCGCTGTGCCAGCCCTCTCCCCAAACCCTCCGCGGCAATGAAGATGCTCCCAGCTGCCGCCACAGCGTCTACGGAGAGACAGGCATCTCACTTGTAAAGGTGGAGCGGGCGGGCTCGGAGGAAGGCGCTGGGAAACATGGTGCAAAGTGCCGAGGGCAGGCTGCTCCTGGAGCCTGACTAGCTGGGCACTACCGGCTCCTGGCCGCCGCCTGGTGCCGCCGCACCGGTGGACGGACCTCCCAGGCGGGAAAAGTAAGAGAGTCACCCTGGACTTACCGTGACAAGGCTGCTGCCTGCAGCTCCCATGCAAAGAGCAGGCGGCTTCTCAGCAAACGGGAGCCAGGCGCTGAGAGGAAGCTTCGAAACCGTGGCAAGACAGCCAGGCCAGAGGCATGGAGCGTGTGTCCGGGGCTGGGAGTCACAGCGTGGACCAGCGGCCACAGGGCTCTGCCAGACAAGTGCACTGCAGCAGGGTGGCGGGCATAGGATTGCGACGCGTGTCCCATATATTCAAGCGTAATAGAAAACACGGATCTGGAGTTGACTCCATGTGGATGGGGGGGCCTCCTGGACCAGAGCAGGAAAGGGAGGCTCTTGGCTGGAAATGGAATTAGCCACGGAGGCGGCCGCTGGCAGAACCCCCCAGGACATCCATGCAGAAAGCAGGTGTCTCTGTCCGCTGATGTTTCACAGAAACGGCTATAATCTCATTTCACAAACGATCCCTATTTAGACGGGAGCCACCTATTGTGATGAAATCATTTGCTCCAGTGGCCATAAATGGGCAACTTCCTGGGATCGTCACAGCACTGACGCCACGGTCTCTGGAAAGCGGTGGGCAGGGCACTCGCAGGCCGGCCACCAGGGCAGCGCAGGGCTCTAGAGGGTTGGAAAGTGACAGCCCAGGAAAGCCCTCCACCCCCAGGACTCCGCAGAGCCCCTCCTCTGGGAAAGAGGGAGGGGCTGAAGCGGCAGGGGGATGGAGGACTGGGGAACACTGTCTGCTGACAGCTGAGGTTTGGGGCCTCACTGCTGCCCTGACGGAGCTGAGACCCACCCTGCTTCACCCCTGCCTGTAGCTCTCGCTCCGGAAGACTCCTGGTCAGTGGGATGGACACTGAGCCCAGGGACCCGTGCAGGGCGGCTTTGCCATCAATCGCATCTCCAAGGATGCATCTGGAAAGGCCAGAGGGCTGTTTACCTCCACCTCCACCTGTCACCCCTCTGCGCCCAGGCAGGCAGTTGGGGAGAACCAAGCTCAAGAACGAGATGCCCATGGCTGAGTCGGGGACAGAGTGAGAAGAAGACGAGCAGAGATTCTCACAATAAGCCTCCTGGAATCCCCCTCCCGCCACCTGGTGACCAAGACATTCAGTGGGGGAGGCAGGCTTTCCACGTTCTCCACCCTAAGACGGCAGGGGAACGAAGACTACAGGTTTGCCCGCACTCGAGATGCACCTGCTCATTCATGAGGCCCCGGGGCGCCACGCATTCCTGGCGGGGTCAGGCATTCACGCGACGCGTTCCCAGCCACGGTGCCCAGGGACTGAGGGGAGGTCTGCTGGAGTCACACCTGTCTCCAGGCTGAAAGCCACACAGCACAGGAGGCCACGGTGGGGATACCAGGTCCCAACAGGTCCAGATGGGGCTCTGAGTGAGGGACACCACAAGGCTGGGCGCACGGGAGTTAGCTTCAGGCCACGCGTCAGGCTGCTTCCTGCAGCCGGCTTTTGTGCTTCCCGCAGCAACGCTGGGCCTGACCTCAGCCGGCTTTTGGAGGCCTTGGTGGGGACCTCATGACCCAGCTTGGGAAGGAAGGTGGCCTGAGCCGAACACAGGGTGTGTCACTCTGTGAGGACAGCACCGTGAGTGAACTTATGTTCTCTGGAATCTGACAACGTGACTCTATTTGGGAACAGTCTTCAGGGATACCATTCATAAGTGTCTTGTGATGCAGCGATGCTGGATTCATGGTGGCCCCAAAGCCAAGGACAGGCGTCTGTCTGGAGAGGCTGCAATCAGAGGCCAGAGTGGTGCGTCCACAGCCAGGACCACCAGGGCTGTGGCCATGCCAAGGCCAGGCACTTGGGATGGGCCCTGAGCCTCGGAAGGAGCCAGCCCTGGGGCCCTGGTGCAAGACTTCTGCCCACAGACTGTGAGACCGGGCGGTTTTGCTGTTTGAAGCGCGCAGCTTGTGGCATCTGGTTACAGCAGCCCCAGGAAACACATTCAACCACAAGTCCTGAGACAGTGCCAGGCTCTGTGCAGGGGCTCGCGCCATCGCTGACGCCACCACGGAGAACTCAAGCCACAGACCCACATCCCCAGGCACCTCCCGCCTGGTTGAGGGGCTTCCCCAGCAACACGAGATTCCGTGGGACGTCCTGCACCCGGAGTCTGGAAGCACCTTGAAATCTCCAGCTTTTAAGGCACGTACGTTATGCTGCTGATGACAATATGAACCAACTGGAATCACTCACACGGCCACCGCGCTTAGTCCTCCAGTCTCAGGCCGTTGTCACCACCTGAGGTCCCTCCAGAACTGTTGCCCCACGTCAGTCTCCCCCAGGAGAGCCTGTGCACTCATGGGACACAGACAGCCGTCCCTCGCCTCAGCTGTGCCACATCACATTCTGGGAGCATTGTGGATGAGGGCGGATTGAGACACCTGCCTCGGTGCAGCCGCAGGTGGAGGAGGACAAGGCAGGTGAGTGACCACAGTGGTTCCGGGGCCGTTATGAGCGGCCCGCTCATTTCACCCTCATGGCCCGGGAGGCCGGCGCCCCTCCTGGGCCCCCTCCAGTGGGGAGACTGGGGCACGTGGCCCTGGAACCCAGGCTCCTGGCAGATATACCACGCGCCCCCCGGGGCAGGGCATGGAGAGGCTGGGAATCCCCGGGGACCAGAGATGCTGAGGCCACAGTGGCAATAGATCTTCTCCGGATGGGTGTGAACTGGGATGGAATGGGAGGGCCCCAGGCAGTTCAGCTTCAGGGTCTGCCAGGCACAGACGGCTGGGCCATGGGGGCGCCAGGCCCCTGGCAGCTCCCAGAACAGGGGCGCTGGTGTGTCTTCCCAGGGGCAGCTACTTTGTACGTGACCCTCAGGTGACAAACAATGTTTGCTGAGTAGAATTTATGCTTTTCAAGCTTCACAACGTGTGTCTAATTCATTCTGGGGGGTAGACGCAGGCAGGCACGGTCATCAGGGAAACTGAGGCTCAGGGCGTGAGGTCACCTGCAGAGTCACATCAAACGCCTGGTGTCCTGGCCCTGTGCCCTGAGAGGGGCCTTGAACCACATCTGGGACCACACTGACCTTTCCCAGACTGACTGAAGGCCCGGTTCAGGAACCTCATTGGGGACAGGTTAACCCCCAGGGGGTGAGTACACCCAGCCCCGTGCCATTCGATCTCCCCTCCACCAGCACTTTGCTGAACCACATATGCCCAACTGGCTTGTCATAATACTGCTCAAGAGCTGGGAACTGCCACGCAGGGGATTGGAAAGCTGCTCAGAACAGTACCTGCCACGTAGGGCACTGAAAAGCCACTCAGACCAGCACCTCTCACATAGGGGACTGAAAAGCCACTCAGACCAGCACCTGTCACACAGGGGACTGAAAAGCCACTCAGACCAGTACCTGCCACACAGGGGACTGAAAAGCCACTCAGACCGGCACCTGTCACACAGGGAACTGAAAACCCACTCAGACCAGCACCTGTCACACAGGGGACTGAAAAGCTACTCAGACCAGTACCTGCCACACAGGGGACTGAAAAGCCACTCAGACAAGTACCTGTCACATGGGGGACTGAAGAGCCACTCAGACCAGTACCTACGATTGAGTGGTTAGTGCAGAACCAGGACTCACTGTCGATCACGGTTCAGAGCCGCAGCAAGGGCACCAGTCTCTGGCATGCGGTCAGGGTCAGCCAGGGCTCGCCAGAGACTCAGGACCAAGAGAGGATGGATATGGACATGGATGTAGACACGGATAAGAGGAGACTTATCGCCATGTGACCACAGAGGCCGAGAGGTCCGGGATCTGCAGTCTGCAGACCTAGGATGGCGGAGGCACCGCTCAGGCTGGGCTGAGGGCTGAGCGCTGCGGGCAGCAGACAGACAGGGTCCTTCCTCTCACCCCGGCCTCGATGGACTGGGTGGTGCTGCGGCTTCGGAAGGGGTGGTCTGCTTGACCTGCCCGCAGAGTCGAAGACCACTCTCTCCTGGGAACGCCCTCACAGCCACACCCAGAGACACCACTTTACCAGCTCTGCGGGCGGCCCAGATAGACACAGCAAGTTAACCCTCATGTGTGCAAAGGGGAAGGCAGGCTCTTTCCACAAAGTAAGCCATGACCCGCTTGTGATGCAACAGCTCAGTCCCAACGGGAGGCACTTCGGCAAAATGGCCAGCATTAGCCCCAGGGGTAGTAAACTGGACCAAATGCACAAGGGAAGTCTGTCCGAAACCCGAGGGCTTCATCTAACCTCCCTTTGGGAGCAGAAAAAGCCACAACCAACTTCTCCAAGAGGCTATGTGTCCCTAAACCTCCCTATCGCTAAATCAAAATTCATTGATTAGCGCAGAAACACAAATTTTAAAAAACAAGTTTTCATGTTTTATGCAGCTTCATGTTAGAGTCTAACACAGAGTGAAGGATTTGAGAATCAGTAAACAGGGAAACAGTTTCTCAGCACCTTTTTTTCCATCTCCAGTCTGAGCATCAAAGCTTCAACAAGTACTTTGTTTTTCTCCATCAGATGAAAGATTATCTTTCTTTTTGTTTTCTGGGTTGCACATTTTAACCTCTAGTGTTGGTATCAATGAACATAGTCACAATTCTTAACGATGAAAGGCCACAAGCTGTTCACAAATAAATCTCATTCAGAGGAAATTACCCCAGAGGCTCTTGTTTGCATGGCCTCTGATCATAACCTCCAGAAGCATTTGCTGATGTTCAGAATAAAGATTCTTAATCTTCTCTCAGAGGTAGACATAAGAAATCAAGAGACGGTCCATGTTATAGAACAAATAAGCTGCAGAATTTTTAGACAAACGCCATGTGTATCTGTAGAAGGGAAACATAATTATTCAACTAATGATTTACGTTCTTGCTTACACAACTATCCCAATGGAAAATAATTTAGCAAAGCTGAAAATACGTGCAGTATTCTAATCTCTGCATTAACATGAAGTGTGTCATCCACATTCACCTGTGTCAGAATGCATTTTAATTTGCTCATGCTGCCCAAAATCTAAATGAGTGCAAACTACCTAACTTCAGTTTATTGTACCTGCGTGTCTAATAAGGACTCTGTGTGTCCTAGTATCACAATTAATCCAGGCTGAATACTGTGTAGTAACCACTTCACAGCTGAAAGCCACCTTCATGGGGCCCATGTGCCACCTCCCAGGGGTGCTGAGCAAACCTGGGTCTGACGGCCCCGGTGGCCCGTGAGCTCTCAGGTTTGACAAACACTGTCTCACCTTCCTCAAGGGGATCTCTGCTTATGACGCCTCGTCCACCTGCTGGCTGTATTCATTGCAAATGAAGGCAGAGGCTGAAGCGGGGATCGCTTCCTGCTGAGCCTCCTACCAGGCCTCCTACCAGGCACAGTCAGAAGTTTCATGGGTGTAACTGCCTTTCTCCACGGCAGCTCGTCAGCACAGGTGGTGGTGATGCCTCCAGCCTCAACTAGAGAGACCGAGTCTGTCCAAAAGTACCTTCTGGAGTGAGTCCCTGGCACGGTCAGAACTCAAGTCCAGCTCTGTCCACTCTGAGGTCAATGTCACCTCTACACGACACTAACAGGACTCCTGTCATCAAACCACACTCACCCTGAGTCACTGAGTCCTTCTGCACAGCTTCTCCTGGAGCCGAACCGTGTGACACACACGCTGCGACCCTGGGTTGCGGTCCTGCTGGCTTAGGGGCAGCATGCCCTTCCTCACTAGTTCTACAGCAAGAGAGCAAAAATGACTCCTTGAAATATGCATCCCTAACCAGAAAAGTCCTAGCATTAAAACCAAACAATAAATACACCAGGAAAAAGAGGCGAGCCCAATGGGAGAAAGCGCAAGGGACCAGAGGGAAGACGTAGGCAGAGCTGCGAGATTCCAGTCCTTCTCCTAACGCACAGATTTGCTCAGCAAAAGGAAACACTGAAGTTCAGACTTTAAGGAGCCACACACACTTGAGGGAAACACACTATGACATCATAAGTGGATGACCTGCAAGGCCAGGCCTCTCATAAGATGATTCCACTTAATGCATTGGACTGAGACTACATAATCAAAAGTTGTCACAAGAGGGAATTCCCGTCGTGGCACAGTGGTTAATGAATCCGACTAGGAACATGAGGTTGCAGGTTCAATCCCTGGCCTTGCTCAGTGGGTTAAGGATCCAGCGTTGCCGTGAGCTGTGGTGTAGGTTGCAGACACGGCTCGGATCCCGTGTTGCTGCGGCTGTGCTGAAGGCCAGCAGCTACAGCTCCTGTTAGACCCCTGGCCTGGGAACCTCCATATGCCGCAGGTGCGGCCCTAGATAAGGCAAAAAGACAAAAAAAAAAAAAGTTGTCACAAGAAACAGCATGGGTATGATTTCCTAAAACACGACCTACAATTTTTAAAGCCCTTTAATGTTACTGTGAGTTTACTAGCATGCAGCCTAACAGACGACTGGCCCTGCAGTGACATGATTCCACCCAGAAGACACAGGGGCCGTCCGCCACCCCACACCCAAGTCCCCCGCCACCACCACGCATCACATCTCAACACCATCTCATGGTTCACCGGGATTATTCCAGCTTCACTCTTTCCAGTGGCTCTTTTCTATACCAAACGGGTTTTACTGTCCCTTCATTTAAACATTGAGAAGCTAAGGTTTACACACAGTAAATATTTTGCCCCCATTTATGAAGAACCAGGGCTCAAACGCAGTTCTGTCAGACTCTGGCTGGCAACCTCCTCAGTGGAACCAGCTCTCACTCTTTCTCACACAGGAGCCCTGTGGATGTTCAGACTCCTGAGGTGGCTGCAGGAAGGTCACTCAAAGGTCGAACAGCCAGAAGGGCGTCTACTGTCATGAAGGAGAGGCAGCATGGAGAAAGAAGAGGCATTTGGCTGAAGGTTTTTAATGGGAACTGTCTGCCAGCAGGGCTATTAAAAAACATAATGGAATCTAAGTAATAAGCACAGAGTTTAAGTGGAAACCTATATTTATTTCCTGATGTGAACATTAAACCAGATAAAGCGCTAACATATCCATGGGTAGGGGCTGGTCACTTGTCACCTTCATACTTGGAGCAAAAGGAGGAGACTTAAATTTTGCGTGACTCTAAATCACAGTCCACATGGTTTAAAATGGAAAGTAGACATCAATTTGCCAGTTTAGTAAGTTGAGCTGAAGTCCTAATGAATTTGTCTTCTGCCTCCTCTAAAAGATATCTTACAGCTCCTGAACCACTGGCAGACCAACTGTATGTTTGGAGATGGTCAAAGTTTCATCATATAATCAGACACTTAAGAACATGGTCTCATAACAAACTCTTTTTTAAAACAATAAATTTCATTATATGTACAGTTGTACAAGGATCATCATAACCCAATACAAATTCTATTAATAGCCTCCTCTACAAAAATGTCTGTCCCATAGATTTGACTTCTGCGTAAATGTTTTAGAAAGCTGATCCTTATCAACATCTGAGACGTGTACTTCACACATGACTTTCTGAGCGTGTGCTATTTCAACATTTGTTGCTGTGGGAGCAAACTATTTAATTGTGTGTGTACAATTAAATGCTCAGTGAGAAAATCTATTTTTGTGTGTCATGGGCTAAGAAGACTGTTATTATTTTGTTCTAGCGCTTTTTATAAAACAAACAAAAAGCATTAATAAAAAAAGTCGGATAAGGAAAAATCTTTCTAGGTAAGTTAGAGCTTTTCTTTATAATTTGATTATTTGGGAGGAGTCTGTTCTCAGACCACACAAGAGTTTTAAAATTCTGACTAATAAAACAGCACAAAAGTAACACAATACAAAACAGTAAATCCAAATGTTCTAATTAATCTTTGTTTCTGCTGAGAAATTAACTTCCGCAGTTTTATTTATTTGTCACTCATTATCTCATAATTCCTGGTCATTCAATAAGGGGTGAATAAAAAATTACAGTGCATGCTTTATTCAATTTTTATGTTCTTAAGGAATTCAATGGAAAACATAAATATTTGCATAAATATAACATATTCTAATATGCAGTGAGTTAGACTATCTTAATGATACCTGTGATCCAAAGTCTTATGTTTATTTGATGGTAAAACAAGTCCTGAAATCCTAGCAGCAATAGCTAACTAAACGCCCAGTTTTTGTCTAAGAATGAAGTACAGTCATTGAATACCGACACTAAAATAGCAGGGCATGATTTTTACATACTGTGTTTGAATACATACATGACTGCTGGGTTTTATGCATGTATGTTTGTGTTACTCTCTGTGTCTACGTGTATGTGTTCTAACCAAAAGAAGAAAAATAATAAACAAACAAACCTTCCAAGGAACACTTTGCTGCAAACAATTAGCCCCAAATTTCGGCACCTTTAATGGTGAACAGCTCCCAGAAGGCAAAGGTTAAAGTGAGAAATAAAGCAAGTTTTAACAACCAAATTTGTTGTAGCTACTAAACACTGATTTCTTGCCCAGAAAAACCCAAATAACAGATTCCTAAAAGGACCCTTTTCATCTTTCGGAAATTTAGGCCCTACAGCTCTGGCTCTGAAAGCATTATGGAACAAGTGTCTATGACTAGGATAGGAGTCCAATCTGTTAAGAAGGGGAAAGCACAGTGATGAGATTGGAAAATAAAATATTAAAGTTTTGGTTCTTAACTACTATAATGATTTTTTGCTGCCTACCAACCTGCAACGGTTACTTGCTTGGTTGCTATGGCGACATCCTGCTGGTTCCCAGCACGCGAGGCAGAGTGACTGTGGGTCCTTTGCAATTCAGTCCTGGAGTCGCCCTGTTTCCTGGGCAGCACCATCGACCAGATCCACCCGGAATTATCCTATTTCCTGGTGAAGCACCACTGACCAGTTCAATCCCAGGACCACCCTGTTTTCTGGGCAGCTCCACTGACAAGTTCCATCCAGGAATCACTGTTTTCAGTGATTCAGTGATTTCACTGACCAGTTCCTGCTGGTCACCAGGGCTCGTGCTTACTGTTCTGAGACAATCTTCACCATTCACGTGAGTTACACTAAAACGTTTCGTTTCTCACATTTACCCAAGATAGGCCTAGGGACCTCGGGGCGGGGGGCAGGACAAAGTTGGGGGCCGCGTGCCCTCCCGGAGAGAAAAGCCCCCTCCTTTCCTTGCTCTTTCTGAACTCCTGGCACTGAGTGTGTGGGAGGCATTTCACAGATCAGGAAGCTGAGGTCAGGAAGCACCAAGTAATTTGCCCAAAGGGATTAGCTGGTCAACAGGATAGAAAAGATTCCTCATCACCCACATTCAGCTCTGATTCCTGTGAATACCCCAGATTACAAACTAGAACATAAAGGAACACTTCACCATTGCAAAATGCAAACAGCAATGCACATTACGCACATTTCCTTGTGTCTGTAAATATATACACATTAGCTCAGGCCTGATCATGTATTAACTCCACAAGGAGAATAAATGCTGGCACATTTATTCATTATGTCACATTTGCGATTCTCATAATAGGCTCATATGTTTGCTTAACCTGGGCATTCCTTGGTTTGCTGTATAGACAGACATCTGGGAGAAGACAGTGAGTCTGAATATTGATAGTATGAGTGAACTGCAAGCATTTCTGGTCCCCTGGTGGAATCTGTCAGCAGTGTTTTTACAGGCCCTCTCTCAGAAATGCCAACAGCCTATCTGGAACCTGTGCCATAACATTATAAATAAGCCCATTATATGGAACCAAGCTCCATATAAATAACCCCTGTAAATAACCAGCTGAACCCCCTAAGTCACCAGGTCACAGTCAAAACAGGCAAACCTCCCAAGTCAGGCCTTAAAGGTCTGGTGGTTGTTCCCATGTGAGAACACAGTGGTATCCTGCTGGCCTCCTGGCTCTGCCTCCTGACCCCAGCCCTCCTCCAAACACTCCACCCGCAGATTCTGCCTCCACGTAGCGCCCCGGTGTACCAATCAGCCCCAAAGGCTATTCTCTCTCTCAGTTCCCGCCTCTAAATCTTAGCACAAAGTCCTCCTCATGAATAGTGTGCCTAGTGCCTTGCACTCGAATGACCTGTAAAAATGGTTCTCTCTTTTATTACCTCCAAGGCCAGGGGTTACACGGTATTTAACTTTGAACATCCCAGAGCACTTAACGTGGTACCGTATGTAAAATAAATCCCTCACGTGGAAAGATGAAGAAATAGGGGACCGAGAGAAAGAAGGGGAAGAGCAGAAAAAGGAAAAAGAAGGTCCTCGACCGTGAAGAACCTCATCAGACATTGTCCTACCAAGGAGGGGGCAGGGGCTGGTCGGGGTGGGGGATGCTCCCATGCCCCCCTCCCCCAGTGACACAGGGAGCTCAGTGCGCAACACGCTTCCAGAGTCAGGGACAAGAACCCTGCTGTCATCTCGCAGGACATGTGATGGCCTGGCTTCTCCTTCTGCCTCCTCTGAGGCATCGCACTGGTGCACAGGAAAAAAAAAAAAAAAAAAAACAGATACATCTGCAATTGCAAATGTGGGCTCACTTGCTCCACGAATGTCCAGCAGGTCAGAATTTAAATCTCCCAGTCCACGCCCACCATCCAGGGATGAGGGAGTAGAGCCCCTGGAGGCCCAGGCCCTTGGAGGGGCCGCCGGCAGTGGCCGAGTGGAGCTGGGGCCAGACCTGCACTGTCCCGGCCCCCGCACAGGCCATGTGCCAAGCAGGCAGGGGTCACAAGAGGATTAGGTCTGAGAAGTCCAAGCGATGAGGTAGAAGGGGCACAACTTGCCTCTCAACACAAAACCCAGTCCGCTTAGCTCTCCAGAAAATACCATATTAGGCCAGAACTATACACTAGCAAATCCGCTTGTACTTGTGCAAACGGGCTAAATTCTCTGTTATGTTTTTAATAAAATATTCTAGTGTGCCATCTTCCACTGGAGGGTATTACCACTAATCAAATCTGTGCCTATGCTTTGAAAATATGTCTTCGCGGACGCCTGTGGGGTTGACCCCTTCACGTCCGGGTATAATGGATTTTGCGTGGAGAGAGGCTGTCCACAGCCGAGTGCTTCTCCCGGCTGAGTGCCACTTGAAGACGCAGTGTGGACATTACACAGAGCAGCCTGGCTCTCCGGGAAGAGTCTGTGACACAGCCGATGCTCAGGGGCACTGCGGTGGGTGCCTGGACGTCACCGGGGGTGACCGCTCCGCTCTGCAGACCCATCCAAGGCTGGTTTCCACCCAAGTAGCAGGTCTGGCCTGGCCCCCCGGGCAGTGCATCTGAGTGTTTAGGAAGCTGGTGAAGAACAGGGCTGTCCATGCCCCCACCCCCACCGAGGGGCCTGCTGAATCAAGGTCTCGGAGAGTCTGCACTTTAGGCCAGTTCCTGAGAAACACCATTTTCTCAGGAATATTTCAACCACAGGTGTTCTCAGGTGTCATTACGTGTGACAGTGACAATTTCTGAAGCAATTTAAATATGACAAATAGGAGGCAGGGTTGAAAGAAATCATTACGTGTACATGAGCCCCTCCTGGGTGGGTAAGGACACTGACAATGGCTGCACTTATCTAGTACCATCTATGATCAATGTTTCCAAGTTGGTTAAAACCATAAGCCTACCGCAAACTCAAGTTTGTGCTCTGAAGGTAGACGGCGATGTGTGTGCATGCGTTTGCGTGTCTGGGTCTGCCCGTGCACACGGAGGGGACGCAACATGGCCTTGATGACAGCAGTTATCTTAGGTCTAGGACGGATGACAGAGCATATTCTCAGTGCCCTGCATCTCCCAGAGTAAACGTAGTCCATACAAGCCTTCAGGAAACCACCGTGAATTTTACTTTAACAAAAGAAGGAGAAAAGGCTCAGACATCCCCCGCACACGCCCCCGCAGGGTATTTACTGAGACCTACTGTGCGCCAGGCACTCCTGGGCACTGGACGGAAAGCCCGCCCCTCAGAGTTGATGTTCTATTGAAGGAAACAAGGAACAGGACAAATGTGCATACTTCTCTACGGGGAGAAAAGAGGAGGAAAGAGACTTAAGTGTTGGCCTCTGAAACCCATGTCCCAGGGTGACCAAAGCAACAAAGAGGAAGCTGGGAAGAGGGAAGTAAGAGGCCAAGGGGACAACACCTCTCTTGTTTCCCTGGCTCGGGGAGACAGGCCTGCAGGGGAAGGGTGAGCCCCAGGGCAGGAATGGGGCTGCGGGAGGGGAGAGGCCAGAGGTCCTGACCTTAGGAAGTGGACCCTGCAGGCCAGTGTGCCTTCCGCAGCCTTCGGTCCTTCCAGCGAGTGAGGGGCTGGGGCATTATCCCAGGGAGCGCTCGGCCGTCTTCTCTGGAAGATCTCTGGGGTCGCCAGGTAGACCACGAAGGAGAGCCCAGCAGGGCCCAGGGAGGGCAGTGAGGGGGCACTGGGATGCTGGGCTGATTCTAAAACTGGACCAACAGGATCCGACTGAGGATCCTTGCAGGGTGGACTGAGCAAGTCAACCAGCAGCAGAGACGGCCAAGCTGGACTTGTCCTACCAGGTGGGAGTGTGGACGGAAGGGCCACGGGTAAAGGAGTGTGTTCAGCCTGCGGGCAGAGGGATTGGAGGATGGTGGACTGAGAGACGGTGAGTGCTGTGATGGTGGGGAGAGATGTGGTGGGCGGGGCAGCAGTGGGCGGAGATGTGGTGGGCGGGGCAACGGTGGGCGAGGCGATGGCGGCCAGGACAGAAGAGGCCTGTGCGGGGCAGGGTCATTGGCACTGTCAGGTGGGAATAAGCAGTGAGACAGTGGGGTTTCACTGCATGAGGTGTGGCCTGCGGTCTGCACAGCGGCTGCAGGAGCAGAGGGAGTAAGAGGCTGCTCCCGAGGGGACAGGAGGACGCCTGGGAGCCAAGGAGGATGTTTGTCCAGAGGTCCCTGCAGACACAGATAGTGCTGGCCCCGCCCGTCCTGGGGAGACGCAGGGAAGAGGGAGGACTTGAACCACAAGCGCGGTAAGACTCCAGGATCTGCGGCAGACCTGAGCCTCCCCGAGGTCGGGAGAAACACGGACGCCTGGGACGTGAGGCAGGTCTGACGGTGTGAAGTGAGGCCCATACTCAGGTGTAGGACACAGAGGTTGAGCATGCGGGCCGGGTCTGTGGAGCACCAAGCGGGAGTCCAAGGGTGGGAGGGGGGTCTGCAGTCAAGTCCTGGATGCCCCAACCCTGCTTTGGCCTCACTGGTTTGCCCTATTTCAGGCTTTGGGACCGCCCCCCATCTCAACCACATTTTAGTGCCTCTGCTCTGTGCCAAGGCCTGGTGAGAAATGAAAGACGGGGCAGAGCGCTGCCCCCCACAGGCTGGGGGTCCACTAGATCCTATGGTACAGAAGGCCCAGTGTTTGTCCCCACAGGCAGAGGACACTGCCCACCACTCAGGTCTGCCCGCCACATCTGCCCAGAGGCTGCCATCTCAGTGCCACCTGCCCACACCGGGCATGCCTGGTGTCAGTGTCCATGTGGATTCCACGTGCTCTGGGGTCATGATCCTGATGGTCAGGAATCCTGTCTGCGCAGGCGTGTGCCTCCCCTGTGACCAGTGTCCAGAGTGCAGATACTGGCTGCAGAGCTCCGCCCTGACAAGCTGTCTCCGAGCTGTACAGCAGGTGAATGGCTCCATCGAGGAGACACACACATCCTGATCGTCACCTCTCAGGGAGCCCTTTAGGTCCCCATACCTGACAGGGGCACTGGTCACTGTGAAAATCAGCAGGGGTTCTCTTTCACCTGCCAGTGGCCAGAGGCAGGACACAGCGGATGGGATGACAGCCCCGGCCCTCAGCACCATCAACTCACCCGGCCAGACGCTTCCCGTCACAGCACCATCCTCTGACCTTTAGGCATGTCCACCACAAGTGGTTGAGGGCTCGGTCCCGGTTTGTCGACAGTTCTGGGTAGTTCGGCTGTGACTTACCACCCTCACTCTGGTTTCCTGCTTCTCCACAGACAAAATGTGGCATTTTTAGAAAGGGGGACAGCAGAGAGCTGTGACAGGACAACGTGAGAAAATGTTCCAGGACAGCCAGGTCACACGAGGTCCCTGTAGCCACCAGTGGGGCTGGGTGAACACCAGCACCTCCACACCCCAGGGGGAGCCAGGGCCTGGGCCGCAGCCACCTCACTCGAGTCACCTTATGGAAAGGCAGACACCTGTGAGTCAGGACGTGGGGGGAGCACAGCACAGGCCTGGGGGACCCCGGTGGGCAAGGACATGGGGGTGCACAGTGTGGGCCTGGAGGACCCTGGTGGGCAGGGAATGGGGACACGGGAGGCAAGTTCCGGCCTCGGGCAGCCTGTGCTGAGAGCCCAGCAGCACTGCAGACCCTGCCACCCAGAGGAGCGAGGCACTGCACCCCAGGGTTTGCAGAGTGAAGGAGAAGCGCGGCTTCTGAGACGATGAGCTTGATGCTTTGACGTTCCCTCAGAAAAACCTGGTACATGGGTGCCAGGCATGTATATTCCTGCCTTATTTCCCTAGATTTGAGTGATCTAACAGCTACAGTTTGCATTTAAATTTTATTTGAAACGAACTGTAGGGAGGGTGAAAGATGGAACCTCCCCTAGAGAAGAGGGGACAGAATTCTGTGCCATCCGCAGGCCCAGGGAATTCAAAACGCCTCCTCCGCCTCCAGCACCTGGTAAGGGAGGCAGAGGTTAGAGCACATTCTGCGTGCTTTATGTCCTATACCTGCTGGAAGTGCCGCCCGGATCACAGGGGCAGCGACCAGACTGGGACCCTGACCTGGGAGGAAGGGCTTATCTTGGTTTGAGTGACGCCCTGTGGTCACCTCCGAGCCTGTCCTGAGCGACGCCCTGTGGTCACCTCCGAGCCTGTCCTGAGCGACACCCTGTGGTCACCTCCGAGCCTGTCCTGAGCGACGCCCTGTGGTCACCTCCCCGGGCCGTACTGTTGCTCACTCGGCCTTCCCACCTGGACAGCAGAGTTCCACCTGGAGCAACGCGTCCATCCCACAGCTGAGGGTGTGAGGGCTGAAACAGTTCCCAGAAAATTACAGACAATCATGACCTTAAGATCCTTCTCCAGGTCAGGCCCCTTAGGGGCATACGAGATGAGTGTAACTCAAGGTGTACAAACACCCACCATCCAAGGGGACAGAGATCCTGAGAAACCCATCAGCACAGACAGCATAGACAAGGACTCTCCAGACATTCTTATAAACAGTGTGATCTTCTGAGAAACGGCTGAGTTCCAGTGAGCGAATGCAGGGTCACAGGGCCATGTACAGCCCTGCAGCACACGGATAAGTGTGATCCCCCTCTATGTTCAGATCTGGCTGCGGGTCCATTATTTCTTCCAAAGCCCCAATTTCATACAGAAATGGAGGCCACGGGGAAGGAAGCCACGGAATTAAACCACAAACCACCAAGAGCTTTTCATTTACTCAAATGAGCAAACTCATAACAGACTTACTTCTTGAGAATTACCACTAACTTTTAATATTTATTACTGCCCTAAAGATTATTTAAGAATTATCTCGTTCCGCCACTTAGTTTCCAATTTGGCGTCTGGCAGAGGCTCCTCCGGGGGATGCGAAAATCATCACTTCATGGAGGCTGCTGGCCTTTTTCCTGTTTCTTTCCTCAAGTTCAGGGAGCTGTCCTGGGCATGTCTGATGCTCCTTGCACACGGAACCTCACGCCCAGGGTCGGGGTCATTCCTGGACAAAACTCTCCAGAACGAAGCCCACCGGCACGTGGAGGGACTTACCTGGCATGATCTGGCAACAGGGCACCTGCATCAAGCAGCTGAGGGAGGACAACGGCCATACGCTCCCCACCTGCCCAGGCTCCCCTCCCTGGGCAGCCACTCTGGAGGCCTGTGCTAACCCTGCACAGGCACCTGCACACACCTGTGCCCGCTGTCCCCCAACATAGCGCCCTGCACACACCTCTGCCCACTGTCCCCCTAACACAGCACCCTGCACACACCTCTGCCCACTGTCCCCCAACACAATGCCCTGTGCAGACCTGTGCCCACTGTCCACCTAACAAGATGCCCTCACAGCTCGTAAGCACAGAACCAGGCTGACTGACGCTACCTCTGTGGGCTCCACACTGGCTCCCTGGCTCTGAATCAGCCTGCTTGGTTACACGCATTGGAAACCCACAACCTTTCCGTCTGCGAGGCCTCTGCTTATTAGACCAGTGGTTCTCAGCTCTGGTCACTGGACCTGCAACGTGGGCATCACCTGGGAACTCACCAGAAATGCAGCTGCCCCCCCTGCAGCCCTCCCCCCCAACCCTGCCAGCCCCAGGCCTGCTGAATCTGCAGCTCTGGGTGGGGCCCCGCCACCTGAGTGACAGTAAGAAGTTCCGGTGGTTCTGAAGCCGCCAGTGTCTGTGGGGTCAGCAGGAGGCCTCAGCATAAATAGCTCAGGGCCCAGGAGGCCCCCGAAGCCAGGTTTGCATGTTTCTCTTCGGTTAAACCTCCAGGATAACGGCCCCTTGAGGAAGCAGCTGCTGCTCACTAAGCACCACACAGCTTGCAGGAACCACAGGCACTTAAAACACTGCTTCTGAGCATGCAGGGCACGGCCACTCATGAGCCCTTGAGGACCAGGTACAAGGTCCCTGGACCCTCGGCGGCCACCTCCCGATTCCCCAAGGCTTCAGGCCAGCACCTCTGACCTTCATCCACACCAGCCAGGGAAGTGAATGGCTGGGGGAGGGGGAGTGCACCCTGGGGAGGCGAGACCTGAGTCCCCATGCGCCTCCGCTGTCAGGAGATATAAGCGTCCACCGGCCCAACCACTGGGGCAGAAACACTTTGCTGCTGCGCTCTGTGAAGCCCAGCGCCCGCTGGTCATCAGGTCCCTCCCCCAGTCTGGGAGTTCCAGCAGCAAGAAGGCGTGGGACGCTGAGCCCGTGGCCTGGGAGACGACAAGCGCTCATGACGTCCAACAGCCAGGAGCTGCCTCAAGACTAATTGAGATTAGTCACCTTGTAGGATTTTCGAAGGCTGTACTTCACTGCATTTTTATTTACTGCATCACAGAGTTGCATCCCTCTTGATGACCCCTTGGCTAACATCACAGCCTCCAGCACATCCCCTTCGTCTCCTCTTGGCCAGAGGGACCTGCTGAGAGCACAGCCCCTTCCCTACACAATAGACACCAGACACCCAGGTCTCTGTTAACCTGCCGGGCCCACATGCACACCTTCCCCCAGGTGCTGGGAGCCACTGCAGGATCTCCTCATTCCCTGCCATTGCAGCCACACCGATGGATTCACTGTGGCCCTCGTACCATGCCTGGGGCGCCCTGAACACACCCATCCGCCTGAAGTCGGGCACACAGGCTCCACATCACACTGCCCTCGGGTGGCCTGCTGCTCCACTGGGTGGGTGGGGTGTCCTGGCATTCCACCCAGTGTCTGTTATGGACCAGCGAACACATGCGCTGCACTGCGTGGGGCAGGGGTGGCAGGTGAGTGTCCCTACCTCTGGCTGGGTGTCTGCACTTCACTCACCTGCCCACCCCCACCCAGGCCTGGTGCAAAGGGGCCCCGCCCAGTGGTTGCCAGGAGGAGCACATGGCACAAGGATCCGTCAGCAGTTCTGTCTCCCGCTTGGCCCGCAGCCTGGAGCTCAGGGCCGGCTAGCGCTCTGGGCGAGGCCTCTGTGCGTGGACAGGGCACCTGCGTCAGTGTACTCCCTGCACTTGCCCCGTCCACTCAGTCCCCAGGGCCTCACCGCCCGCCTTCTAACCCACCACCTGCCCATCACAAAGCACAGTCCCTGTCCTCAAACACCTCCTGACAGTCACGAGGGTGCTGGTACTCATTTTGTCTTAAAATGGCCATTCCGAAGTTCAAGATTGTGAACAACACCTCTGTTCAGTTGTGATGCCCGGGCCGTGACTGCACTGCTGTCAGAGCTGTGACACCGGTGACAGAGGATGCTTCAAAGACAAGCACAGGACACGTCTCCTCTCAGGAGGGGCTTCTGGGCTCAACAGGAGCCAAGATGTTCAACATGAGGAGGAACCTACTCCAACACTCATCCACGGCCCGCCTGGGACTCGGGGGTGTGGTGGAATCACCCTGCACACGGCGGCCTGAAAGGAACCAGATCAGAAAACGCCGACATCGACACAGCAGAACAGTGGGGCGTTCGGCCTCGGCGAACGTGATCGTGTCCACAAATGAAGGTGACTTTCGCTGGGTCTGCGTGGAGGTGCCTCTGTGGTTCCCAGACGCCTGGTGGGGACTCGCCGTGGCCGCCGAGCCTGCCCAGGCTGGAGGCCACACCTGCCCGTTCCCAGCACAGGAGCCCAGAACAATCCTGTCTGCGCTGACGCAGAGGGACCCTGACACGGCCCAAACATGACGGCGGCAGAGTCTTTCCCGAAACGCAGGCGCTTTTACAAAGGTTACTGGAGTCGCACGCTGGACAGAGGCTTTCTGACCATCACACAGCACGGACGGAGGGCCTGGGGACTCGAGGGGCAGGTTCCAGGTCACTGGGCCAACTTGCTCTTTGGGGTTAAAAATCCGGACATGGAAAAGGTGGCTGTTGGGGATGGAATTTCTAGTTGAAATGGACTACTTTCAGAGGATTGTATTTAAACATAGTGATGAAATCTTCTAAGAATCACAAGGATTTTCATTTTATTTTTGTTTTGGTAAAATTATCCTAAATAAAAACCAACTTATTCAGGAATTTCCATGCTTTTGCATTAATGCTTTTTCCGAAAGTGATCATAGATTTTGCATGTGTTGAAAATGACCTCCAAAGGACCTTTTAGAAAAGTCTGAGCCTGACTCGCGAGTGCTCAGCCAGTTGGTAGAACTGATGAGAAGGGAGGCCCTGACCACGATCATCACACTTTTAGGAAAAGACGGCTCCTAGGCCCTTCCACCTCCCTGGTGACTACCGGCAGTCACCAGGCCCCTGACCTTGTGTCTTGACTTCCTAGGACATCCGTAAAGGAAGCCGAATTCATCATGTCCAGGTGAGGCACAGGCTGTGTCATGACACATAAATAGAGGAACGTGTTCGATGGGACAGTGGCGTCTGCTACGAAAAGAGCAGCGGAGGGTGTGGTGGGGAAGGGGTCTGAAAACAGGAGGCAGGAGATGCCTCCAGCCTTGAGGGAAAATAGATTTTACTAAAATTGATATTATTTTTGAAACAACAAAGATCACCTCCCCTTCCTGGGAGGCCACATGGCTCTGAGGCAGGGCAGGCTCGGACCCTTGGTCCAGCCTTCGGTTTCTCTTCAGACCCTCCATGCCCGAGTCTGCGATTTGCTTTGTTCTGACTTTTCCTCCGAGGGAGACTGGAGAGGCTGCACTGGCTGTTCGGGTGCCTCTGGTTTAACTTAGTTCAGTGAACAAAACCTGAATGATGTGACCTCTCCAGGCGGCGTCCTGCTGTCTGCCACCTGGATGACGTCAAGAGTACAGCTGCTTAAACAAAGCAAAACCCAGAGCAACCAAAACAAGCAGAGCTTGGAACACACATCCTCGATTCTTCCACAGATGCACACATTTGTCAGTTCACTGAAAGTACCAAGTACTAAGGGTTAAAAATCTAAAATATCCTAGAAGAGTATTTTATGTTGCGAACTTTAAAACAGCTCTTCTTTCCAACATTTTAAGGAATAAAATTCATCATATGTATAGATGCCAAGACTATCAAAAGCCTTGAATCGAACAAGCACACTTGTACCTCAGCCACCCTCATCTTAGAATCCCATTTCCACCGTTTTAAAAGCTTTGGTGTGCTTTGATCAATATGTTTAATTCTGAATAGAATCACATTTGAAAAATATTTAAGCAGTTTCACTTCATCTGAAGAAGAGCATCCAACAAAACGGCAGAGTCTGAGGAATGAGCTGTGGCAAAAGATAACAGGTCACTTTCTGTTTCTAAGGGGCTGAAACCAGCTGGTCAGTGTGTGGACAGTGGGTGGGGGGCTGGTCTCAGGTCCTCATGGGGCTGTGATCTAAGAGGTGCTGGGGAGAAGCTTTATTGTATATGTTTATCTTAACAGTGACTTCTTCTAGTCAAAGACTCCCATATTTATAAATTTAATGGCTTTTTTCAAATTCTGAGGTTGAAATAAAACTGAAATCCTGGTCCTCAGACTGCTGACGTGCAGACCTCCACTTACAGCAACGACCAGCCTTCAGCCTTTCCCTCACCAGCTTCTCTCTGCCAGGAACTGTCTCTTTCGTTGTCAGTCTCCTTCTTTCTGCTGGTTTCTGTCCAGAAGGATTCAGTCCAGCTCCAATGTTTTCAGCTCAGAAGCAGCTCCCCTCCCTCACTGCCCGCCTGCCCCAGCCACTGCCCCACCCGGGTGTCCGCTGGGCCTGAAGATGCCTACCCCACCCTCCCATCCACACAGATGCTTCTCAGCTGGCGCCCTCGCCCTCCCTGACCCAGCAGCCAGCCGGGTCACCATGCCAGCCCCACGACCTTGACTCCCATGCACCCCCGCCATTCCTTCTCAGTGGTCACACTTCTCCGCTTACCCCTACGTGCTGGGGCTTCTCACCTACGTCACTTCTAAGTCTCAGCTCCAAGTCATATCCAGATGGTGAGCTATGTCCCCAAAGCAGCTGCAGCCCAGGTCTGCCGCCTCCGTACCAAGGCAGCCGAGGCTCCTAGATGGAGGTACCCAGAGGCACAACCTCAGGACTAGGGCCGGGAGGTCAGCCCGCACACCCTGCCCCTGGCCTGGCGTCCTGTCTGCATGTGAGGGCCACATGGTACTCCCGGCCACTCACAGGGCCCCGGAGGCAGCCTGAACCTGCCTCTTCCAAATCCACCTCCAGGTGACCGTGAGCACTGCTGATTCCACGCCTCACCCACCCTCCCGTGCCCGTCTGCATCCCTGCTCTGCTTTCCTCCGGCTCCAGGACACCAGAGCACCTCTGTCCCACCCGTACTTCTGACACAGCCTCTGCACCACAGCCTTCAGGAGCTCCAGACAATGCAAGTTCCAGCAAAGAGACGCCCCACATGACCCTCCTGGGCTTCCCATTGCCTCTGAGACTCCAAATTCCCACTGCGGCTGGCAGGCCACCTGTGACCTCACGCCCCACAGAGCATCCTGAGTCTGCTCTCAACAGCTCCCAGGCTGCATCCCAGCCACGAGAACTCTCCGTTTCTGACCTGCATCCCGCCATCCACACTGTGTGCACTGCGTAAACAGCTAGGCCAGCCCCATGCCCGGGCCTTGCAGATGCCCCATGAATAACTGCTGTGTTAACTGGGGCAAATCCACAAGTACACCGGTTGTTAGGATCCTGTTCTAGAACAAGGCGTGAAGTAACTGTGAAAATGGGGAAACTTCCATTTCCTACTGTGCGTTTATGCCTTTCTCGTGAAGCTGGTCCCTTAAGAATTCTAACGAAATTCTGAAAACCAAAGGCAGGGCCGTCAGAGACGCACCCGGCACAGGACAGTGGCAATCACGCCCAACCTCTCAGGTGGGATCCTGACCTGGTTAAGTTTTTTAAGCACACGGTGTGAGTGATTTGAATAATTTACACACTGGCCCTACCTAAAAGAGAAGACAGTTCCAGTGTTTAGTGATGATCTTTAGAATTCCAAAAACGGGGAGGGTCGCAATATCATTCTAAAATATCACCGCCCTTGTGGGTATTTTCATACATATTTTACCTAAATAAGATAACTACAGAACTAGATTGACATTAAGTGTTAATTTTTATATAAATACATGAATAGGGTTTATATACGTGTTAATGTCTCACTTGAATGGGAAGTCCGAGTCAACATGGAAACAATCTAAGTGTCCATCAATGAGTGAATGGATGAAGAAGATACGGTGTGTGTACACACTCCCACAAACACAATGGAACACTACTCAGCCGTGAAAAAGAAAGAAATCTCACCACTGTAACAAGAAGGATGGCCCTGGAGGGCATCATGCTTATCGAAATAAGTCAGGGAAAGACAAAGACTGAAGAGTATCACTTGTATTTAAAACAAAAGCAAATTAAACTCACAGAAGCAGAGAGTAGAAAAGCAGTGGCCAGGGGCTGGTGGCGGGGAAACAGCTGGAGAAACGGAACAAACTTTCAGCCCTAAGATGAGTAGGATCTGAGGATCTAATTTAAACAGGCGAGAACGCTGCTGTATTGCTGAAATCTGTTAAGCAAGGAAAATTTAAATGTTCTCACCCCCACCAAAAGAAGATACATATGTGAGGTGATAGGTGTGTTAATTAACTAGGTAGTGAGATTCTTTTATGATGTTTACACACATCAAACCACGGGACACACGCTTATGTGCCTCACAGTTTTGTCAATTAGATCTTTAAAAAGCTGAAGTTTAAAAAAAAAGAAATCTGAGTCATACCAAATATTTTACGTATGTTTAATTTTAGTTGTCTACACCTTTGTTTCAAAATGACAAAGTGAATGTCTAAACAGTAATAAAAACTTCTTGTGGTCTTCTGCCATTGTTGTGAATTTTTTCAGTTTCCAGATAAGGAGATGACTACAGTGACAAATTAGGAAAACCGTCTTAACATAAGTGACCTGCAAAGAAAAGAAAAACATTGTTAGAAAATCTGAGGCACAGCCAGTGGTTTCATTCCAGGGAGGGGGGAGCGGGGGTCAGCGCGCACCTACGGCCGGGGTCCCAGCGTCCGTCCCGCGGCGCATCCGAGGAACCGGGTGTCATGGTCTGCAAAACCAAACCAGGGGACATTCAGCCAGAGTCACCGCTTTGCCATCTGCAGCATCCGATGTCACTGCGGGTTGTCGGAGGAGAGGCGTGAGTGACACAGTGGTGGGGAAAACAAGACCGTTCACTCGTAATTTCAGAAGGGCTGGCACCACGGAGAATGAGAGCTGAGAACGTTGTCACAAAGGAGCATGTGATCTCTGCTCTGCTCCACAGGACGGGCGCTGACTCGCGGCTCCGGAGACGGCGGGTCCACGCCACACAGGCGACAAGGGTTGCCTGGCTTTTCTGCACCTTTCGGTCCAAGGTGGGAGCCAAGCACTTGATACCTGGGCAGCCCCCCTCACATCCTCGTCTGGTCCAGAAGGGGCGCCGCTGTGCCCTCCAGGTGCCAACTGCTGCCCACGAGCTCCCCAGAACATCTGGAGGTGGCAGTGAGAGGAGCCTGGGGCCACCACCGTTCACTAGGGCAGTTCGCAGGACGGCCCCTCACAGCTGCCCGGCCCCCACCCCAACTCAGGCTGCTACTGCTTCAGCCTCGGGATGGAAAGTAAACCACGTGGCTCTGAGCCCCATGGAGGGAGTGGACGCTCAACGTGGGGGGGTGTCCGTCACCGCCCATAGGTAGAGAGGAGGAATCACGTGTGTATACGCACGTGTGTACTTACACAGATATGTGCGCACAGACATGTCTGTCCATATGTGTGTGTGCAGACGTACATACATGCAGTCGCCTGAACTGGAAAAGCAAGACCTTGTAATACGTAAGGACCTACATTACACACGCAGTTAATTCACACAGTCTGTCTTGTCACCAGCCTATCCCTCCAGGACTGTTCCCAGCTGCTCCCTTACAACGTGGACCAAGGCGTCAGGTCAGGAACCAGACTCTGCCTTCACTCTGGGCACAGGGAACTTGAGAGATTCCCCTCGTCTAACCCTGAAACCTCTTCTTCACGCAGCGCACAAGCAAGTTCTGCTTCTGAAAATGCATGGCGGCCCTTGCCTGCCCTGGGGGACACTTCTGTGGACTTAAAAGGAACAGAACGAATCCCCATCACTGGACCTCCCCATCCAGGTACAAAAGGACACGGTGCCTTCTTATCACTTTGCCTCAAGCCCAGCACGCCAGCGAGACAGTGTGATCCTGCCGGAGGAAATGGGTTCAGTGAGGGGCCCATATCGAGGTGGGTATGGAGAGGGGACCAGTAGGCTCCACATCGCTGTCTCCAAGAGGAAACTCCACTGTCTCTGAGAGGGGCTGCTTTCGACTCGGAGCTCAGGCCAGAAAGAACCCACCCCCGTGGGTCTGACTGTGCCCTCGCATGCAGGCAGGTGAAAGCAGGGCCAAGACACACACGAGGCGGGGGCCGACGGTCTGCAGCATCACCATCGTTAATAATAAAGACCAGGCAGCCTGGACTGCACAGAGCATTTGGACAGAAAACTCTGGACAAAAAGTATAGTTAAAGTTTGAGCACTTGCAGATGGGAATACTAAAGACTCTCTGAAAATAGCAATAAAGACAGACGACGGAATGGAAATGCCACGTCTCACTGCAAAATCATGCAAGACGAGACCTTATACACATGAAGACAGCAGAAGTGGGTTAACGTGAGGGAAAAAGTTGCTGGGATGGAATCGGGGCAGTAAGCAATATTCTAGCCACCCTGTGGATGGTGCTCAGCAGGTCCTGGGGTAGGAAGATCTTGACACCGCCTGTCTGTTGATTGACTGTCACAGCAGAACACTCGGGCACGCTTACAATCACACGCACACACAAATGCTGCTCGTTTTACAGTTTGTGCTCAGTGATTTTTAATAACTCATTTTGTTGAGTCTAAGTGAGACGTCTATGTGTACCTACAGAGAAAAAGTGAGTCCAGCCTGAACTGACCCCACTAGAGTCACAGCCACAGAGTCCAGGGCAGGTGGGTAAGTTCTCTTTCCAGACCCCCTTAGTAAAGGAGGGCCTGTCCTCTATCTTAAAATATGCTGATCTTCCTGGAAGTGAATCCAGACAAATTTTATTTAAAGAATCCTCCAGAATTTAAAGGAATGCTTTATCTGAGCCTTGGAGAAAAAGCTGGTGGGATGTGACAGCCGCTTGTGGACTCGGCCATCTCAGAGATGCTAACAACAACCTCGTCAGAGGTCCCTCAGCCCTGTGTCCCTGGGCATCCAGACCGAACAGAATATACTTATTAGCAAAAGTGTGTCCCTTGAACATTTGAAAACAGCATCACACCGAGGCCTGGGGAGGGGAGTCCTGGCCTCCGTCTTGGCATCAGCGGCACCGCATCAGAACGCTGGCCTTTTGTGCACCGATCCTCTCGTGTCGACACGTATGCCCAAGTCTACACTCTCCACGCACTCGCTGTGAGCAGGTCCACACGGCAGCCTCTCCATCCTGACCACGGCTGTTTAACTCAGCTGCTGTGTCTCCAGGTCGCCGGTCCAGGGGGACGCTGCACCTCTGCCTCTCACACTCTCACACCCTGGAAAGCAGCACGTCCGGCAGCCTCTGCGTGTTGTCCTGGTTCCTCTCTGCGCCTCTCGGTCAGCAGCAGCCCGTCTGCTCCCAAGATGACTTTGCACCGCTCACCCCTCCCGGAGTCCATGGTGCCTCCATGCACGCAACTTGTCCAAACCATCTCAGGACCCTTCCCTCAAACTGGCAGCGACATCAAGAAGATGCTTCCCGGAAGCTGAGCGTGGAGGCAGCGACAAGACAGGGCACAGTGACCTCATCACCAAGAGAAGAAGGAAAGGGCCCCCCTCCTGTCACTTGTACCACAGTGTGCGATCCTGACCCCATGGTGGCTGGACAGAGAGACGAACAGACCAGAGACCCACGGACGGGAAGACACTGACGTGACCTTTTCTCCAGGGAAATAAACTCAGGGAAATCATTTGAACCTAAGCCTTTCACAGGCTTTAGCTGAGTTCTTATTAATTTACCAAATTATTTTGGCTTCTTAACTCTTTTTATTATATCACTGCGTGGTTTTTCCAGGCCTCTGACTGCCTGGACAGGTTTCTGCCAGCCCACAATTTTTTGATCTGTAATTAGAGGAAAATCACTCCAGTAACTGCTCCAAAGACGTTGGTTGAGCCCAGCATGGCTGGTCCAGCCCTGCACACACCAGGGCATCTTGCTGAAAGTCAAACACAGAAACGCCACGGGCCACCCTAATCGCGTCTGTGTGCCTCACAGGGCACGTCCATCACCGAGAAATGAAATAGGTCATTTCCACTGTTCTTCCACAAACATTTTCCAGAATGCATTGTATTTCACAGCTGGCAGCTCCTGAGCTTTACATGCTGGAATAAGTAGAAAACCCACACATTAGGATCCTCCTTACACGCCCAATGTCAAGGGCAACTACATCTTCTTAATATTTAAGATGTCACCTTCGCTGGAACTATTTATTTTAGGAAGAAGTTAATACTGAAGTTAATACTGATTGCTCCGTAAACACATGTGACCAGCACAGGAGCAATCTCTAGGCTAAGCCAGCACTTTGCTTTTTCACTGGTGCTCAGAACCCACTCACAAATGACCTTGTGTTACTCACCGTCCGTCCTCTTTCCTTTCCGTTTCTTCATCATGAAGCGTGTATAAGGACGGCCCCTTGCAGCAGGATGCTCAGGAACCACTGTCCCCTCCCAGGGCCAGTGAGCAGCATGTGACAGGGATGAAGTCAAGGCTGAGCCAAACAGATGCCCCTTCAGGGGCTTCAAATCTGCAACGATGCTGTTCTGCTCTGGGTGTAAGCAGGCACGCAGACCAGAGCCGGGGCCAGTACTGCTCCCAGGCCCCGGGCTCCGTAGGTACTGGCCCAGCATCCACTTAACCAAGCCCTCATTTTGCCGTAGAGAGTTGGGGTGGATTCGGGTTCCTTTAAACCCAGCGATTTCTAACATCAGGGTGACCCCATGTCCGGTGTAACCCAATAACCGCCACTGCCTGATCACGATGTAACAGCACCCCTTTCTCTCTCGGGCAGTTCAGCCAATAAATTACGTGGCCCTGACTCCTAAGGCCTTGCATCTTCTTAGAGTCAGCATGAAATCGGTGACAGTACGGGTAAAGCGTTCTGAAACGGCTGGGCTGCATGTGCTCTTACTATGCAGCGCGAGGAGCAGAGGCTTTGCTCGGAGTGAGAAATGAGCAGGTACTTGCTGAGCGACAGGACCTGCCTTGGAGCCGGCAGGGGCTCGGGACGGGCTGAGAGCCGCCACGACGGGTGGGCAGAGTGTCCCCTCGCTGAGAGCCCTGGGCACCCTCTGATGCACCCACTACCTTGCGGCAGGGTTGACACTGGGGCTCAGAAGCCTTTGGTAACAGGATGGACTCCCTGCATTTCAAGAGCAAAATGAAGAAGTAACTTCACTGTGAAACAGTCCGCAGAAGTAGCTCCACTCTGCGCAGACACTTGAACAATGACACGCTTTATCTCTTACCTCACTCGCTCTCTAGGAAGTGTTTTGTAGCCATCAAATATTAATATACGTGTCTGCTTCCCAACATATCTCTTATTGGTTGACAATTAAAATATCAAACCAAAGTTCAGGAAACAATTCTGTCGCACGGCAGAAAAATGGCTTTTGTCTCCTGTGCCCTCCGTTCATAGCATGGTGACCCTGGCAGGGGACGGTACGCTGGCCTTCCTTCTGATTCTGTTTCCTGAGCAGTCAGCGGGCTCCGAGCCCGGGCGTCACAGTTTATGTCCCCCTGGGCCAAGGCAGAGTCGCCAGTCCTGCCTTGGTCCCCACTGGGCAGAGGCACAGAGTAAGGAGAACGCATCATGGTGAAAGAATACGACAGAAACACAAATTCCACTCAGCTCTGTAAGTGTAGTCACACCGAAGCAAACTCCGGCAGAGAGTCAGAGACCCAGAGCAGAAGCCACCATCCGGCAGACAAAGAAGCCACTAAATTCTGGCACAAATAACTCACCTTCAAACCCATAAGCAGTTCTGAGCACCAGCGGAGGATGGCAAAGGCCTCTTGGTCCCTAAGCACAGGGGGGACAGTGTGTATACACTCAGGACACAGAGAGACAGATTCTAAGATTCTCGGGAAGATCTCACTTTGCGGGACTGCCACCGGGCAGACACTCAGGGTCCCGCACTGTCAGCTTGGTGTGGTCAGGTCAAGAGGAAAAGCCACAACGGAGAGAGACTTCTGAGCTCCAAACGGGGAGGGAGTGAGAGCTGAGCACAAGGACCTGTGTGCATGTGAAAAGGCACATTCCCGGGGCTGAAAAGCTACAGATACCCAGTGCTCACGTGACAGCATCACTTACAGCCTGTGACATGCACACAGGTGGCTCTCCAACAAGGGGAGCGAGGAAAGTGGCCAATGGGCCTCATCCTCTCAGCCACCTCCTCCAGGACTGGGGACCAGACAGGGGGCTGGGGTCAGCGCCCAGAGGCATGCCCATCCTAGCTCAAGTCCAAGGCCAGGACTGCTCTGCTGACCGTCCTCAGCAACAGCTGTTTCAGCTGCACCAGCTTCTCATTGTACGTGTCCATTTAAGGGTTTGGAAAGTAAAGCACACAACATAAGTCACCAACAGCTCTTTAACAACAAGAAGTCAAAATCCCACACAGCAATGACATTGCAGTTGAAGTAACAGTGGAAATGGATTTCCTTTGAATTAACAAAATATTTCTAAGAAAGAACAAGATGTAGAATAAAGTAGCCAATGAGTATAAAAATTATGAACCTGGTTAAATATCCCAAGTTCCTCGGTTTTGCAGTCTTGTATTTGATTATGGGGTGAATTACAGCCCCGTGTGTGCAGCCCCAACCTCAGCAGGTGGTCCAGCTGGATCCGACAGCAGTGGGAGCTCACAAGGCAGCCGAGAGCCAGTGCATTAGCTAATAAGACACTAAATGTGATTTGTCTGCAGGAGGACTTCCTAACTTAATGCAAAATAGAATCACAGGAAGATGCCCCTGATCAAATGAACGACTCACGCTTCCTCCTATGCCCATCAGTTTACTAACTCTCTGACCATCAACCTGGAGCAGCAAAGGAAGAAAGTCACCAGGAAGGTGTGAGCTGGAGCCCCTGCCTGAGCAGAGGGAAGGGCCATTACGGCAGGGGTCCTGAACCTCTACAGGGGGCCAGGTGGTACAGAGCTTAGCCTTTGAGGGTAACTCACGCTCTATCCCAAGTTTTGCCGTGGCGGGAAAGCAGGCACAAGCAACACAGCACAGTGGGGGTGGCGGGTTCCAATAAAGCCATACTTACAGAAAAGGGGAGTGGGACGCCTGGCTCGCTGGCCCTTGGCTGAAGCTGACTAAGGTCTGGGACAGGAAAGGACCTGGTGGTGTGGATGCAGGAGAGGGGTCCGCCCTGCAAAGTTGGCCTGCCACTTGCTCCCAGGGCCTCTGAGGATGCCCTGCACCAGCCCTGGCGTCCACGGACCCCAGAGGACACTGCCAGACCCAGTGACGGCCCCACTTGTCCATTTCCTCAGTAAGTACGGGCTAGCACCGCCCACCTCTCCTGGGCTTCTGCCACCCCGGAAAGCCCTGCTCCTCCCTCAGGCATTAGCTCCAACATCCTTCAGACCAGGTCCAGCACCAGCTCTGTGACCACACCAAGTCCGCCCGCCTAGGACTCTGCAGAGCTGCGCTCTCAGCTCCGCAAACTAGCACATTGAGCTGCCACTGTCTCCTCCTGTTCTTGAATCTGTTCATCTGGTTTTGCTCATCAGGTTACCCAGGCCAAAAGCACAGGCGCCTGGGCACAGCAGATGTTTAACAAACGCCTCAACTTTTTCACACCAACCGTTCAGTTCAAAAGTTCAGATCATATACAAAGAGCTCCTGATAAATCCCAGACATGAGAATTAGTCGCAGAGGTCTTCAATAATCGGATTAAAAAAAAAAAAAAAAAGTCTGGCACCAGGAGTGATCACCCTAGAACCAGAGAGAGCACAGGCACTGGGGACCAGAAGGATGGGGCGTCATGACCCCAGCATTTATCAGCTGCAGGGAGAAGGACCCCATGCTGTAGATAAGGGGGCAGGACAGGCGGGCTGAACCGTCAGCCATGTGACAAGCGCCAGCCTGAGCGTCACCACAGACGCAGTCCCTGCTCAGACAGCACCCGGCAGACCCAGAAACAGTGTCCTGCAGGCGCCCAAGCTGGGAAGCTTGTGCTTTGGGCACTTTCTATCACAAGCCGGGAGCACTTTTTTTAAAAAACAGGTTTCTAAGAATGTTTCCGCATCTTCTTCCTTGATTCCAGAGGGAGGGAGGAGGCCAGGGAGAAGGTGGGGAGAGCACATAAGCCTGTGGGGACTGGAGGCCCAGGAGCTCCCGCAGCTGCCAAGGACGGAACCGGGGGTCTTCCCCTGAGGACCACACGGCCGACGGCACTCTGGCTGGACCCTCCACCTTGGAGAGGCAGAGCTGTCTATGACCCTCCTCAGATGGTGTCCTATGACCTGTGAAGCAGCCCAAGGTCATTTCTTCCACTGAAGCCCCCCTCTGATTCGAGCCCCTGCAGGAAGGAACCCAGCCTGCATTTAGAACGTGTTTACATGTCCAGCTGCCCATGAGTTTTCAGACGGTCTACACTCAGGGAATGGGAGCTCAACTCGAGCCACCGCCACCTCCCCCAGCGCCCTGGGCTGCTTCTCACCCGCCCTCGGGGCCCTGCGGACCCTGGGACAGAGTAGCACAAGGTCTGCGCCCAGATTCCCAAGGTATTCTTCAAGTCAAGGCCGGGACACTTAAAAACCAAACGTCACCAAGGGCCTCTGGATTTACCTTCTGATGGAGGAAAAATGAGCATTACGATGGGAAATTGGTGCGAAATCCTTCCGGGTTCCCAGACTACACCCCTGATGCCGCCTCCTGGCCAAGCCTCACCCTCTCACCCCAACCTGGCTCTGAGCCGTCAGCCTCATTGGGGCAGTCGCTGCAGGCGGCCGGGGAACAGCTGTCCCAGGCTATGCAAACATACGAGTGCTTATATGTACGCTAATGTGTGTGCTCAAATGGCCAGCGACTAACCCACTAGGGGATAGTTTTACAATAACAGCCTGCGGAACATGCCTAAGTCTTCAGTTCATTGACAGCAACCATCACAGCAACTGCAGTGAGGGAATCACAGTCTTTTTAATTTAAGGGCAGACCTGGAAACTTATCAAAGGTGAATTAACACTCTTATCCTCAGGGGACTTCCATCAAGTACACAAAAGTCGGAAGACTGGAGCCAAGTGTGGTCTCCTGTAAAACAGTTTTGAAAAGATAAATGGGTCTTTGCTATGGATTATATCGCTGGTTCAGATAACCATCTCCCTCCACTTTCCTCTGCAAAGTACCAGGGTCCTGGAAGCAAGGACTAGTCCCACTTTGCAGGCAGAAGGAAGGGGAAGACGCTGGTCCTTTACAACGCAAGTCCCCAGCAGGACCAAGGTGGATCTGGGCTAAGACTGAGTGACACGGCGTATGACCAGCCCACGCCATCCACTTCTCAACGGGGTACTGAAGCTGGAAAGAATCCAGGGTGTAAAGATAACATCCTCACTTGAATTTTAAAAGTTCAAGTTCATCATTTGCCCTCAGTGGCAATGTCAGAGCATCAGTACAGTCTGTTCTAGGTATTAACCCTGAGTCAAACTCGAATTCCCAATAGTTAGAGCCTCCCGCCCAAAATCTATCGTTTGTTCCTTAGGTCAAGCATCATAAGAAAAGCTATCACTGTTGATTAAACAGTCACCTCCCCACAGGCTGTGGAATCTGCCGATGGCCCTGGCACCTCCTGAAAGGCGTCCTGAGTGGCCTCGTTAACAGGAAGCAAGTCTATTTTATTGAGGGAGCAGAGGGAGGAGAGGTGGAGGAAAAACAGAGGCATAACGCCAGCGAGCTGGGGTCCACGACTGAGGAGGAGACCCCCAAAAAACAGAGAGGTGTGAACGACAGGTTGGTTCATAAAGGAGGTCCCCTGATGCTTGCTGCCCCCCAACCATGCTGACAACACATAACATTCACATAAACAGAGGAGGATGCTCGCGACGCAGCCCGCCGCCCTCTGAGGGTCTTGGGGCATCTGGCCAGGCAGGATGTGAAGAAGCATCAGGACCAGCCAAGAGCTATAGACACCTGCGCCCGGGTGCCCATGGGCTCTTGTCTCTGCCACCTCCTGCTCCAGATTGAGGACAGGCTGCCGGGGCACTGGTGGCCTCCCTGTTTCAGCACCAGCGTCCTTGCACGGAGGGAGGGGTGAGGGGGGAGCCAGGACCCCCGCCCATCCCCCACTGCCCTTGAAGACTGGCTGGGTGTTGCCTGTCTCTGACCAAGCTTCTCTATCCTTCCCCACAAGGGAGGGTGCACAGGGTGGCCCCCCACGCAGCACCAGCCCTTCTCCATGCATGGATGGCGCTCACCCACCCACGCAGGTCCCACCGGATACCACGGCCCCCTACACGTGTCTTTAGTGTCTTCAGCTGTTGCTCATGGGGGGAATAACCACCAGAAACTACAGCGAATCAAAATGAAAATACAATTTTGGAGTTTCCACCATGGCTCAGTGGAAACAAACCTGACAAGCATCCATGAGGACACAGGTTCAATACCTAGCCTCATTCGGTGGGTTAAGAATCTGGCATTGCCATGAGCTGTGGTATAGGTCACAGACACAGCTCGGATCCCACATTGCTGTGGCTGTGGTGCAGGCCAGTGACTGCAGCTCCGATTCAACCCCTAGCCTGGGAATCTCCATATGCTACAAGTGTGACCCTAAAAAAAAAGAAAAGAAAAGAAAACACGACTTTATGTACACTCACTTTGTTCCCTCTTTAAGAACACAGTTCATTCCTTTAAAAAGGTAAATCACATCTTACTAGAATATGACCGTAATTCTCTTAAGAGCATGTGATGCAATCTCAGTTCTCACATCAGTAGATGCTAGTAGTGAAATCAGCATCAAAGCTGAAATGGTTCCACCGCTTCGTAAAAATTAATTGCAATCAAATTTTCAAATGACTTTTCTCAGCGATATTTTTGTTCTAAGGGATAACTGCTGACATTTAACTCTTTGTCAAAACCTTGACCCAGAATTTCTTAAATGCTTCCTAATTTCAAAAACTAATACGTTCATGGCAAGATAGATCCGCGTCCTGCTTCGTAAACAATGTGGGTGAAAAATGGGGAACACATAACGACTTCTCCGAGCCTGGAGAATCACGGCCTTTTCAGCTAATAACCTGAGAGCACATACGCACACAGGCCAGGCTCTCTGATCCGTTACAGAGAAAGGACACATCGGCTTCCAAAGGGAGGGTGCTTTTTCACTGGAGAAACAACGTTTGTTCAAAAACTGAGCACTACAGAATAGGCCTTACTGTCCCCATGACGGCGCATTTTCTTTTAAAATGCCTTTGCTGTATAATCTGAGTAACACAGACCCTCGTGTTTCTGGGCTCAAAATTAAGCAAAACTCCACCCCCAAACTTAACAATTCTAGCTCAGACACAGTACTCGTTGCTCCAGGACCGAATGAGCAGCCTCCTGATAACTCTCCTGCTGGTGCCCACGGGTGGAGGCCGAGCCGCCAGCTCCGATCCCTGCTGCCCCCACCCAACGCCCACGGAGGACATGGCCGCACCTCGTCCCCCGGGGCGCTCCAGGCCGCAAAGAGGCTGTGACACCCGGCCCGGGGCCTTGGCTCAGTGCCCAGTGGAGGAAGCATCTTCCTGCTGATGCGACCAAGGCGTGCAGGGCCGGCGCGCACCATCCATCCTATAAAAAGGCAGCAGGAGGGGCCCCTCCTTCTCCTCACCCCCCACTCCTCCTCGGTCACGGCTGACCCCTGGGTCCCTTGAAAATGATCCCAGGATGTCACAGCAGCAGAAAATGAGGCCATGCGTGCCTGCGGCTCAGGTCCTGCGACACGAATGTCTGCAGGAAACAGATCTTATAAAGCCATGACTGTCTGCAGAAGCACAGTCGCTGGCCAGCCTTTCCCTGACCTGCACTGCTTTCCACTGCGGCAAAGGCCTAATGACACGGCTGTCACACAGCTGCACATCCCCAGAAACACCCTGTTGGCCCTCAGAGTTCACGTGGGACCCTTGAAAAGCCTGTGACAGTGGAGACCGGCCCTCGGGTCTGGACCCCAGGGGGTAGGGTCAGCGTGAGGATGCTCCACCGGCAGGAGAGGAGTCGAGGTCAAGACCTCGCGGGGGAGGGGCTGCCTCACAGGGGGAGGGGCTGAGCTTCCGGACCTGCTGGATGCCATCATTTTCTGGTGGAATCACAGTCAGGCAGAGCCACTCCACCCGGGCAGGGTGACCACTGTCCCCACGTGGGTGCCAGCAAACGCCCTCTGGGGCAGCAGCAGAGACGACTCCAGTCCTTCTGTTACCACGTCCGCCGCCTCCACCAATGTGCTCCACGCTCTCCACAGACCCGCTGCTGAGGTCACACTTGGGTCCTACTGTGCAACGGCTACAGGCCCACGGCAGGCTCAGGCCACAGGGCGCCCAGCAACCCCGCAGCACCCAGTGCTCCTGACTCACTCGGCCCCAGGGCAGCGCCAGAGCTGGGGCCCCACCGTGCACGTGGCCTGTGGCCAGTTCCGCACCTCCTACCAGGGGGAGGTCTGTGTGACCCCCCCTGCCACCAGGACGCAGGCCTTGGCAGTGCCCGGGGCTCTGTCTACATTGATCGCCCTGTGGTGTCTGTGTTTTGAAGCAGTTGGAGGGTGTACAACAGTCTGACGGTGCTGTGACTTCATGATGGCGCAGGTGCACCACCGCGCCCCAGGAGGGCAGGGGACCGTGCAGGGCAGGGCTCACCCTGCTGGCCCAGCCCCAGCCCGCTGTCAGGAAAGCTATGCACGTACTGGGACTGCTCATAAATGCCTGAGAAAATGAAATGAGGTCGGTAATGCTTCTCCGTGACTGACCCAGAGGGTCAGTGATTACCGTGGAAAAAGCCTGACTTCTTCATGCAGCCATCAGACAATCTAAAGCCCAAAAGTGTCACAAAAGCTCACACCCAGACTGGAATACTGCTGCCACCTCTTTCAATTTTAAATGTAGTGAACTCTACACTGAATACAACACTCACTCCATGCCAGTCCCCAAACTGCACACGCATTTAATAAGCTAGACCTCACCTACATTACACTGTAAGTAATGGTACTTCCCAAATGCAAATTAAAGCAATAATGAAATGTCACTTTGGCCTTTCACATTTATGAAGATAAAAGACAAAATTTAAATGGCCCGGTGCTGGCTAACAGTGCCCCGTGTTCGCCAATAAAACCTAAATGTGTCTGGGCCCTGGGGAGAGAGCTGGGAAACAGGCAGGAAGAGTCTGAAACAGGCAAGTTCTGGAAGCCAGCACTTTAACTTCCAGGAAAAATTCTCGGGAAATTCCAATTACTATAGGAAAATTTAAAATTATGTTTTTGTTTAAAATTATAAAAGCCACAGACTTGGAAACAACCTAAATGTCAATTCCGTTCTAATGTGTACTAGACACTTCCTGTGTGCCAGGCACCACAGTAGGGAATAAAAAAGGGGTATAAAAAGATCTGAAATAAATATCTTTCTGGTACTGGTGAAAATTTTAATCTGGGGGGGTGGGGGAGTACACCAAAATGAAAGGATAATTTCAATAAAGCATGACACCAAAAACGTAACTGAGATAAGTCTAAATGGTGTGTGGTCACCTCTTGATGGACAGGCACGTAATTACGCAGCCAGTGGCTCCCACTTGGAACCCAGCCGCCAGGCAGCAAAGCCAGCCAGGTGGATGATGACAAAGAGGCTCGCCAGGTGCCCCAGCCAGCAGCCCTGTGGGGGGACACCAGGGTCTTTCCTCCCTGTCAAAGCTGCAGGTGACCACAGCTCCGGCCATATATGGGAGAAAAGGGCCAGCCCCCTGAGCCAGCTCGCCCTGGGTCACTGGAAACATCAAATACAGTCTCGCTTCCGGCCGTGAAAGTCTGGACCAAAAGAGATGGATTTGTTAGAAAATGATTTGGCTGAAGCAACCCCCCCCCCCACCTAGACAGTTTAGTCATCATTCCAGTAGCTTCGACACCTGTAACAGGATTTACTGAGCCTTGGGCTAATCAGTGAGTGAGGTGACAGATGAAATTCCTGCAGACTCTTTTATCAAGACTAGAGGCCACCAATGCCCAGCAAAGGCGAAGCCACTGCAGGCTGAGATGGAAGGGCATGGCCTTGGCCCCAGTGGGCACGCACACAACCGCTGCTGCTCTCGCACGGCCGTCACCACCAGGACCCAGCCTGGGGAAGGCGCCCCACCCGGCCCCCTGCAACGTGGGATGAAGCAGGGCAGCGGGACCGGCTCGGGGGCAGGTCTGCTCACCCACGTTGCCGAGCCCTGTCCACCCACTGGACAGTAAGAGAAATGAATTTCCTGTGGCACCCAGGCCACTGTAGAGCGTGTGTGCACACACCTACACAGCAGGTGTTACCCGGACTACCGGTTCCAGCTCTGTGGACACGCAGCATGTGAGTACCATGTGTGTGAGCCCCTTCCAGGAGCCACAGCAACCGCACCCTTGTCCCTCATCACGAGCTCCTCAGGCACCACTTCCCATCAACCCCCCTGCGCCTCTCGCACTGTCACAACTTCTCATTTTCATTCTGGTTCTTGTCCCCTTTAGAAATGGTAACAGGCTTAGGAACCCAGGGGACGGACCACTAGTAACTGGACTCAGGCTCAGGCCCCATGTCACCGCCAGCCCTGGGGGACACACCCTCCACAGGCGTGTGTCCAGGAAGGCGGTTGAGACACGCCCACCTGGCCGGGATCTCGTTGATACTCCACGCACCCGCCCCTGGCCCTGTGGGGCAGCTGTCACTCCACACGTGACTGCTGAGTAGATTTGACTGAGCATTTTCCCAACTAAAACCTGGCCTTCTTTCAAAGCCTGACTCTGAACAGCAAGTCATGCGGGATTAGTTAAGCATGTTACCCGTGGCCCTGTCACTAAGACGCTTTCCCGCTGATTACAGCTTGGGGTCATAGGGCGTGAGGAACCATTGAGTATGTGCTTTGAAAACCAGCTAGGAAAATCGTGTTTGTGTAGCACTGTCTTGTTTCAAAGGCAGCAACAAACAAAAGAGCCCTGGGGTCCGGCTGCCAGGACAGAGGGCTGGACTCAGCCCTCGTAACTGCAGCTGAATCTAAGCACCCAACCTTCAGACTCCATCCGTGAGCCGATAAAAACAGCAGGAGCAGCAGCTCTTTGACACATGGAAGGAGGCTAAGAAAACCTACAGGACGCAGCACAGTCCCCAGAACTGTGGTAAGTGCTGTGTTTTCCACACAGGAAAATGAATGGGGTCAGTTTACCTCATTCTCATTACCATCTTTTAAGCTCAAACAAATCTTTACACTAATCACTTTGCAAAGAAAAGGCCACTGCGCCTGGAAACACCTGCAGTGACTTCCAGCCCTTCACATTTGCCTCCGTGAAGTCTTGAACCACAGGACTTTGTCCTTGCTTTTTGGTCTAGAAACAGTAACAGGAGTTTTGTGGAGAGATTTAAAGTTGCATATACTCTAGAGAAACACAGAAAAAGATAAATTGCTTGCTGCCAAACTCTTAAACCCTGGTAACTACATTATTTTCAGCACTATAGTGGAAATAAAATAGTGATGCTTTAATTCCAAAATATTACCTCATTTACCCATAAAAACAGTCCAGTTTTTTGTTAGTTTGTTTTATCTCCATAACTTTGGATATTTCAATACACTTACTCAAAATTTTAAGTATCAGAGTGTCTTACAAACAGAAGCACTTTGGTTAAGGATCCAGCGATGCCGTGAGCTGTGGTGTAGGTCACAGACGCAGCTTGGATCCTGCATAGCTGTGGCTGTGGCGTAGGCCGGAGGCTTCAGCTCCGATTGGACCCCTAGCCTGGAAACCCCCATATGCCGGAGGTGCAGCCCTAAAAAGACAAAAAGACAAACAAACAAACAAATAAACAAATAGAAGCACTTTGATCAATAATGGTATCATGTTATGAATGTATTTCTATAGATGAAAAACCTGAAAAATTTTTGTAAACATTATTTAACTAATTTGTTGTCAAAGGCTGACCTAAAAATAGTAAACATTAGAAAAAAATAACATAAAAGCATGTTTTTCTTTAGCAGGCTTCTGGCTGAAATAATGTCAAGCTATCAGCCTTCTGGGTAGAAAAGTGGGGAAAAGCAATAGCCACTTAGTCCTCTTTTGATCAAAATGAAACCAGGAGATGAGAGTAAAAGCAATTCCTCTCCCTCCAAAATTGCAGGGAAAAAACCTAAATTGAGAATCAAAATAGCAGCATCACAAAACCCAGGAGTCAGTCAGGACCAACAATTATCAGAGCAGATAGATATGAAAGGAAAAGTATTGACGTAGAAGATTTGAAAAAAGTCACACTGAAATCAAGATCAGGAAAGTTATAGAGAAGATATCAGACAGGAAGGAAAAAGGCAATCTGGGATAAGGGTAACTGTCACGGCTCAGGAAGAAAATGCACCAAACAACACCCAGTGAAAACAGAAATAAACAGGAAATAAAATAGCTTCAAAGATATAATGACAGAATGGGAGAAAATTTTTTCAAATGACACAACTGACAAGGGCTTAATCTCTAAAATATATAAACAACTGATACAGCTCAACTGCAAAAAAACCAACAACCCCATTGAAAAATGGGCAATGGACCTGAATAGACATTTCTCCAAAGAAGATAAACAGATGGCCAACAAGCACATGAAAAAATGCTCAACATCTCTGA
>PVHT020000521.1:31736016-31839464 GCA_004024745.2 Catagonus wagneri | reverse complement strand
GGCTTTTATCATAAGCACAGGAAGTTAACAAGCCCGTGGAGAACCTGGAACCTTCACATTTTGCTGGTGGTGATGTGAGACAGTGCAGCCTCCCTGGAAAACAGCCTGGCTTAAAAAGTTAAATGCAGGATCACTGAGTAATCCAGCAAGTCCACTGCCAGGTAAGTCACCAAAGGAATTGAAAGGAGGGACTCAGATTCCGACAGGCCAGAGTGCACAGCAGTCACAGAAGTCAAAAAGTGGAAATAGCCCAAGTGTCCATCAACTGATCAATGGATAACAAAATACTGTGTCTCCAATACAGTGGAATATTACTCAGCCATGAAAAGGAAGTGAGTTCTGACAAGTGTTTCAACATGGATGAATCTTGAAGACATTATGCTGGGTGAAGTAAGTCAGACACAAAAGGGTAAACACTGTTCTGGAGCAGTGGAGAGCTGCTAGGGTTGAACAGCTGCCTCTGTAGAGATATCTACAAATGTGTGCGTCTGTAGCTTTACTATAAAGAATGCACAGAGTACACTTGTAAAAAATAAAATATACAGAGTTCCCGTCATGGCTCAGTGGTAACAAACCTGACTAGGATCCATGAGGATGTGGGTTATATCCCTGATCTCACTTAGTGGGTTAAGGATCTGGCGTCGCTGTGAGCTGTGGTGTGGGTCACACACAGAGGTGGCTCAGATCCTGTGCTGCTGTGGCTGTGGTGTATGCCAGCAGCTGCAGCTCCTATTCAACCCCTAGTCTGGGAATTTCCATATGCCGAGGGCGCAGCTCTAAAAAGCAAGAAAGCAAGAAAGCAAGAAAAAAAGTAAGAAAGCAAGAAAGAAAATATACAACACTCTTCCTCTTTGTGAAATATCTAGAATAGGCAAATCCACAGAGACAGGAAGCAGATTAGAGGCTTCTGAAGGCTGGGGAAGGGGAGAGGGTACAGAGATTCTGTTTGGGATGATGAAGAAGTCCTGGAAATGACTGTGGTGATGGCTACACAATATGTAAATCACTTAACTACATTACGCCACTGAATCGCAGAGCTAAAATGGTGAAAATAGTCAATTTTGTGTTAGCATATTTTCCACAATAAAACTCAAACTCCTTAATGTAGAATTCAAGACCCTCTACGCCAGCCCACCACTCTCCTCCCCTCTTTCCACCCTTCCCTCTAGGTGACCCCCAACCCCCACCTGCTGCTGTGGTAGGCTCTGGGTTTACCTGCCTATCTCCTTTGCCGAAGCTGCTCCCTCCCTAGGTCGGTGCCTCCCCACCTCCTCCCCTGCAGGCTCCCGCTGCACCCAGTACACTGCTCCCCCAAAGCTCATGAGACTCAGCCTGGGCACCCTCAGGGCAGTCACTTCAGACTCGCTTACCTACCAGCGTTAACCACAGGGAAAAGCCGTGTTGAATTCACTTGTGCATTGACAGAGTTTAGCCCAGTGCCTGTACACTGCACACATTTAATAACTATCTGCTGAATGCAATGTGGGGAGAGAATGAAAAGAAACATTAACATGATAGTTCCCAACCTGTACTCCAAGGCACCCTGTGTACAAGGGTGCTGCAGAAAAACTTTAAATCCCAGGGGAAATACAGCAGGGCTCCACTTGTGCTGCACCAGAAACTGTCACGTCACCTAAAAGTAGGATGAGAGTTCAGCTGATAACCAGGTGGAAGCCATCCTGACGGGCAGCCCAGGACCTGCCACGGAGCAAACACCAGCCAGCGCTTCCTGAGACGGCAAGAGTCCCTGAACATGTGACCTTCCCCGAGTCAGGACCTGTGACTGAGGAAGATGGCACTGGGCCACCAGAGTGATAGCACATTTTTAGGAAACTCATAAAGTCACAGAGGTACACTTGCTCTTGGGTTGAGCTCCAGTACTCAATCTCTCTCCCCGGGGGTGCGTCTGCCAGGGTTCCCAGGGGTCTTAGCATCCATTCTCCTAGTTATTTGGGTAGCAGTATATTTAGTGCTCCCATCTCCATTTGCTGAACGTTTTTATGATTTTGTCGTTATAATCCCATTAGAGGAGATTCTAATTGCTGTCACAGTCCTTTGTGGAGTCACCGTAACTGCTTTTGAAGGATTTTAATAACTCTGAACCCATCCAGATGTGTGACCAGCCATCACCCCATCCCCAGACTTAAAAGTCTCCTTAATGATTCTTAATGATTTGCTGACACCCTTGCAGAACCTGACATGTGAGAAGGAATGGTGTGTGGCTCAAACCCTCCACTGGGCTGTTCCATTCACTGCTACAGGGATCACTGTTTCGGAAATGGATGGCACGTTCACGGCTGAAGGACGGTGGCAAAGTTATTTTTGTAATAAAATGTCTTACACCTTCAGCTACTAGCATCCAGGATAAGCATTATTTTTTACCATGAATGCATAAAGAAAACATAAAAAGTTAAGCTGGTTTGCAAAGGCTTTTTTGACTTTAGGAACAAACTGTAATACTACACCCTGGAAATGCCTTTCCATGGGGTCCACATGAAAGCAGCCCCTCCCTCCGTCCAGACAACCCGCCTGCGCCTGCATCACCAAGGTTCCACAATCTGAATAAACATCTACAAAGAGGGCACTGTTGTAATACTCAACAAAGAATAAAGATCGCTTTACAGGCTTTACAGCTTTTGTAAAATCTACTGGGCATGAGTGAAAATTCATATTTGTCTTAACTCCTCAAAAGAACCCAACAGATGCATGAGTTCAAAAGTAAACATGCCAGACCAAGTGGCAATGATCCGAAGAAGCAGCTTCAAGTGAGTCTTACTGGGAAAGAGATTTTGCTGTGTCAGAAGGTGTCATGTCCTGGGCGTTGGGAATGTGAGTTTGACCAAGTCACATCGCTCTGTGGAGATGAGTCTTCCCCCCAACCCCACCCCCTGCCATCCGCACTTGGTGAGACTGAGGCCGTCCTCAGGGGGTCACGGCTGGGAGGCTTAGGACGAATCACGGGGGAGGAGGGGTTTCACTTCGGTGGCACCTCAAGATGGGCTGGTGAGGAGCCACCGAGTTGCACAAGCCCTTATGAATTCTGGACTCAGGTCCTCATGAACGTATGGTTTGCAATGATTTCCTCCCACCCTTGGGTTGCTTCTTACATTCTGCAATGACGGCCTTGAATGCACAAGTTTTTCAGTGTTGATAAAGTCCAATTATCTATGCAAGTCCTGAATGCTGATGCACGCTCCCAGGTCCCCAAGTCAGCATTTGGGACCCAGCAAGGTTCTGTATGTGGTGGTGTGCTTCGACGTTCACGGTTACACTGCTTGATGTAGGTTAAAATTTGTCAAGGTGCATTCTAGCTTAAAAGAATGCTGTAAATTGTTTCAGCACTGGAATTCTGTATTTGCTCAGAGGTTTTAATTATGTTATCAATGTCAAGATGCCCTGGGGTCTCATATATGTCACAGAAAATGCACTGAAAGTCTCCGCTGTGATTGTAAGTCCTAAATCAAGGCCACAGAACATGCCAGAGACTTTGCACAGCTCAAGTCTATAATGTCATCAATTTAATTGGATAATTAAAGCATTTTTCATATGCTATGTTTTAAGAGCATTTTATTAAAGTAATTACACATTTCTAAGGACATAAAACTTATGTTTTCCCACTTCTTAAATAGTTACAAAGAAAAACATGATCCTTGGTTTGAAAAACAAACACTACTGTCTTTTCCTTGCAAACTTTTTCTGTAAAATATCCTTACTAAGCCTAATCTAATCACATGTGTTACTTCAATCCACAGTGGTGACAGACTGTGACACAACAAGCATTACTTGATGCGTCCTGGAGCACTGGAGCACTGCTAGGACTGAACAGCTGCCTCTACAGAGAAACACACGCAAGTCTGCAGATTTACTATGCAAAGAATGCACAGCATGCAGTTGTGAAAAATAAAATATAGAACACTCTTCCCTGTAAGTTCAACACACCTCTAGCTTTGGCATGACTTGTAAACCCACCACGTTTATTTATCAATGTCTATAAATCCATCACCAACAGCGGAGTCACCAAATAAGAACTCGAAGCAGATCACGCTCTGATTCAGCAGAGGCCTCACGCCCCTGACACACAGTGAGTGTTGGTGGGCATTTCTGTTTAGTTCTGGAGCAAGAGGAATGGAAAGATGTCAGAATTTCTCTCACGCGTCCAGGAAGTGAGCCATTTCCTTGCTGGACCACATAATGGTTTGGGGGAATTAAAAACAGTTCCTCAATTTTTGTGCCACTTACAAGATGACTGTTACAGACACAACACGGTTTTGAGTTTAATCTGCACTAATGACATATCGTTTCAGGTCCACACAATCGATGGAATGATAAACCCGGTCCAGAAGAGAAACATGCTGACCTCCATGGCGTGAACACCCCCCTCCCCCGACTGGCCTCAATCCAGGGAGGTGGTGTCGCCAGACAGGAGCCAAGGAAGGCGGTGCAGGAAGTCCCGTGGAGGTGACTTGTGTTTCCCTGATGATGTAGCCGAAGTAAGGAGCCTCAGGACAGTAAAATGTAGCCTTGTTAATTAGAGTGGGACATCTGGAAATTTATCATCTTTGTCATACAATTCATGATTCTGAATTTATATCATTTAATTTTTTTAGTAGACGTCGTATTTCAGAGCATTTTTAGGTTCACAGCAAAACTGAGATTTCCTGCATACCCCGCCCCCAACCCCGTGTACAGCCTCCCCGCCATCAGCATCCTCCCCCCAGATGATCCATTTAACGCAGCTGGGGAATGTACGTGACACGTCACCAACGCCCAGAGGCCACGGTTCACACTGGGCTTGACTGCTGCTCTGGGACATGCTCCGGGTTTGAACACGTGTATGATGACATGGACCCACTATTGCAGTGTCACATGGACTAGTTTCATGGCCGATCCCCGGTGCGCCACCTGATCCCCTCTCCACCCACCCTAAGCCCTATGCTATCTTGAGTTTTGAACTCACACAGAGTCCCAAAGAGTGAATGGCTGGCTCACCGGCTAGCACGAGCCTATTCCAGGGCGGCGGGGGCTGTGCTGCCAGCCCTGCCTCGGGGCACGGCCGGGACCCCAGCTCAGGCTCATGTGCATCTTTCCCAGTGATCTTAGGGTGGTCCCTTCCTCTGCCTTATGTGTTACGGAAACATCCATCAGAAGAAAAGAAAGCATCAGGGTCTGCCCCCACTCCCACCCTACGTGGCCCACACTCAGCCTCTGCGAGTGGGCGCCCTGCCTTCAGGAGCCCTGGGTGCTGGGTACCATATCAAGTGTGCTCATGAAGCCCCAGAGTTGGGTGGGGGTAAGCAGTGGTGCGTCGGGGCCATTGCAGCTCTGATGATGCCCACCTAGGGATTCATTCAGTAAGAAGTGGGATTTGTCCAGATTCCAACCAAATGACAGCCTGCAGTGACCAAGTGAAGTCTGGAAGCTCAGGAACATCAGAAGGAGAAAGCCAACAGAACACCTGTGCATGCAGGTGTGGGGGCGCAGGTATGGGGAGCAGATGTGGGGCGCAGGTGTGGGAGCACAGGTGTCGGAATGCAGGTATGGGGTACAGGTGTGGGGGTACAGGTATGGGGGTACAGCTGTGGGGTACAGGTGTGGGGGTACAGGTGTGGGGTACAGGTGTGGGGGTACAGGGGTGGGGGTACAGGTGGGGGGTACAGGTTGGGGGTACAGGTATGGGGGCACAGGTGTGGTGTACAAGTGTGGGGTGCAGGTATGGGGTTACAGGTGTGGGGCACAGGTGTGGGGTGCAGCTGTGTGTGAACACAGAGAGATGGCTGAGGCTGAATAAGCTGGATGAAAGAAGAAGCCCCAGTAAAAGAAATACGTCATCCAAATCATCATGAAAAACCACCTTTGCTGTATACACTTTTGTTAGATGCCTCAAGATTGTATAAAGTAACAGAACAAACTTCTTTCAGCAACACTGAACTTTACTGTGAAGTAAATCACACACGTATTTGTGCATCTCCTCAAAATTACATAACATATCCAAGAAAAAATCCCAGTTTATTTGAGAAAATTGTACATTTGAGTGTTAGAGCAGCTTTGCGTAGTTCCTCTTATTTCAAATTGAATTACAGGCTATCCTATCCTTTTCTCCTCGTGCAACTATTTAATACACAAACCCTGAAATTCATGAGGATTTCCAGACAACTAAGGATATTCACTAAGCTTTCGCAACCAGCGACTCCTTCTTGGATTCAAGTAAATCACAAGAACTCAGAAAGAACTGGCACAGATTTCTCAAGATTATACATTATCCCAACCTTCACTTTTAAAATGAAATGGACCTGGATCCTGTTTCCGTAAACAGGGATAGCATGCACTGGAGAAAAACTCATGAGAGAACCTGACGGTGCAGCCACACGAGGCCGTGGCGCGGGGAGGCAGGGAGAAGCTGGCACACGTGGGGAGCACAGCACAGGGAGCGAGACACCGAGCCGGCTCTGACCCAGGGACCTCTCCGGTGAAGCACCTGTATGGCCGAGAAGGATAAACAGAGATGGTTTCAGCCTCACTGGAAGAGGAAAAGTCCGGATTCCATGATAAGGTCGTGATGGTGCATCGCACGTGCAGTATCGTGCAGCCACCACGAGGCTAGAGGCAGAAGGACCAGCGAGAAAGCTGTCCGGGTGCTGACCACAGGTGGACAAAACGCAAGCTCACGAGCAAAGTGCTACAGGATCACCTGTAGGGAACGAGGCGTATTTTACATAAAGACGTTTTCAGAGCAGGAAAAGGGAGACATTCATTCTTTATCTACTTCCTTCTACCTTGTTTGGATAAAATAAAATCAAAAAAGGGCTCTACTGGTGGCAAAAATGCAGGAGACCCATGACATACTGTTAGTGAAAAATGCTTCAGAACAGTGTCTATATTATGGACTCATCATTATCAAAAGCACTTAATCAGTCTAATTTTTTAAAGTTTGTAAGCTCTTATACTGAAAAGGCCACTGTGGCTCTCACCAAGAGAGCTTCATTTTCTCCCACACTTCTCACTATTTTCCAAATTATCTACAAATAATATGTGTTTCTTGTATAACTGAGATAGATAATTTTAAAATACTTGATTTTTAAAAACTGATGTAAAAGCTCATAAAAGGAACAGATATATTTAAAATTAATTCAATTATACAAAAATGTTGGATTTATCAAAAAATTTACCTCAGGAATTGGTTTACAATGAAAGCTTCCTCAGGACCTGATACGTTTTTTAAAAATAACCTTAGTCACGATTTCTCAGAAACCTGCCCTCTGTGTAGATTGTGTTCAGGACCCTGAGATTTATTCACGCCCCAGTTCTGACACATGGCGCTTCTCGTGTGCTGCAAACCCAGAGCCCACCGCCTGCAGCAGCTGACCACCTGCGGACCTCTTCTCTCAGGAAGACCTCTATGATTGCTGCTAATCAACACATGCTGCCCTCCCGTCCCCGTCTCAGAGCTGACCCGAATGTCCTCTGCCACGTCCACTGGGGACGTCAGAGCTCAGCCAGTCCCTCTCAGTGCTCTGCCACAATACCTGCTGGGACAGTGGCCAGGACTCCGTCCATCCCTCTGAGCTCAGACGGCTTCTGGGCGAAGGAAGGTTCAGCCCCGTGGGAGGAATGGGGCCTGAGTGTCCCCAGCCAGGTGCCAGGGCCTGAGCTGACCATGGAAAGGGCAGCAGAGGAGCTGCTCCCAGCGATGTCCGAGGCCTCAGGACAGTGCTCCCCTCCCGGCCTGCAGTCTTGTGTCCCACACGCCCCCAGAGCTGACACTCAAATGCACTTTCCCAGGATCCAACCAAGGTTCCAGGGAACGTCTCAGATGCCGTCAAATACATTAGCAATAACAGCCCTAGTGCAGGAGGCTCGGGAAAGTAAGTCAGACAGGAAAGACACTTGTGACGTCACATTACATGTGGGACCTAAAAAATACCACCAGCCAGTGACTGCAACATAAAAGAAGCACACTCACAGACAGAGAGCAAACCAGGCGTTACCAGTAGGTGGGGAGGGGGGGCAGTACAGGGTGGGAGTGGGAGGCACCAACCACTGGGTGCAAGATGGGCCCAGGGACATATGCCAGACACAGGAATGTGGCCAATATTGTGTAGCAACTGTAAACAAAGTACAACTTCTAAGAACTGCGTAAAAGTTACTTGATCTGTGCCAGGCTTTAGTAAGACGCTGGGTCAGGACCCAACTCCACCGTGCGTGCAGATGTGGACAGCCCCGGGTACCGCCGTGCTGCCACGTGATTCCACGGGGGACGCAGGAAAGGAGGCTTCGAGGATGCGTTCAGAGTGGACCCAAGCAAACTCCCGAGTGACTCTTCCTCTGGTGGCTGAAAAGTGGGGATGTAGCTACACGCAGGTCACGGGACACTTCCAATGAAGGGGACTCCCCGAGCACACCGTCTGCTTTGAAGTGTTCGGTTTAAGACCAGTAGTCAGTCCCCCCGGATTTATCATGACATGGTCAATACCTGGTACCAGCCTTGAGTCGGTTTTCTCAGGCAAAGCATGAACTTTGCCTGAACTTTCTAAATTTTTCTTTACATACAGTTTTATAGGTCCCTGTCCTTGTTTCCAAATAACACGGGTTATGAAAATGCACGCATCTGTGTCATCTAAAGTCAATAGAAATAAGCCATCTTTAGGGAAAAAAAGAGTGTGGGCTCTGACCAACTTGAGTTGCAAACTTGATTTTTACACTTGCATTGATTGTTCAAAAATTTTAAATGTCATCTCTGACAAATTTTTTCACGTCAACAGTGATGGTGTTGTTCTTTGATGCAACTTTTAATGTAACTCCCAAGGTCCTTCAGTGACTTCAAGATCTTAAGATAATATTAGTTAATAACAGAAATCTTTGGTTACCTAGGCAATTATAAATAAATCGAAATTCAGAGAGAGAAAGAGAGTATAGGTATGGGGTCACGAAGCATAGGCTTTTAAAGTCTCTTTTTGTGAAATTAAGATGACAAAATTATTCCCTGCAGACACAATGTTAAAGGTGCTTGGTGAAAGTTTACCTTAAAAGCTGTGAATAACATTGTCAACTAAGTACATGGAAATTCTGTATACACACAAAAGCAATGGTAAAGCTAATCAGCAAAAAAGAAGCTTGTTTGTAAGAGAAGAAAGCTGGTGACTCCCAGCTGGTGGACACATTTGCTGGTAACAAGTCACTCTGACTTTCCATGCGGTTGGTCTAGCTAGGATTCCAGAAGGCTCTCACCTGACAGCTGCTAGCTTTTGTTTTTTAACCAGGTGGCACGCATTGTCCTCACTTCTGAGTTAATTTTCTTTATTACTGTATTGCCTCTTGAAACACGTATCTTCCCATGTTGTACCTTAATCTGGATTCTGAGGTAACTACACATGTCCCTGACCTCTGAGAAAGCTCCGGAATATTTTCTTCCCACTGCTGTGATCCCATAATGTTCAGAGGTTGAACCCTAGCTCTAAAGTAATGGCACTGGGGACAGAGGGAGAGGGCGCTTTGGGAAGTGATGAGGTCATGAGGGCGCAGCCTCTGTGGGGGAGTCAGTGCCCCGATAACAGACCCCAGGGAGCCCCCAGCCCCTCCTCAACGTGAGGACACAGTGAGCAGAACCCCTGTGAGCCAGGGAGGACCCCCCAGACACTGAACCTGCTGGGGGTCCTGGATCCTGGACGCCCCAGCTCCAGAACGGCAAGAAGCAGAGGTCTGTGCTCAGGCATGAAGCTCTCCAGGTTTTTGCTGTCCTATTGTTTCCACCACAGCACCTACAAGCACCCCCCCACACCGTGGCTGTAGTGTCAGTGGCCTATTTGATCATCCTGGGGGCTGGAAAGCAAACTAGGCCTGTTTGAGAGCCACGGGTTCATAAAAAGCTTCTGTAGGAGAGGAGCTGTCAGTTCTCAGGGGTCAGCCTCCCCTGAGAGGGAGACAGTTGGGTGTGATGGCAGGAACTTTGCAGCCCTGGTGCAGCCTTAGGATGGACACGGCACATTCACAAAGGCTGGAAGGACACTCCCAAGAAGGCGCCAACCGTGGAGTGAAGCACCAGATGCTGAGGGCAGAGGTCCAACTGTGGTGATGGTCCTGTTCCAGATACCAGGGACCCCCTCCCACCTCCAGGGGCCCCCACTCTCCCCCATCTGATGCTACTGTCTACTGTGAGGCCCTAACAGCCACGACCTTTGCTTCCCGCACCAGGCATGACAGCCTCTGCCCTGAGCGAGGTTCCTGAAAGAAAGGCCTTGGTGGTGGGAGTGTGAGGGTGGGGGGTGTCGGTAACTGAAGCAGGAGCCTTCAGGGTGGAGCTGACCCTCAAGCATGGACTCCCGGGCACCCAGGCTGGGTCAGGACCCCTTGATGCCACACGTTCCAGGCAAATGACGTCAGGGTCAGGCCGCACAAAAGCTAATTACCAAGGCCAACAAAGCCAATGGGGTAATTTAACTTTATCTAATAATGCCCTCCTTTTTCTTTCTAAACCATGAATCGAGTTATGACTGCCACGTGAAAGCTTGTGCACAGTTAACACGCAGGGTCCAATGGGTTTGCCGGCAGTTTCCCCGCTTCCAGCACATGCACCACCCCCGTTACTATTAATGATGTGCCTGTGCGGCAAGAACATGAGGTATGATCAGCCTTCCTAAAAAGGGTTAAGAGCACAGCGCAGGGGTGCTCCCTGCAGCAGACCCCAGGCTCACTCGCCCGGCATGACGAGCTCTGCGCCCGTGACCAGCGCCTCCGCCAGCCAGGCCACCCTCGTGCCCTCTAAGTACGTTCACTTGGCACAGCCGTCCACCTTCAGCTGGTCCCTTTCCTTCCTTCTCCATCAACTGCGCGCCTCAGTTTGGCCACAGTTTTACAAGCTGACATCAAACACTCTTTCACCAGTATCTTGTGCCAGCTAATCTCTCAGAACTCACTGAAAATATCCAATGATAAAAATCTTAATACAAATTAGGAAGTAATGAGTCATGAAGAAACATAGGTATGATGGCAACTGAGATAATTAGAAGTTAAACAAATGCTTTCACAAATATTAACCTTGAAAATCTCATGAACGTTCACATTTAAATTTTGGTCTTTCCAATTCCCACATGTCACGAAACAAACAAATCTCCACGTGGGCAGCACCCTGGTGGCATATTTGACGATTCCCAAGGGAGCGTGACACATCCATCAGCCGTGTCCATCATGAGGACCAAACATGCAAAGTCTCTTTACAGAGTCCCATCGGTTTTCATGACAATTTAGTTATTTTATAGTTTCAATAAGACTCTGCTCTTCTCTTTACCAGATCAAAGAGAAATATTTAGAAAAACAAATATCTGTAACCATAACAACTCCAGAACCTTGAGATAATTATTATTTTTTTTTAATTTTAGGACTGTACCCGCAGCATATGGAGGTTCTCAGACTAGGGGTTGAATCTGAGCTGCAGTCACCACCGGCCTACACCACAGCCACAGCCATGCCAGATCCAAACTGCATCTATGATCTACACCACAGCTCACTGCAAAGCCAGATCTTGAACCCACTGAGCAAGGCCAGGGATTGAAACCACATCCTCATGGATGCTAGCTGGGTTTGTTACCACTGAGCTACAACGGAAACTCCAAGATAAATTTCTTATTTCAAATTTTCTATACATGTTTTTTTTGTCTTTTAGTCTTTTAAGGCCACACCTGCAGCATATGGAGGTTCCCAGGCGAGGGGTCCAATCAGAACTGTAGCCGCCAGCCCACACCACAGCCACAGCAATGTGGGATCCGAGCTGTGTCTGTTAACCTACACCACAGTTCACAGCAACACTGGATCCTTAACTCACTGAGCGAGGCCAGGGATCGAACCTGCGTCCTCATGGATGCTAGTTGGGTTCGCTAACCACTGAGCCACAACAGGAACTCCAAATTTTCCATAATTTTGAGGTAGTTTAAAATGAAAACTTTGAAAAGAACTTAAGAACACAAGGCACACATGATGGCATGAAGCACCTTGGACAGCTCCATGCTCAGCCCATTGCTTGCTAAACATCTGTTGGATTATTGAAAATAATTAGTAAAAAACTAGGACCAACTTCATGAATGCAATAAATAGCAGAAGTCCTAAAGGTGTGCTTGTCCTTTAAAACAGAAACATACTACCTACCTACCTACTCACCTACAGAGATAGTGAATGAAAAGGCACATACAAAGATACTGCGTGTGGTATTTTTTTTAATCAGCAAAGTGTCAGAAATAAGGTAGAAATCTCACAAATTAGTTGAACTGTGCTTAAGACACACAATGGAATATTATAAATAAAGCACTAGAAAAAAGAAACACAGAAAACCATTTACGATAAAATGTTAGGGAAAAAATTATAAAACCATACATATTCCTCTCCTATTTATGTAATCTATGTATAGAGGCTTGAATAAAATAAGAATCCAAATAAAAGTGATTCTCTCCAGGCAGAAGATGTAGATACGTTTTCCCTTTGGTTTAATCTCTTAATTTTTCTACAAGAAACATTCTGAAAATTTTTCTGCAAGGAACATAGAGAGTAACGCTCAAATGTACAGGCCGAGCTTAGATTTACCTCTGATTCTGATTTACCCACTGTGTCATATTTCTCCCAAACATGTTTTCTCAACTACATCACAGAGAAAAGGCTCGTATCTTGAGAGTGCTGTAAAAATAACCTGACTGCTCAATAGAGTGCCATTTCTATGTTACCTGTATAATGAAAAGGTTGGGGAAATGACCTTGAATGTTTTCCTCTGGAACAAACCCCACTGTTAGCAGTGGTCCCCATCAAGTTCCATCTCATCAGTCAAACAACACAAAACTGGCCGTAACACACTTGTTCACTTTTGGTAACCTGGCATCAGGAGGCTGTACCTTCACATCCCACAGCGACCGTCAGCCAGGCGTGAGACTGAGAACCAGCACTGGTCTCCACTCTGGACCAACTCTCCTGCTCAGGGCAAAGGTCCCTGTGGGCAGGGAGCCGGCTGGAGGGCAGGGGGGCCTCAGGGGTCATGGGGTCCCCTGGAGGGACCGGGAGGGAACGTGCCGCAGCGACCTGTCAAGGTGCCTTGTTTACAAAATGTTATTGGAGTTCCCGTCGTGGCTCAGTGGTTAACAAATCCGACTAGGAACCATGAGGTTGCGGGTTCGATCCCTGGCCTTGCTCAGTGGGTTAAGGATCCGGCGTTGCCGTGAGCTGTGGTGTAGGTTGCAGACGCGGCTCGGATCCCGTGTTGCTGTGGCTGTGGCGAAGGCCGGCAACTACAGCTCCTGTTAGACCCCTAGCCTGGGAATCTCCATATGCCGCAGATGCGGTCCTAGATAAGGCAAAAAAGACAAAAAAAAATGTTATTAATGCTGCTGCGCCCAGATCAATGTCTTCTGTGGCTCCTATTCTCCTGCTGGCAGAAAATCAACACTGTCCTTACCCACGCGGAGGCCAGGTGGTCCGGGCCCCAAGAAGACCCATTCTGCTATGGTGCCCGAGCTCCCGCTCCCTCCTCCTTAGGTCCATCGGTTCCTAGCTGGCCATCCTGCCGCGTCCTGGACACTGAGGACTTTCACTGGGGAGGGGCGGGCGGTCAGGGAGGAGACCATTCCTGTCGGAAGGAACAAAGCCGAGAGGGTGGGAAGAGCCCACGAGTGTGCCTGTGTGCCTAGGTGTGCACGCAGGTGTGTGCTCCTGCCCTGCAGGGCAGGTTCAGGGCTTGCTGTCTCACAGGTGTGCACCCCAATCCTGAGGGGCAGGTTCAGGGCTTATCATCTGCTCCCTCCTCTCCTGTGCCGGGTTTTCTCTACGGTCTGAACCGCAGCCAGCTCATGGTTCAGGCCACTTCTCTTCCCACACTTGCTCCCAGGTCTCCTCCCTCACCGGCTCTCCGGTCTTACGTGTGTGAAAACCACAGTGTCCAGCCCCAGCCTGGCCTCTGTCCCGAATCCAAGCCCAGGGGCTGCCCTGCACGTGGGTTTGAACGTCCAAGCAGCTAAACAAGCATCATCCAGAACTGAACTCTTGCTGCGTCCAGCGCTGCAGGGTAAAGGGGAGTCCTGGAAGAGGGACAGCGCGGTATAACAAAACACACAAGACTCTTTTACATTTAGAAAGTGGGGGACCAGGAGGCACTCTGCTCACAGAACAAAGGCCCTGGGCCTTTGCCCACATGACTTTTATTAAGAGAGGTGCTGCATGTAGATTAGTGGGCAGGAGCGGGCATAGGCAATGACAAGCCTACCCCTTAGTGAATAATAAAGGAAACTATTAGCATTGGGGCATACCTCTAGCTGCATACAGTGCAGCTGCTTATAAATAAGCACAGTTTAAACATAATGTCTGTACTTAAAACTCTGAGTCTGCAGATGTTTGCCTTAAGCAGAGTTCAGTTGTTCAGTGGTCTCCAACAAACTCTCATTCCTTCCTTCCCTGCCAATCGACGCTTTCCAGTGCTCAGCCTGTGATGGATGCCTCGCCAACGCCTGCTGGTCCTCGGACCACAACCCTTTCCATCAGCAGATCCCATCAGTTCCATCACCAAAATGTCACTGGCCAGTACTTCCCAGGCTCTTCAGAACTACAACTCAGGCAGCCCACTGTCACCTCACCCAGGCCATCCTGCCCCCCCAACACCACCTGATCTCGGGGTGGCTTTCAAGTGCATCTCAGGTCAAAACACGTCCTTGCTGGAAACCCTCATCACAAAGCCAAGTGCGCAGCAGGACCAGCCCGGACCCACAGGACCTGGCTCCCTGCCCCCGCCAGGCACCCTCCCTTCACACGTGTCTCCACCAGTGTCTCCTTCTCAGAGGGGCCTTCTCAGGCACCCTGTCTGTCTGCCGCCTTCACCCTACCCTGACTATCCCCCTTCTTGGCACAGGGTGCCCTGGCATCTCAAGTATCTGTCTGTGGCTTTTTCATCGACAGGATGAATGCTCCAGGACAGGGGGGTGCCAGGGGTCTAAGCCCCAGTCCCTGGAAGAAGCCTGTACACAGACGCTCCGAGACTGTTTACCTGTAAGAAGTTCCAGGAGATAAAAACATAAGTAAGAAAAGGACAGGGCAGCAGGTGAACAGACGAGCACATCAGCAAAGTGCTGTGTTGTGGTGGCTGCAGCCGTGGGGAGACTCGTGGCACCTCGAGTTACAGGATTCAGCGCAAATCACTGAACTTCTGGTTTTTGGTCCCTGGACTCCAAGTTAGCATGTCCGAGGGACTTATTTCCAAACCCCTTGGGGTGAAGATGCTGTGGTCCCACTGCCATGTCCCAGGCCCCTGTCTTCAGAGTGTCGCTCTTTTCTGGCTCACAGGCTTCACCGTGGATTTTATCACTTTGCTCAAAAGGAGGCAGGGGATCCTGATGCTGCAGACATGGCCTTCTACTGGCTGTCCTGCCACTCTGCATGGGGCCTGGCACAGCTGGTCACTGCCCCTTCTCTCACTCATCCTGACACCAACATTTAAGAGGCCAGTGGCCTCCGCTTCCCCATAGCGTCTGGCAGGGTCAGGCTGGAGAGCACCGGCCTTCGAGCTTCAGCCTGGATGGTGCAGCTTGGAGCCCTTGACACTGAGCCTCTCTTTTTGTGTGTTCCTCCTGCACAAGTCACATGCAAAAGAGGGGACCTTCCCTGGGCTTCATAGCCTCTCTTGGCTTCTCAGCGCCCTGGGCGTGTCCTGGGCCCGTCTACTGCCTCCTCGGAGCCCGCCAAAAGTCAAAGTCACCACTCCACACACAGGCCTATGAGCAGACGACCCCACAGCTTCTGGCCGGCGCTGCCACCCTGCCATCTGGCAGTCCCTCTGCACTGCTTCTCCTGCCCCTTACCGCTGCTGGTGACTCGGGTGTGCTCACCTCTAAGAAGTCACCACCGTCACCCTCCACTGTGTGTGCGCCTTACTTCCATTCAAGAAGAGGGCTATGGGGCTCCCCGCCCACACCCTCACTCTCCTCCCCATCCACCCCCTCCCGAGGGTCTGGGGGATCCAAGAAACCTCTCTGCTGCCCCCACGGACAGCCCTGTCCCTGCAGGCTGGCCTTGGCCCCATTCTGCACACTCACCGAGAGGCCAGGCCACCCCCTCGGGCAACGACCCCGGGTGATTATGTTTCAGCAGCACTTGGGTTCCCCTGACTCAGCACCACACGCACGTGGGAACCACATGCACGTGGGCACCACTTCACAGTTCATGAGGTGGCACTAAAGGCCCTGGGCTGGCACCCAGAGAGAAAACAGGCCCCAGAAGTGAAATCTACCAGCGCCCGCGTGGGGTCTGGGCCTCACGTCCAGGTTCTGTGCCCCCCACGCCCCCCTGCTTCTCCCGCTCAAGCCAGCACTGCTCTTGAAGAGCCTGTATCAGGACGTGGGCGTTCCAGCAGCCGCTGCCTTGCTGGGCTGTGACCAGAAGAGCTTCAGGCCGGTTTGCCTCCCCCTAACCCAGCTCTGTCCACAGCCTCTTGGCGTGGCTTTCCGCCCAATGGCCATGACTGGGGCTGCCCACACACCCTCAAGCTGCCAGAGGCTGCAGATGGGTCCAGGCTCTGGGGGTGGGTGAGAATGGGGGTGGGGGTGGCCCTGCAATACTTGATTTCTGTCTGGGCCTTCATGTCACCAAGTCCTCAGGGTTGAACCTCAACCCTCTTCTATACCCCCCAGGACGATGAGCTCCAGCCCTATGTACCCCCCGTCGGCTCTGCAGGCACAGCCCAGAGCCTAGGCATCGCCACCTCTAGGGTCCCCTGGGGAGCCCCGGAAAAGGGGCTCATCTCTGCCCCAACCTCCACATTATCCTTAAGGGCCCCCACAAAGACATGGACACCCCTGACACACACATGCTCCCCCACCAGCAGGTCTCTCCTCTAGGACGAGCCCCTCCCAACAGCTCCTCGTCCCTCAGTCTGGGTCCTTCTCTGTCCCCAGGGTCCCCACCGACCGAGTCACTCTTGCACAAAGAGCCTCCAACAGGAACCTGGGCTGGCTCACTGTCCACAGAGCGGCATGCAGACATGCTCACATGCACACGGTCACCACCAGTCACTACAGGAGCCCAAACCCTTCCTAGGCCGTGAACCAAGCATGGCTCACTTGTGTCACCCCACTGAGAAGGGGCTCCGTCCACATCTGTGTCTTGGGTGACAGACCCTAACATGCCGCTTGGACCACCCTCACAAAGGCCTGCAGACCTATGATCGCGTGGGGCCGCCACTGCCCAGGGCAGGACGCCCCCAGGGGCCCATCCAGAGGCTGCCAAGTTTCTTATATAACAAGGGTTGCCGCCCTCCCCAGGGCCTCGATGCCTTCACGTTCAAGGACAGAAGGCTTCCTGGAGGAGGTAGGGCCTTGGGGGATGAGGGTGACATTCTAGAGGAGGGACAGTCCCTCTGGGTGGATGGTGGGCCCTGGCGCTGAAGCCCCTCCCCTCCAGGCACCTACTGCCAGTGGCTGCTCGGCCGCAGGCCGCCACCAGGTGGCGCTGCCGCCCAGACCTGGGGAAGGGACCTCGGTGGCGGCATCAGGTCAGGTCGGTCCTGGACTTCAGGCGGAACTGCTGTTGCAGGAGGTCATGAAGAGTGCCCCTGGAACCCCGCCCCTGGAACCCCGCTTTACCCCACGTCTAACGGGGTGGGACGGAGCCAGGAGACACTTGCTCTGCTCTTTGCTTTACTTGTTGAGGGGTATTGGGTTCCCGGGCCACTGAGAGGATCAGGCAGACGGCTGATGGAAGGGGCACGGAGATATGAGGACCGCTCCCGGGGACCCTGGGGACTTCACAGACACGGCAGGAAGGCAGCCGTCCCTCCTCACCTCGGCTGTGGAGCCTGCTTCCCGCAGCATCGTCTCCATATTTCTCTCCCCTCCCTGCCTTTCCTCACTGTCCACAGTGGGGGGGGGGGAGCCCTCGTCTGCCACACAGCGGACAGGTGGGCACGTCTGGAGACATCTCTGACTGGGAGGGTCTAGTGGGTGCCCTTCAATAGCCCACAGGGACCCATGGCAGAGAGTGACCTGCCCCTAATGTCCAAAGCGCCAAGGCTGAGAAACCGTGGTACAGAATCACCAATTTCCAGCCCTTTCTTGGTTTGGGGGTTAAAACAGCATGAGAAAATTACTTAGGAGACTGCAAACCAAACAGCAAAGTTCCAGCACATCACAGGTATCACTGGCAATGTGACACCTACAACTCTGGGTCTCTCTGGGTCTCCCTGAGGTGCCATCTTCTGCCACAGAAATGGGCTCTGCAGCCCACGGAGCTGACCCAGAATTTCTCCGAGACCCTGTGGAGCCTGGTTCTACTGAGGCTGAGGGTAACACGGCTCGTGGGGCTTCAACCCTGCCAGCCCCCCATCTCTCTACCATGATGACTTAAAATTCAATTAACCCAGAAATAAAAGCAGAAAGAAATCCAGCGTCACCATTCACTGCCTGACATGCCATGTGAGAGCTAAAACCCCAGAACTGTGCAAAGAGAAGCATTCAAGTATCCAGGCAGAGCCCAGTACAAGTTTCAGGGCATGAGACACCCTAGCCATCTGCACACGGCCAACGGTCACAGCTTTGGCCAGAGGAGGCCGCAGCCCAGGCACCCCCCAGGGAGGAGGTCACTACACTCGCAGGAGAGCCCCACCCACACCACCAGGCCACGCTGCGCTGCCCGGGTCCAGGGGCAGCTCTCAAAGAGTCCAAGTTCCGGGGCCGCACGAGCTTCCCAGGAACCCTCAGGGCAGCCGCCCCAGCAGATGGAGATCGGACGATGAGCGCAGGGACAGTGACAGGGCCCCTTAGGGGCTAATTCATGGCAATTTAAGAATGAAAGGATGAGCACCCGTAGGTACAGGAGCGGCGCAGGCACGGCTATTAATTGACCACAGGAAACCAGTCTCATTTCCTCAGGTCACTCTCCGCCACCTCGGCTGAAACACGGGAATCTTGACAGACACACAGACAGAACTTCCTGTGTGTGGAATGTTGTGTGATAAATTTGGGGTGGGGGGCTCACCCCTGGGGAAACTGGGGGACACCCTCTGTAGTCTTCCCGGCAAAGACGCGGCTCCAGAACTGCCAGAACCCCGTTCCCTGGACACGTGGCCACAAGCTGCCCAGTAGGTTTTTTCTGGGCAGAATCCTGCACAGGAATAAATGCACTAAAGGTTTCCTGGGCAGAATAAATGCACCTAAAGGCCTTCTGGGCTGAGGCAGAAGAAAGGCAGAGGGAGGAAGAAAGGCAATCCTCCTGAGCCCAGGGTTGAAAACTTCGAAGTTTAAACTCCAGCTAAAGGCACTAAAATGCTACACGTTATTCAAGGTCAAAAATGTCCACTTCAAAGTCAGTGTAGAAACTCACTCTCCTCAAAAGGCAGTGACCAGAAGGAAAAGAGACTTGTTTCAGACCCGAGGCGGCATGGGTACCGCCCGTGGGGGACAGGCCTGAGGTGAGGGTGTGGGAGGAGAAGGCCAGCTTGTCAGCAGCGACGCCTCGGCTGTTGAAGTGGCCCACGCTTGTCAGAGGTCGGTCAGTAAAGGAGAAACAGAAACTGGAAGTCACGCTGTGGGGGGCATTCTGCGCACCCAATCCAAAACCTCCCCGATATGCGTTTCTATCAAAGCCCCCCCAAAGTAACTATACAAACTGTGAAGTGGAAAGAGGGGGGTAAAGAAAGAACTTTGCCCTCTAGTCTGTCACACCAGGCATGAAGACTGAGGTCAACGCCCAGAAAGGATGGGCACCACCAGCAGACCAGCCACAAAACCTCTCGCCCGCAGTCACCGCACTGTCTTCCTGATGGCGTCAATGCCGGCTGCTGGCCACACCCAAACGAACCACAGAGTGAAGAAGCACAGCTGCAGTTCTATCCAGAACCTCAAGATTAATCCTTTGTAGGGAGATTTTGGTGTTTTCACCACTGATATTTAGCACAGAAAAACAGAGACCAAGGTTGGCTTGCAGGAGTTTCAGGTGAGAGATTTAAGGCACATTTAGAGAGTTCATATATTTCCACTAACTTCTGGCCATTTTAATCCAGTCACTGATTGACCAACTTCCCCCTGCATAATGTCCTAACTCAAAACATATGACTAGTCCTTCCACGTGACCGTACATAAGTGCCCTCCTTGCACAGGAGGTGGGCAGCCCAGGGGGTGCCCCGGCCAGGACAGGGCTGCCAGCCACACCTGAAACGGTCTTAACTCAGAGTCCCCCAAGTGCAAATACACACTGGATTTCAAAGACTCAGCACAAAGCAACCCACAATTGCAAATGTCTCCTTAAACATTCTTCTCTGGAGCACACACTGTGTAGAGAAGAGAGAGCACAGCAGGCCTGAGGCTGCTGTCTTCAGAAAGGCCTGCCTACAAAGCTGACCTCTGTGGACGTCTGAGACCCTGATGGGCGGACATTCCCCAACTGACTTCAAATGTTCCCTGACTGATAGAAGTGCACTGCGCCTGAGCTCTTAGTGAAAATGTGGGGTGTGCAGGACACCTGCTTCCTTCTGGGAGTCTGGACTTTTAGTGACTGTGGCCATCGTGTGAGCACAGGGCGGCCACCCCTACAGGACCCTGGACTCCCGCACACAGGCAAGCATCTGACAGCACTTCAGTGCCATCCCAGCTCACCGCTGGGGGTGCTGAGAGTCCCAGGGGACGTCACTGGGAGAAGACCCTTGGCACCTGCACCTGCTTTTCTGGACTCTGCCCCAGGTACCCCTCGCTTTGCTGCATTCTTCCACAGGATAAATCTTCTCTGTGAGCCAGACTGCACGGCCAGCCCCGTGAGGCCCCCAGGAAGCCACTAATCCTGTGGTTGGCCATGGGGACTCTGACACAGCTGGTGTCAGAAGTGGGATTTGCTGGACCCATCCCAACTCACTGAAATGTGGCGAAAGCTTGTTCAGAGAAAGCAGGAAGGAGGGGTGGGGTGGAAGATCTTTGATGCCAGCTCAGCTCCTGAGTCTTCCTCCCGGAGGCAGCCTGTTACCTGTGAAATTCAATAGTAACACACCCAACCCAACAGACATGGTCCACTGGATTCTTGGACTGCTTTTGGCTGTTCTGGATAAAGTAAGTGGGGAAGTGCCGCTCTGGCGCTGCCTTCAGGCTTTTTGCTCTCCTCCAGGTGGGAAGGGAAAGACCCAAACACTCCTAAGTGGGCTTTGGATGTGCCAAAACTATTAAAAGTTTGTTACCCTTTCCTTTATGTGGGAGAAATAAAGGGTAAATCAGATTACAGAGGCTGAAACAAAGCTTTGGATAAACCAGAAAAAAAGAGGGAGAGAAAACAGCCCACAGATGCTGCAGCTGGACCACCTTGCTTCCAGCAGGATCTCCAGGCCGATCTAGCATCAGCCTGTAGGTGCTGAATTTAAAGCTAGGGGTTTGGATGAACTTACAAAGAGGAAAAAGAAAAGGGGCATTGAAAACTGTGTTTTGTGGCTACTGCATCAAAATGTATAATAAAAATTTATGTAAAACGTGTGTCTGCCATTTCATAGATGCTACAGGATCGTGCCAGTCACAGACAGTTGCAAAAAGGAAAAAGTTAGTGAGTCACAGCTTCCCGTTTTTCGCCATTGGTGGCAGATTGGGATTTCAGCTCTCTGAATATTAGAAATAGACTGATCTCCATAACTGATGAGGTTACTATATGTCTTCTATCAGAGCTTGCTGGGAAGGGGCACAACAAGAGAGAGGCACCTGCCAGCTGGGGACACACTCGTTGATGTTTTGTGGCTTTTGAAAGCAGCTTCTAGTTTGCTGAGTGGGTGAAATCAGATGCTGTGTGTTTCGATGAGCAGGCAATTCAGACCCGAGACCAACAGAGAGAAGGGCTTAGGAAGGCCTGCTGGACACAGGAGGTGGGGCAGAGCTGTCTGGCCACATCATAGCCAGGCCACCTCCCAAGAAAAGCCAGTGGATGCCTCAGTCCTGGCTTCGCAGATGCAGGTTGCCCACACCTCACGCTAGGTGAAGCCTGGCATGTCTGGGTCAGACCCCACGCTGGCAGTGCAGATCAGCAATCGGGGGAAAGCGCTCAGCCAGAGGAACGTGATGTGGACTCAGGGACCAGCAGGTTCTGGACACTGTTCTGTGAAAACAGCCCAGGTGCCTGGCGGATGGCCTGGGCCCACCCACGGGAGTGTTCTCTGGCCTGTAAACTGCTCTATGTCTCTGATACAGAGACAACTGCAAAGCCTGGGGTGGGGGGTGCTAGGCAGGCATGTCCCTAGGGTGTCCCTCCTGGCCACTCCTGAGCCCTGGCCGCTGCTCCCCTGCTGACACGTGGGGCTCTTCCCCCGCGGCAGCCCAGCTCCTTCACAGCCCCCAGGCAGCATGGTGATTTAAAGCCCTCCCCCAGGCCCTTTATAGGATAAATGATCACAACTACAGGAGAGGGTTCTGAAAAGCCATTTTCAATTTTTGTAGAAAGTCATGGTTTTCCCCGACCACCTCCTGAACAGGATGCATCTTTCTGGTCGTATTGTGTAAAAACATAGTTGTCAAACATGTTTTTGTCCCCCCTCTTGCACCCATGCTTGCTCATGGAAGGTCCGCACGAGAATAAGAAGTAATTGAGCCACAGTGTACAATTATGCTTACAAAACCAAATAAAATAATGGGGAAAAACAAACCCCAGCACCTGGAGAGTCCCAGGGACAGACAAGTGTGGAGCGTTAGCGAACTCTGTTTTCAAAGCAGCTCCTGCAAGTTTCCCTCCACCACTCACTTCCCTAGAACATACATGAATAAATGCCTCAGGCTGACTTTTGAAGCAAATCCCAGTGCTCAAGTTCAAAGTGACTGCGGCGCGGGCAGTGGGTCAGCCCAGGCCCTGCATCTCCCAGGTGCCCAGCAGAGGATGAGTGGGTGTGAGGCATGAGGAAGACTGTCTGGAACTGTGCATATATGTGCCTATCCTGCATCGCGTGTGTGTGCGTGGGGCATGCACGTGCTGCACAGTGCATATATGTGCTCTATGCCACATTGTGTGTGAGTGCATGGTGCATATACATGCTGTGTACTACACAAGGCATACACGTGCACAGTGCACATATATGCCTATGCTGCACAGTGTGTGTGTGTCTGTGTGCAGCCATGTGCATGGTGCAGGCGTGTGCATGGTGCATGTGTGTGCACGTGGTGCCGCATGTACACAACATATACCATATGGATTACAACAGGAGTGCACCAGAGTCTGCAGGGCATCCCGGAGACCAGCTGGTCCCACCTCCACACCTTTTAGTCGAGGAAGCTGAGCCTGATGAGGCATCTCTTACCCGGAGTAACACCACCTAGGGCACCTGACTCCGAACCACCAGACTCAGAGAAGACGCGCCATCATTTTCTGCTTCTGCTCCTGGCTCCCTAGACCTCATGAGGCCAGCGGGCAGCACCTCACAACAGGAAGTGTTTTATATGCGTTTCCCGTCCGCGTAGCTAAGCCGTCTTTCCATGCGGCCATTTTTATTATCCCAATTTTAAAGGTGAAATGGAAACCCAAAGAATTTAAGTAAATGTCAAAACAGTCATAAAATAAGTAGCAAAATTCAAACATTAAGCCAAGTCTTCAGGCTCCAAGTCCCATGGTCTTTCCAGGGCTCCCGCAGACTTCATTTAAATTCCAGGCATTCTTGTTGCTGTAATACCAGCCAGAGGCATTTTTAATTTTAAGGATGAAGATCATGATTCCCTTATATTCCTAGATTTCTTTTACTGGCAGTTCAGGGGGCTGGTGCTATGCATAGCTCATGCACACAGCAGTGACAGCCCCGCCACAAGGGATGGCAGCCGAGTCCCACAAGCAAAGTCACCTCATTGGCACGGGGTCTGCAGTGTGGACGCGGCCATCAGGTGGCTTCATCACAGGCTAACTTGCGAGGTCTCTGAACATGATTTTCTCTGTGCAGGACGAGCCCTTCACCTCCACCCCGCTCCCACTTTCCCTCGGCATCCGAGGTAACACCCGCAGGTTCCCACGGTACTTCTTTCCCCTTCCAGGCCATGGCCGTGGCGCCCAAGGTGCTGAACGCAGGCCCTGGAGCTTCCCCTGTGCCAGCCATGCCCGGGGCTCACCTGCTCGGAGGCCCCCCTTCCCTGAAAGCCCCAAGGCCAAGTGAGACGGTGGTCCTCAGACCCCGGTCCCCACCTGGCCCTTGGCCCTTGCAGCCCCGCATCTGCCCACTGGCCCCGCCCCAGACCCCAGGCCTCTGTGCTGTCTCCACCGGGCTCACCTCCTTTGCTCATCCGCAGGACCCGGGCCCTCTTGGGAAAGGCTTCCTGGACTGTGCCAGCAGAAGGGACCCTGCCACCACACGTGTCCATGCCTCACAGACTGCCCATGTCCTGTCCCTGACGGCCCCCGAGTCCCCTGCCGGCCAGGCTGCCCTGCAGTCCAGCTCCTGGATTGTCCAGACACACAAAGAAAAGTCAGCGGAAATCTGTCACCACAATGCAGTTCCTCCTCCTCCTTCTTATCCGTGTGGGTCCTGAGACCCAGTGAAGGTTGTTCCTATTTGTATCTCATCCCAGTCCTGACCATTTATTGGGCCTTTTCTTACGTAATAGAATAAGCAATAAACTAAAGCTAATCACTCAGTCCGACAATATTCTCTGTAAGGAATGCGGAGACACGGGTCCACTAAACTCAGAACACAGCACGGCCAAGGCTCAGAGTTAAAGAGGAGCTGACGGTGTCCTGAGCTTTGGGGAAGCAGCAGCTTGCAGTCAACAGCCACGGGCTGTGTATTTGGTACACAGAGAACAGAGGGAGGTGCCTGCCCCAATCCACGGCACTGGGCAGGCCTCGCACAAACTGCTCTCACCATGGCCCTGGGTCTTTGTCAAAACTTCCTACTTGGGTTCTTGACGTGCTCCTGACTTACTAGAAATTTTTTTAAAATGTTCTCCATTCCCCTGTGCTCCCTATTTCCATTGGTCAAAAGCAAACATGATTCATAGACATGAATCACCACAAAAAAGCACACAGACATGTATCTTCCCTTAAAAAACAACAGGAAGCTAAGCTGGACAGTGTCCAGCGAGTAAGAGACACTCTGCTCTGGTCGAAATTTTATGGAACAGAAAACTGGTTCCTGGGCTCAGTGGACAGAACACTCTTGCAAGACACAGCCTTAGAAATGACCAGCTATGCAGCAGCACAGCAGAATCGCACGGCACTAATGTGCCACGTGCTGAAACAGTCTATAAAATGTGCAAGAGAAATACAATGTGAGCCATGCATATAGTTTTCATTTTTTATTAGCCACGTTTAAAAATAAATAGGAGGGATCCATTTTAACGTATTTCACTTAATCCAGCATATCCAAAATACCATCTTATTATGTCAGTGTTTAACTCATTCACGGTACACTTGAAACTAACATAGCACTGTAAGTCAACTCTACTCCAATAAAATTTAATACAAAATAAAAAGATATTATCACTTTTAACAAACAATCAACATAAAAATATTGAGATACTTTACTTTTTCAAGAACCTAGCTGGAGGCCACCCACCGACCAGCACAGCAAGGCCTTGCTAAAGGAAAGTGCATGTCTCCAGGAGGCCTCGGTTCCAGGGTGATTCTGTCACTAGATCTCCACCCAAAGCCACCCCTATGAGCGTCTGAGCCCCAGCCCAGGGGAACCGGGGAGACTATAGGCCTCCAGACAGGGGCCGGGCAGGCGAAGCCTCTCCCAACACTGGGGGCCCCCCAGCTGCATTTCCCTCAGGCAGGTATTCGGGGGGACATCCACGTGGCGGCACAGACACACGTGGTCTGTGAGGCTTGAACTTCTGCCTGCAGGGAGGAACCTTAGCTGCTCCCTAGTCGCAAGTATCTACCCTTCTAATCCCCACAGAGGACCTCACAATGCTGAGGCACAGGGCCGAGCTCTGCCGGGGAGGGGCCGTCGGGAGACCCAGGGCTGTTCTCTGCTGCCCCATGTCAGGTTAGCTGTCCTTATTTATGCATCAACAGCCTCAAGCAAGGGAAACGTGGGAGCTCACGCTCCCCAAATATTCAGTTTCTTGCTGGAGCTGCCACACGCCGTTCTGTTCCGCACAGGCTTCTGCATGGAACGTGAATAGGTGTGAAGTGACGCTGGGTCCCTGGCTCAGAACATCTGTTCCCTGCTCCCCTGGCTCGTCCTCGCTGTGAGTCAGAAATAGCTGCGCCCGAACACCTCAAACCCATCTGGGTGCCGCCTCCTCCCGGCCCCTCTCGGAGGTGCGGCGGCATCCAGGCCGCCCGAGCAGCAGATGGACAGAGAGCCAGGCAAGCGGCCACGGGGGCTGGGTCCAGCCGCCCCCGCCCCCACCCCCCAGTGGAGCCCTGAATAGATCTATGCAAACAGGCCACCACCCAGCCAAGGCAAGAGGATGAAGGACTAGGACGCACCAAGTCCAGCCCCTCCCACGCTGGTGCCCACAGGACCCAGGACTCAGCAGGCTGCACGGTCCAGGTGCCGAGCAAGCGGCGGGAGACGTTGGCATGGGACACACACAACCTACCACTCTTCGATCTGAGACAACAGGGAAGCACCCCGCCAGCCTCAGCTCCTCTGAGCGATGGGCACCCTCACCGCCTTGGGCTTTTGCACGAACCAAAGTAGACAATCTTGGCAGACATCTTTACAGAGCAGCATAGAGGAGCCCAATGAAATGTCAGTTTCCTCCCTGCAGCCTTGCACAGCACCCGTCCGGACTATTCCCATCACTTTCTACCTGCCTCCCGCACAGTCCAAGACCCAGCAGCAGGATCAGGGAGAAAGCTGGGCTTTGAATGAAGAAGTCAAAATGCTCTTCCATACCAACATTTTCTTCATCTTAAGAAATGTTCTTTAACCTTTAATTTTGAAACAATAACAGACATAGGGAAAAGTTGCAAAAACAATACAGGGAGTTCCCACCCACTCTTCACCAGGTTTCCCCCAAATTAACATTTTACTGTGCTCACCATTCTTCCTCTTTCATAAATTTTTTTTTCTGATCCACTTGAGAGTACACTGCAGACATAAGAGCCTTTTACGACTCAGGATGTGTTTCCTAAAACCAAGCACATTTTTCTTATAATCATAGGACAATTATCAAAATGGTGGTGGGGGGACGAAGGCAATACCAGTACTTCATTTACAGCCTTTATGCAAATTTTGTCAACTGCCTCAGTCCTGAGTTTCACAGAAAGGAGGGCACTTTTCCCGTCAGCACCTTCGGGGGTCAAATCATGGCCAGGGTGCCGATCGCCAGGTCTAGACTGCCTCCCACTCCAACCACTGTCCCTGCGAGTCTGTTTGGGGATGTCCCCCTGATTTCAGCCAGTCCTCTGCTTTATTGGGAGGCAAACAGTAATCTGGGTTTTATTTACTTGTGAAAAATGAGGTGCAGGAGGCACTGCCTTCAGGCACGAGGCAGGACCACGGCTGGGCATGCCTCCTTGAATAAACGCTTCCCTGGGCACTGCCAGGCAGCACAGACACCAGGGAGTCCCGAGCTGTCTCCCAACTCCCAGCTCAGACCTGCAGAGACCAGATATCATGGGATGGCAGGAGTGCATTCCGAACTCAGCGTTTTCCTAAAATTCTCCATCCTCCCTGTGACCTACCCCTCACATACCTGGGGATCCTGAATTTATCCCGCAAGATAACCGCGGTCTGATCCAGGACCTTACACTGGGTGCCATTGCCTGGGGCAGCTAAGACCCTGCCCACACCCTCCAGCTTCTTTGCAGGTGGGTCATTGGCACACGGTTCACACAACCCTATTGGACAGGTGGAAGCTTGGCTCACTGACCATGAGCAGATGAACCTGGCGTCTCGGGGAGGGCGGCCTGGCTCCCGGCCGGAGAGCCCTCTTGGCTGGTCTTCTTCATGGCTGCCTCCCTGGCCCCCGCCTTAGGACCACCTCTGCCTGATGTTGAAGCTCACGGGAGGAGCCCAGCTGAGTCTGGCCAGGCGCCTGCTCAAGGTGGGCCCTCCAGTGATGTTGCATTTATGGGGGCCATGGGGGCCTAGGTACTTGGTCAAACACCATTCTGGGGGTTTCTGCATGAGATCATCATCTGAGTGGGTTCAGTAAAGCAGACCAACCCCTCCCAGTGCGGTGGGCCTCTTCCAATCAGATGAAGGCCTGAATGTCACAAAAAGCCCGAGCAAGAGGGGACTTCTCTGCCTGATGACCTTCACATTGGACTTGGAACTGAGACCCAGGCTCTTCCTGGGTCTCGAGACTGTTGATCATGGGCCTGGTCAGCCTCCATAATCACATGGGCCAAAATCCCTTACAGTAAATCTAAATCTCTGAATCTACAGATAGACACATATGGTTACACACACAAACACACACACACCCCTGTTCTGCCTCTGGGGGCCCTGACACCCTCAGACAGAAGCCACCGAGTCCCTGGTACACCCCGCGGAGAACCCAGAGGGGCCAGCAGGGCTGTCCTGACGTCCATCCCCAAGGCTGCCCACCGCGTCCTCCCCTCTTGCCCCCCCCCGCCCCAGTCTCACTTCCCTCAGAACAGAGAAGGGAAGGTTCCAAATCAAAGGTGACCTCCCTGGGCACATGAAAGTCCAGGCGCATCCAAAGGCCCAAAGCTCCCATCACCTCCATTACCAACACCATCATCGCCAATTCTCTACCATAGAGAGGTGCTGAACTGAATAAACAAGCAGGAACAATCTGGAGCAAGCAGACAGTGGCCCCTTCTTCTTCTTCTTCTTCTTCTTCTTCTTCTTTTTCTTTTTTTTTTTTTTTTGTCTTTCTGCCTTATCTAGGGCCGCACCCGCAGCATATGGAGGTTCCCAGGCTAGGGGTCTAACAGGAGCTGTAGCCGCCGGCCTTCGCCACAGCCACGGCAACGCGGGATCCGAGTCATGTCTGCAACCTACACCGCAGCTCACGGCAAGGCCGGATCCTTAACCCACTGAGCAAGGCCAGGGGTCGAACCCGCAACCTCATGGTTCTTAGTCGGATTCGTTAACCACTGAGCCATGACGGGAACTCCCAGAGGCCCCTTCTTGAGGCAGGGCCTGCATCCACACATGTGCCCAGGTGGAACCAGGGTCCCTCCTTAACATGGCCGCTTTGCTGCCCCCTCCGCTGCTCTGACCCTGAGGACAGGGTGTCCCACGGTCCTGGGGACTGACTGCACCAATGCCACACCACCCTGCAGCACATGAGTGTCACCGTGCTGCGGGGCCACGAGTGGAAACTTTGGCCGCGTGAGCTGAACATGGGGGACGTCCCCAGGAAGCCGCCCCCCAGACCGCACACGCTGGCGTTCACACGCTCACGTCATCGACGAGGACCTTGTGTTGTGTGAGGAGTACTCTCTCCGGAAGAGAACCTGGACGTGGCCCTGGAATTCCTCCCACGCGGCAGTATCTAATAAACCTCAGCCCTTCGGCTTCAATTGTTTAGTTATTTTAAAACCATTCCCTGTAACATCTCCCTTAATGGCTTATGCTTCTCTAGTAACAGAACACCAGTCTCCTGATAAAGGCACAGGTTCAACCCAGCTCAGTTTAAAGTCGCTTTTATCAACTGTCCGCCGTGTACCTTGTGCTGGGGGGAGGGGTGCAACTGTGAGCCCAAGAATCCTGTCAGCATCTTTAAGAAGATGCATTTAAACGTCACTGATGCCCCACCCCCCCACCCCGCAAGCCTCCGAAACAGCGGTATCAGTGTGAAGGAAGGGGCTGTAAAGTGGGAAGTTTCCGTGGTGACGGGCACGGATGCCAATGAGAAGCAGGATGGGGGTTTCGGTGGCGGACGCGGTGAATCCGCCCTGGCATCAGGCTCTCTCCAGACGGTCTGCAGCGCTGTGCCTGGCGCACGAGGACTGCCCACTGCCCGCCCAACACAGAGGAGCTGGGTCCCTCAGGGCCCAAGCCACGGGGACACAGGTGCAGCTCGACCCTCGCCAGGGCACACTGCTCGCCCACTGTCCGCGCCTCACATCCCCCACATCACCTCGGCTGGGGGAGCGGCTGCTATAAATCAGGTCTTCACAGCATGACTTATGTGGCCCCAGAACGCTGCTTAGCCACGATATCGCACTGCTAAATAAGCAAGCCCCTGCTGGAAAAATCAATCACTGTCTCACCTGATGCTTTCGCCAAGTATTAAAACACACACTAAAACATCCTCTCCCACGTGTGCCATGCGGTGGCAGGTCATAAAAGTCCTCAGACACACAACCATCCTGCCCACGTATTCAAGCAGAGCTCAGAAATATTTTTTACTTATTTTTAAAACCTGACAGAATAACTGTTTTCGTCAAACATTAAATAAGTTAATATGTCTTAAAAACTTTAACCTTCAGTGTAGAGTATTTCTACACTACAATGATTTCCTGGCATTATTTTAAAATACCGTTCCTGGCAAATATTAAAACTGCCTTCAGGAGTTCCTGTTATGGCTCAGCAGAAATGAATCTGACTAGTAGCCATGAGATCTCAGGTTCAATCCCTGTTCTTGCCCAGTGGGATAAGGATTCAGCGTTGCCGTGAGCTGTGGTGTAGGTCGCGGTTGCGGCTCGGATCTGGCATTGCTGTGGCTGTGGTGTAGGCCGGTGGCTGCAGCTCAGATTCAACCCCTAGCCTGGGAACCTGCATATGCCACAAGTGCGGCCATAAAAAGACAAAAAATAATAAATAAATAAATAAATAAATAAATAAATACAAACTGCATTCAGTCTCAAAACAAGGAATTCAGGCAGCAGGATAATTTTCAGGATTCTGCTTCGCCTCGTTCAGGGCAGTCCCTCCCTCCTGAAGCAGCACTTCCCTCCAAGGACGCAGGGAACCATGACCCTCCACAGAGGGCACCGTCACCGGGTCGCCCGGTCAGAGAACAGAGCAGGCATCTCCTCTAAAGCGGCGTCCAACTGGCAGCACTGATGCCGCCTCTGCCCACTTCCACCAAAATACATGAGAAAACACAAGAAGCGCACCTGCTCTGAAAAGCAGCACAGGTGATCTCCCGGCCGCAAGAGCCAGAAGCAACGTCCACGAGGCAAATGCCCACAGCCCAGGCCGGGGTCCGGCTGCAGCCCAGTCCCTGCAGGGACGTGAGACACCCCTGTGTCCTTGGCGAGTGGTCCCTATGTCCCAAGCACAGCCCGCAGGCCACCACCTCCCGGAAGACCAAGTCAGCTCTCTCCCCAAAGGCTCACTGTCCACTTGGAGAGGACAACTCACAGAGGAGCGCATAGCCAGCAGTGACCGTGCACCGCACCTCAGGGCTTGGCCTCCACCAGCACAGCTCCTTCTGGGAGGGGCTGAGACCAGGAGTGGCCCCGAGTGTCCTCACAGCAGGGTAGCAGGTGACCCCTGAAAGAAAGAACCCCTGGGAGGGGACATGGCACCACGGCAACAGCCTTTGGCCTCCCCAGGTACAGAGAAGGGGAGATGCCATGCACGCACTCACACACACTCACACACACACACACGCACGTGCAAATACACACATACATATATGCAAACACACATGCATGCACACACTCACATACACACATGCAAATACTCTAGCACAAGGGGGTCTGACCAGCTCTTAGGCTCTGAACTCGGAAGGTAGGCTACAAAAATGGGGAAGAAGCGTTGAGAACTGCTTATCTGGGGGAAAATGTAGGAAAGGCTGATTGCCAGGAACAGGGACGAAAAGAAAGATTAGAAAGAGATGAAGATGGCGAGTTAAAGAAACACAATGAAACAAACACAAGCGTAGCTCAATTAAATCTGCGGGAAACAAGCCCCGTGAACATGGTTATCAGGCTCGTGGCCTGCTTTTCACGGGACTATGACCGGTCCAGGCGCAATGAGGGCTCAGTCCCACCTCAGGCAGCAGTGGACACGGTTCAAGAACCACTCCAAACAGGCAAGAGGGGTTCTTGGGCTCAAACACTGTGCAAACTTGACCTCAGTTTGTGCCAATGCCTGCCTCCTTCCTGGGGATCTGGGTTTGGGCGTGTGGGGTGGGGGGCCTGTGTGACCAGAGCCCCAGGAAAACAGGGGCACAGACTCTCCAGGGAGCTGCCATGGTGGACGGCGCTGTCACACGGGCCTGCTGGGACTGCACGGGCCGGGCCCCCTGGAGGCCGGACACCACCCCTCACTCCCCTCGCCGTTCTCCTCGCTGCCCTTTGCTGTAAAGTCTCAGCTGTCAGGACAGCGCTGCTCCCAGGTCGCAGAAGCAGAGTGATCCTGGGGACCCAAGGCCAGATACAGGCCTGGGGCAGAGGGCTCGTCACACTGCCACCCGAGGCTTTGAGGCCACATCTTGTAAGGGGAGATTTCGGCATCGGGGACCCTGGGGAGCAAGCCTCCAGGACAAACTACAGGTGGTGCAGCCAGACACCTGGAGCAGGAGCCACGGCAGCCACGGCAGCCCCGCCCCCACCCCCTTGCTCCCTCTGACCTCCTCCCTGGTCCCTACTGCCTCCTTCCTCAGGGTGACGCTGACCCTGCGGCGCACGTGGTAACAGCAGACTTGACCTCAGGTAGGACGTGCACTTCCCTGGCAGCTCAACTACGGGGCCCCGCGGGCTTCCGTCCCTGCCTCCTAATTAATCACTAATCCCTTAAGGAAGGAAAAAAACTTTGAAATGCACTAAAAATCTCATGTTCAGGCCTCACTGTGCAGCCTGACACCCGGTGCTTGGCGAGGATTTGGAGAAGGTCCTGGAAAATGCTGAGCCCACTTCAATGACATGTCAAACCCTGTCGGCTTAATGTCAAGTTATAGTGCGTGTTATGTATCAAGATTTTCTAAAAGTTAAGTTTTATTGATGCGACATTGGTTTATAACTTCGGTTCATGTGTACAATACTATGTTTTGACTTCTCTATACACCATAGCAAGCTCCTTTCAAGATAAGCCTTCTCGGGTTTAGTGTAGAGATGGACTGAAAGGTATTTTTTAATAACATACTTTGCTATCTTCAATGACTCATAAAAAACATGCATCAGTTTATCTTCCATTCAAACTAGTTTGTCAAATACCTATGCATCTAAAATACACAATGAAAAAAAAATAAAGGCTATAGCAACATTTCTTTAGTTAAGACTGCAAACCAGGCAGCCGTGGCTCAACACGACCGAGACAAGCCCGTGTTGCAGGGGAGGAGGGCGTCACTGCAGACAGGGACACTGCCGTGGAGAGAGTCGGGCGCAGGGATGTCATGTCACCGTCTCCTCCCGGAATCACAGGCCCGGAATCCACTTCATCAGAGACGGTCAAGGACTAACCGTGGATGCTGTAAAAGCCACCTCCTGGCATGGGTTTCAGACAACTCCTTGGACACTATTTCTACTGAGGGCTCACAAGGCGTTACCAACAAAAGATTTGAAGAGCCCTTAACTAGCAGCAACGAAGTGACATTTTAAACCAGGAGCCCTGAGCCTGACATTCTGAACTTGCATCAGTACATGTGCACACAGACCTGCACCGTTCAGAGGAGCCTGAGGTGCAAGTTCTGGAAAAGCTGGGATGCTTGAGAAGAGTCATTGCGATTTTTAGCCCATGACTCTAAAACAGTAGCACCAGATGCCTCACCTTTAGCTACGGGTCTCGTCTGTGGCTTAAGATGCAAAACTGACTCGGGAACACATCCCTGAAAGTCAGGACACAGTCACACTATCAACTAACCTGCATTGTGCATGCTAACCAACGTTACTTCACAAAAGGGCCTTGCACTTGTGGATGCCGTGACAGTAAGAAACGAAAAGAACCAAGGTTCAGAAAAGGTCTCCTGGGGAAGTTCAGCTCCTAGGGATGGACACCCAGCGGAGCCTCATTGCTGAGGCACATTCTCTGGTCAAAGCCAGGCCCAAGGCCAGGTCCAAGGCCAAGCCCAAGGCCAGGTCCAAGGCCAAGTCAGTCCAGAGCAAAGGCCAGGTACTTCCCTCTGCTCACCCAGGACCAAGGGTTGCGACTGATACCCTCCCATGAAACTCACCTACTGACATATAACAAACCTGCCCAAAGTCCAGTGCCTAGAACAGTGACTTACTTGCTCCTGCGGGTCAGCGCTCTGGGGTTCAGCCCACGTCCTCAGCAGGACAGCCAGTGGCAACGTCCAGGAGGCGCAAGGCAGCTGTGTGCAGGCCTGCGGCCCAGGGCCTCTCCTCCTGCCAGACGGCCACCCGAGGCCTCCCCCAGCTACAGCTGTGCCCAGAATTAGAGATCATTCTCTGGTCAAAACCCAAGGCCAGGTCCAAGGCCAGGCCAGCCCAGAGCCAAGGCCAGGACCAGGGCCAGGTCCAAGGCCAGGACAGGTCCAAGGCCAGGCCAGACCAGGGCAAGGGCCAGGAATAGGGCCTGCCTCCCGACCGAGGAGTCTCAGACACCCTGGATGTTTTCAAACCACCTCACCTGGCAGAAAGCTCCTCTACCTGAAACTGGATTCTTTCCATTCAGGGAGACTCTGAAACCAGTGGCCCAACCAACCTCCTGGTAATTTAAATACAAGGATGAACAGCTTCCAGGAAGAAAAGGCGCCTGGTCGGGTGTCAGCACTATAACCGGCGTGGGCCCCTGTGGAGGAACATCTGTGTCCCCAGATCCAGAGGTTGAACCCTAGACCTAGACGTGATGGTGTTGGGGAGGGGGCCGGGGCACTCTGGAGTGGCGGGCAGAATGGGCAGAAGAAGCAGAGGCTGTTGTTCCAGCCCTGCCCGGGGTCCACCTCGACAGCCAGAATGGACTTGGGCCCTGGGAGCCCCTTGAGGGGGCAGAGCCTGGGGCCTGGCCGGGCTCCTGGCAGGGCCTGACAGCCTCTCTCTGGACAGAATGTTCCGTTCAACCCTCCCCAAGGAACTTACAGGGAAACAACCCAGGACTTGGGAACCGCGTTATTTTTCTCTGCCTTCCACACTGAAACGTGTGGAGAAGGGTTTCACACTTTCTTCCTCGAACGCAGGACAAGCAACGGGAAGGCTGGTGACTCCACAGATCTCAGGCACCTCCCACCTCCCTCTGCCCAGGAATGGGCAGAACCTGCAGAGCAGGTGCCCTTCAGCGGCAGAGGGCGCCAGGCCTGGCCCCGGCCTCCGGGAGAGCTGGGCCTGGGGCAAGCAGATGGGGCCAGGAACCATCCCAACGCCGGGGACAGGAACCAGCCCGTACGCCTCATCCCAAGCCCTCTCTCCAGGAGCTAAGTCCTGGTTCCCAGAGCCTCTTCCCCAAGAGAAGCCAGGATCCTCTCTGCGAGATTATCCTTCACCTCCACACCCCGGAGTCCACGGTTTATGCCCCAATAGTAAGGGGTGGGTCACTGAGGCCTTCGTTCTTCTGTTGGCGACTAAGGATAGGTGGCCTTAGTGATGCACCACAGCACTGGTAACAACCTACTTTTGTCGCTTTTATGTGCACAGGAATGACTGGATCGTGTCTATACTAGGAAGAATGTACGGTGTTGACACACATAAATGCCCCCCAACTGTCTCGCATTACATTGCAACAACGTAAAAAAGGCAGCGAGAAAACAGGGCAATGGGGGTGAGGGTTCAGGGAGGTGGTGCGGGTCACTGGGACAGGAACACGGGTCTGGACAGTGGGCGCGCCGTGTGGACCGAGTGGTGCAGAGATGCTGACAGGCTGCACGTCAGCCCCAAGCTCTGCAGCTACTGAGGACCCCGAGGGGCAGGTGGGCCTGTGCGGTGCTGAGCCCTTGCGGTGTTCTTGTTCCAGCAGGGAGTTTCCTAAAATGTCTTTGGCTCCCCCACGTGGTGCTGGTGAGGGAAATCGGGGCGACCAGGGCGGTCTCGCAATCCAGGAGCTTCAGAAATCCAAATGGGAAGACTTCCCATGACCCCGGGCAGCTCTCCTTGGCATATCCCATTTCTCTCTGGAGAGCTTCTGGAACACCAAATAATACAGACATGGGGTACCTGTCTCTTCGGTGCAAAGGCACGAGACAGCCCCCACGGAGCGCGGGTGTGAGGACAAGGAGTTGTGAACCTACAGACGGCGTCTACCATGACCACACAAACACCCGACCTCAGGTCCACCTGGCATCAAGGACACTGCTCACGGTCCCACAGGTCTGCTGCACAAGCAGGTGCCTCTTAAATCCAATGCCAAATGCCAGGTTTACGCATGAAACCTCTCAGCACAATTGCAGCTGCAGAACGTCCAGCCCGGCGTACAGACCTTGTCTCCGAGTGAAGCCTGCGGTTGCCACACACCTGAATAAATAAGCATCTCACCTGCGCAAGGCTAGAAAGGGTCCAATTTCTGCTCTGCACCAAAGCTTCTGCTCCCGGTGAGCTGGGCTGAAGCCCAGCCTCATTCAGGGGCCTCTCTTCCCAGAGGCCTGACCTTCCCATCAAGATGCCACGTCCACTGTGAATAGCCCCGGGGTTAAGAATAAGCTGCGTGGAATAGAACACTTTTGGCCTTCAAGCTATGGATCTATAACCTTTCACTCTGGCAGTAATTAAACAGCATGACCAGTATTCTGATAAAGCCATTTCTATCTATGAAATAAAGCCCTTTAAGCACAGGAGGCTTTCCACCCCGAGAGGGCAGGGGGTGCGTGGCCACTCAGCCCAGAGTGGCCGCGGGTCATCAAGTCACAGGCTGAAAGGAGACGCTTCCTCACAGCTGATACACCCCCTCCGCATGCAGCGCGACTCGGCACTGCCTTGGTTATTCTTAGCTTATGAATCATATCATATGGCACCCTCTTCCACAGCCTTCATTCGCTTTTGAAGGAAAAAAATGGTATTATAAATAATTTCGGTCTCTGGGTAAAAGAAACTTACTTGAAGGATTTGATCGCCCAAAGACAAGACGTCTTATGTTTGACTCAGTACATTAAAATGCCATCCACCTGTCCTTCCACAAAGGTGAAGGTGAGGCGGCCCGGGTGTGTGAACGCCCCACCTGGTGGGCTTGCCCATCTCGTGTCCTGAGGCCCCCCAGCAGCTCCCCCTCCTTGTGTCCCTGCCCCAGAGCCCCAGCTGCACTGGGTTGCCGCATACCACGTTCCACAGGGAAAGCCCGCACGGCGGACTTGCACGCTGAACTGGAGTGGAAACCTGTGTCCGGGCCTCAGCGAAACACACTGCAGCTGCGCGGCAGTAAGTCACACACCTGGGGTCTAACCCCGGTCCGCAGAACAGGGGCGGGAAAGCGAGGGCCCTCCCGACCCGCGTCCAGGGACCAGGGCGGGGCATGTAAGCCCCGGACACTCCCAGCAGCCCGCATGGGCCCCCGACGCCCCCTCACCAGCGCCGGAAGCTGGCAGTGAAGCGCCGGCCAGCACGTCCCTGGCCGGAACCCAAGGTGAGACTCAGTAACACTGAGTGTCCCACGGACATCACGCCACAGGTGTGCAGACACACAAAGGGCAGGCCTGCAGAACGCAGGGAAAACACAATCTTTCCACCCAGCGCTGCATGCAGATTATACCACAATCACACTTTCCCATCAAGGGGGGAAGAACGGATCTCAAAAATCAAATACCACCACGTGCTCTATCCGCTCGAGGTGCCACTACTTACTTGTTACCGTGAAAGTCTGCACAGTCAAGTACCGCTGCTTAACTGCAAAATCAGTCATTCTCCTAACTTCCAGGGATTCTTAGCAGCGGGTGGGCCGTGTCCTGACAGGGGATAAATGCTGCGAGACCCATAAGCTAGGGGCAGAACCCCAGCCCACTGTGTCGCCCAGAGTTTAGTGAGCTCCTGCCTGCCTGCCTGCGTTCGATTTCCCCGAACGCCTGGGGCTTCTGGAGGAGTCAGACCGTCTAAGGACGGAGCAGCCCCTGCCCCTCACAGTCAAACGCACAGCCTGGGAAACACACTCAGAGTCCACGTTCTCTCTCGCAAGGTGCCCGTGACAGTGGCTCCACGCGAGTCGTGCTCGGACCCTGAGACCCCCACAGCTGCGGAGGGGGCGCCCCCTGCGTTTCACACGAGTCCAGGCCCCTCCCCTGACTTAGGAGCAGCGGGAAGAGATCTCCGTTTGCAAACTCCTAAAGAGGGTTGACTTGAGTCTGGTAAGTAGCCAGTCTCAGCAAAACGCTCTCTGTGAAGAGGTCACTACCCTGATAGGTTTTCCGACCACACGGGATGAGCACCATTTGGGGCAATTTTAACTGCACGGTGACCCTGAGTCCCTCCAAGGCCCCGCCAGTGGACTTCACACGCAGAGGCCAGCCTCCCGCTACAGCGAGGGCCCCAGTTCCTGACCCTCCGGGGCAGCTCACAAAACAGGTGTGAAGGAAAGCAGAACACAGGACACCCTTCCAGCAGCTGTTCTGTCAAAGGTCGCCCTGGCTTCACACAGACGCCACTGTCAGGCAGATGACACTGTCATGCAGAGGACACACCCACTGTCACCAGTCACCCGGCGTGGGCAGCTGCCTGGGAAGGCCCTGACCAAAGACACAGGGAGAGGCAGATGCGTCACTAAGACCCGGGAAAGGAGTCGACGCTGCCATGAACGTGTAAGAAAAGCTCGGTGCCTGCAGGGGGCGATCTGGAAGGCAGCTTCCTCCTCCGCAATGTACACACCTTGCCCGTCCAACTCTCAGCTTTCCCGAGAAAAACAGGAAAACGCTGGTCGTCTGCAGAGGGGCTCAACACAATCCACCCCTCACATCACAAACCAAAATTACCACAGGTAATCGAGACAGCGGGAGAAGCGCTGGACGCTCTCTTGCAAAGCAGCCAGGTTGACTCCCGATGGGCGGCCAGACGCTCTCATCTCAGCCGCCTCAAAGCCAAATGCCAAGTGCATCAGCTCCACAGCCACCAGCACACCTGAAAGCAGGTGTGTCTTCTCCCAGAAACTCAGCTACAACATGTGTAAGTTACCGGAGCAAATGGCACTTCCAAAATAAGAACAGGTCAAACAAATGAAAGCCACGATTCACCCCAAATTTGATCACTTTTTAAAATCATGGGAAAGCACACACAACCTAAAATTTGCCATTTTGACCATTTTTGAGTGTCCGGCTCAGCTGTATTAAGTACAGTCACATTGCTGTGCAACCACAGCCCCTGTCCATCACAGAACGGTTTTTATCTTTCTGAGATGAAACCCCTACCCATCCCGAAGTTGATCTTTTCATCAAAAATTGGAAGAGTCTTCTGTAAAACTGCTAAGGTAAGAATAAATCACATTCGAGTTCATAAGGACCCTATCTGCCATGAAATGCAAAAGCAATACCCACTGTGTCTACATCTAAGAAATTTCCAAACATTTCCTAAATAATTAAGCAGGCTTCAGACATATTAGATCAAATTATGCAGGAAAAAAACAGAATCCTCAAATCTTTCATTCTCAGTGAACTCAACACAGCTAACTAAACTTAACACCTAGAACTTCAGCCAGTTCCTCTATCCCCCCATTTGACACGATCCCTCCCCCTTTCCACATCTAATGTCATAGCCTCAGGTCCTCAGCAGACTTGAAAGCTAAACACTCCATCCTATAAAAAGTTTTAGGGAAACTGCCGAGCAGATGGTTCCAATATTCCAGTCATGATGGAAGGCGGCTTGCTTGGTTCTGGAGGTTGGTTACTTGGATTCTTATGAAAAGTAAATGAAACGTTTCAATTTGGCAATATTTTCCATATTAACTTGAAAGTTCTTACATAACAGTCTAAACATATAGCAAACTCATTTCAATATCTAAAACCCACTTAGATTCCCACAGAACAGTAGTTAACTTTTAACTATTTTTATCATTATTTTTGATGCTTCTCAGAATCTGTATGGACTCATTTGGAAGAAAGAAACTCAACCGGAAAACCCACCCACTTTCAAATTCTGCTGTACTCGTTGTTGCTGATGGGCAAAGTTTGCAAAATCTGTTTCTTCACACATGTGATGCGTTCATATAGTTTCATTACTAATCAAGACTTCCAGAAAACTGAAAGCGGCTCAAACAATATCCAACCATGTTCTAAATGAACTTCCCTATAAGCAATAAATACGCTAAAATTCATAGCTGAGACAAAATTGATGATGCAAAACCAAAACAGAGACAGGCCTATGAACTTTTTTGAAAAATAACAGTAGCAGTCATCCATCCATAATTATAAAAAACAACATGAAAATTCCATTTTTCCAAAATACTTGTTTTACATTGGAATGCATAACAAAACAGTGCCTTGTTGATCATTTAAGAAGGGATGAAATTTATGATAAAAGTAGAGAAAACCCCAACAGATCACATTCTTCTCATTATCACAGAAAAGTCCATTATGGTTCATTTTGTTTAGCTAGAAAACACATAAGGAAATGCCAGCAGCCTCAGTTTCATACCCAACAAAAGCATCCCAGGACTCAGAGAGACATATTTGGCAGGACACCACTGATTCTAGGGATAAATAAACTCCAGCAAGCCCCTGGCAGAGAAGGCGCAGCCTCTCTGCCTTTCCCTCCAGACGTGGTATCTCTGAGTAAAGCACTTTAAATCAGAAACACAGGAGAGTGGCTGAGACGCAGATCCACAGGATGACACACTCTGTATCAACTGTTCTCTTTAATTTTCAAACAACAAAGTTCCAAAGGGTTTTTTAGACTCCTTTCTCCTCCCTCATGTGTCCTTTAACAGTAACATGAACTACTTCACAGACCACCTCTAACCACACCCATCCGACCCTCGGTGAGAAATTACACAACGTACAACCTCCAAGGCAAGATCCCCAACCCGCTGTTTTACTCCCTGAGATCCTTCAGGTTTGAAGAACATAACACCTGCCAGTTCCTACCCTGACTGCAAGCAAAGCCTGGATTGCAAATACATTCCATGTTAGCCAATAACGGTGGTTCTCCTTAATAAATAAATATAATCCACAAAAGAAACAACCTTAAAATTAATATATTTGACTTCATAAGCCAACCAGTCTGCCTTAAAAATCCAAGGCAACAACCATCTCAATCTATTTACCTTGTCAAACAAAAACTGATCTCTCAGCTGGTAACTCGCTGTAGAACTGAATAATCCTTTTTTTTTTTTTTTTTGGCTTGTCTCAGTCAATATATAAAACAACCACCTTAAAAAACCAAGATATCTAAAAGAAGCAACCATATTTCTCAACTTTCCACTGATATAAAACCAAGAATCTCAAATCAGAAGAACAAAATGCATTTACCTGTGTTCCTGTCTGGTAAGATACAGCAATGCTTCTGCAGAATGCCAGGCAAAACCTGTTTCAAAACAAATAAATAAAATAATTTGGTTATCATGCAGGTAGAGAAAGGCAACTCATTAACAATTGCACGTGTTGTTCTAATAAGGTCGTGCAATGTTGCACAGTCATCATACCCAGGACGACGTAACGAATTAAACAGCACTGAAAAATTCTGATGACATACATTTTTCATCAAAGGTTAATCAGGTAAGTGTGCTGATTATATATGCTGCTAGGAGGACGGTAATGCAGTTCTGTTTAATGTATGTCCCTAATGGGTCCTCAAAGTACCTTGAAAGCTGCACTCAGGGGACTCCTACAATAAAGCAAATGGCCCACCAATTTTGTGATGGCTTTTAAAATATGAGATGCAATTAGAGCCTGAAAATGGAGGCTTGTTGGGGCAGTACATTGGGTCCATCTTCTAGCATCTGAGACAAGAAGCTTTCATCAAGGGTGACTCACAAAGAAAATGTGAAAGAAAACCTGTGTTTACATGCACAGCTTGGTAGTAGAAGGTGAAGGAAATATCTTATTTGATAAATGAAAGGAAGGTGAAAGTAATGGAAAATGGCTTTCCCAAGAAAATTCAGCAATGTAAGGCAACTGCAAAGCACAGACTTAAAAAGAATTTGCAGCTGAAAAGATCTCTGTGGGAAATTTATGATTATGCTTTCTCAACTCAATTAGAGTAAAAGCTGAACTTCCATCTTAAATCCTCCGCCGATGAAGCCGCAACCGCAACCCCCCAAATTCTCTGCAGAGAAGCACGCATCAGCTGCTCTGGAGCAAACTGATCAGCCATTGGGGAGGGAGAAAAGGGCGCTGCGGAGACACTAAAATCCTGATGCCTGTGCCTGGCCAGCTGGGATACAGCAGGTTCGAGGAAATAGAGTCAATGTGTGCAGAAGTTTTCCTCTGGGATACTGATTCCTTCCCCTTCCATGCCCCTCACCAGCCCTCTACCTGCTGGGGAGAGCAAGCATTAAACTGTGGGACAAGAAACCACAGGATTATGTTTGTATCCTTCTTTCCCCCCAGCCCCCAGCCCTCCGTGTCCGGCCGTGCAAACAAACATACAGCTAACATCCTGGGATCCCCATAAATCCACACCCGTCTGATTCCAAGGCCTACACGGCCGCTCGCTGACCTTTCCAGCACTTTCCAGAGGGACTTACAGGTTCTCATCAGGCTAAGAAACAGTCGCCCTCAAAAGACCTGAAGGATCCTATAAGCTGGAACAACTCTGCACATGACACGGCCCACGTGAGGATGGGACAGCAGGTGAGAGGATAAAGCTCTCCCAAGTCCTGCAGCCAAAGTGGACCACGCAAGCCTCTTGTGTCACCACCACCTATTAATAACACCCAGTGGGGAACAAGCTCCCTTGGTCCATCGCAAAGCCACCTAACCGGCCTCCCTACTTGCAGGAGCAGTGGGAAACAGTGCTGCCAGGCTGACTTCCTACAGAACTACTGCCAACGGACAAACCACAGAAACACGCAGGTGGGGTGCTCCCTAGTGCCAATCCTTCCCTCCAACCTGACACAGTTAATGATGCCCAAAAATGCACCCGGCAAAGGGGACATAGAGTCTGGATCACTCAGCTCAGAGCACGAGACCTGCCACCACTGCTACTCAACCACAACTCTGCAACATTTTGATCCCTGAGAACCGATGGAGAGTGGCACACAGAGGCTTTGGAGAGGCCACAGCGGCGACGGGAGGGGCGGGGGGGGGCTGTGGGGACGAGGCAAGAGGATGTACACACAGCATGGGGAGAGGGAGTGGGACACAGATGCTAGGGGGGAGTCTAGTTAGCACTATGCAGCCCGGCACTAACTAGCCCAGCACTAACTAGCCCATCACTAACTAACCCAGCAGTAATTAGCCCACCACTAACGAAACTGGCACTAACTAGCCCAGAACTAATTAGCCCATCAGTAACTAGCCTGGCACTAACTAACCCAAAACTAATTATTCCAGCAGTAACTAGCCCAGCCCTAACCAGCCCAGCACTAACTAACCTGGCACTAACTAGCCCAGCACTAACTAACCCACCATCAAGTAGCCCAGCACTAACTAGCTTGGCACTAACTAGCCCACCACTAACTAACCCGGCAGTAACCAGCCCAGCACTAAGTAGCCCACCACTAACAAGCTACCCGGCATGTGAAGCCACACAGGGACACGTGGCTCTAAATCAGTGAGAAGTGAGGAAAAGGTAAACGCGGGTCCTCGAAGGGCCGGCAGCATTTCCGTGCAGGTGGGGCTGGTGGCCGCCACACTGCCGAGAGTAGACACCAGACCATTCGCAGACGAAGGAAATTACTTTCTACTTTTAATTAATGGGGTTCGTGCTTTCATTCTCTCGGTAAGAAACTCAGATGATATAGACATGCACAGGATTCCCATATTTCCATTTAATGCTTCGCGCCTACCTGACTTTTTTTTTTTTTAATTTTATGGCCGCACCCACGGTATCTGGAAGCCCCCAGGCCAGGAGCTGAATCTGAGCCACATCTTCAACCTAGGCTGCAGCTGCGGCAATGCTGGACCCTTAACCCACTGCACCAGGCCAGATTTCGAACACTGCCTCAGCAGTGACCTGAGCCGCTGCAGTCAGGTTCTTAACCCACTGTGCCACAGCAGGAACTCCCCTCCCTTACTTTTTAAACTCTGTGCATACATAATGTTGATGCTAAAAACTCATAGCCTTCAATTTTTGGAAGTTCAAACTATTTCTTCTCTCTTGCTAGAATTTATTCAGATACTGGATATACTGAATCTAATTTATTTAACTTCTCATTTTTGTTTTCTATTTGTCTTTTTGTTCTGCTTTCAGGAAAATTCTCTCAACTTCGTCTCCCGTCCCTCTAACAAATGTTTAACTTCTGTTCTCCAACTGTTACCTTCCTTTTGTACGGCAGCCTACTCTTGGGTTATACACACGTACAGGCTCTTCTCTCTAAAGAGATGAGTTTATATCTTCTTCTATCCTTTGTACTGTCTGTTTCCAATGCTCTTCTTGTTTGTTCATTTACTTGTTTTGCACACTTGTGGATTTTGCAACACTTTCCACGCCCTTGGCTTACAGATCCACATCTAAGGCCTAACCGCTCCTCGTTTACACTCACTGTCGTGAACATGGGATCAGACAAGAAGGCTGGGGAATCTCGGTGAGGAGGAGGGTGTCTGTGTGGTTTGAACCCCACAGCGCCCCAAGGGATGAGAAAGAGGAGAGGAGAAAGCCGGCGGGGCGGCAGGAGAGCCAGTTCACAGGAGCCTCCCCACCGTCCACACTGCCACTTTTGTTTCTTCAGCTCTGACATCTGAATCATCTCCAGATGGAGAGTCTTTTCCGAGCGTCCCGCTCGTGCCCTGGGCTCTCCGGTCTCCTCTGCCCTCTGGGCTCCTCCTTCTCCATCGTCCTCGTCAGGCTGGCGAGGAAGCCAAGGCAAGCTCGTCACCCAGCCAGGCCGCACCGGGCCCTCGGTCTCCGATTCAAGGACGAGGAAGCAGCCGTGCTGTTTAAACGGGAAGCAACCCGTCACTCCACGTGCTGCTCAAAGCACTGGAGCCTCCGAGATGCAGATGGCTCCTCGGTGTCAGGACATGAACACGCGTTCCACTAACCCGTCTGGCCAGTTTCACAATGGAGAACCGGGCCTAGGTTTGTTCCTGAAAGGAGACGAACAGCCGCCCACCTGTCATGGTGAAAGGACCCCGTGGTCCCACGTGGCCTTGGCGATGCTCGCTCCCCGCATCCTCCCACCAGGTCAGGTGCCTCTGGAACCACCAGGCCCCACACAGGTGAGGAGGTCACCTCCGCTGACCCCCAGTCCAGCTCTGGCCGGGTGAGGCTGGCCTTCCACTGTATTTTTGGATGGTAATTCTACCAGCCAGGAACCAGGAAGCCCCGTTCATTCACCAAAAAACACGTTCCATACATTTTAAGGTCTCATACTTAATGAAGACTTACAGCTGAGGACTATTACACATTTAAAGAAAACTCCCACTTTGTGAGACACTAAGAAAAAAGGAATTAGAGAAAACAGAAACATTATAAGGAAAAAGAGTATTTCAAAATACTGAGATTAATATTTCAGAAAGATAGGGAAGACATTTGTCCATGACTCAAGGATAGGATGTTAGGCTTATAAAAGGACCATTCACCAAACAAGAAGACCATTGGGAAATAAAAAAGAGGACGACCAAATTTTTAAAAAAATAATGACCTGAAAATATTCGACGAAATATCCCAAAGCAAAAAAAAAAAAGACTGGGGAGGGAAAAAAAAAAAATAGAACAGAAATGTGTCTGGCCTTCCCTGGAGCTTCTGACCAATGAGGGCTCCGGAATGAAAGGTCCAGGACACAGAAGGGAACACAGTGCCGGACACACGCACAGGAACCCACGCGTCTCGGTGACAACTTCAGGTTGGATAGGCCCGCAGGCACCCAGCGCAACCAACCCAGAGGACCAGCCTAACACCCACCACTGCGAAAGGTCTGGGTAAGAGGATGGTCCCAAGTGCATCAAGTACAAGACCCTGGATGCTAGAAAACGTAGGCACAGGGCCTAGGAAATTCTGGGAGAAGACTGTCCCCACATCAGTCATGGATGAAGGAGAGGGGATAAAACTGGAGAACTGCTGGGAGGACCCGGGGTGGGAGGGAGTGGTGCCAGGGCCCCATGGGGAGGGACCCCAACGTGGCGCCTGGCCAGTGGGCCAGCACCCAGACAGAGAGCAGGCCGATGCCAAACATGTAGAAAAGAGATAAACATGTGAGGAAGACATTAAGGCACGAGCCAGGCCTTTTAGAAAAGGCAATTAACAATGAATGAAAGATGTTGCCAAAAAGGCATCATCTACAAATGAAATGTAATGTAAGTACTAACTATGAATTTCTCCAAAGTTCAAAGGTGAGAGGACGTCACCACCTCGGGGAGGGGGCAGAGGTGCTCGGGGAGGGGAATAAAGAAAGAGTGGGAGAGGGTCTCTGGGTCTGGTGTGGGGCAGGCGGTGGCCGCCTGCTCTTTGTCACAAGCCTCTTAAGATGACTTCACTTTTTCTTGTACATACGTGTGTAAATCAGATGAAATTAACTCACACGTAGTAGTGTACAGCAAATCTGCACTATGATCACAGCCACGACAAAGCAGTACTAAAATGTCCTTCAGAAAAGAAAATTTAAAACCACCAAGACACCTATTAGAAATAAAGTACTTCTAGTAGACATTTTTATATCTATCTCATTACAATTTAAATACCTCTGGAAATTCAGGCTTCACCTGCTTATTCAACACGCACATCCAAGAAATCCAGATAAAAGCAAACACTCAGTCAAGAGAACAAAATCTAGGCAAATCTTGGCCTGACCTGGAGGCAGTTATGGTAAAATGTCTACACAGGCTATGTATGAAATAAGAGTTAATGATGAGGTGAATGCTTACATCTAAGCGACAGTCATTAAGGCAGTGCGGTGTGGGTGAAATATTAGACAAATGGATCCATGGAACCGAGCAGAGCAGCCAGAACCAGACCCACATAAATAGAGTCGATGATCTTTGACAAAAGGGCAAAGGCAGCTCAGTGAAGCAAAGAGTATTATATATAAACGGTGCCGGAACAACTGGATGTCCACGTGCAAAAACTGAGCCCAGACACAGACCTTACATCCTTCACATAAATGAACTCAAAATGGATTGTAGCTTCAACATAAAAGCCAACTCTATAAAACTCCTAGAAGATAACGTAGGAGAAAATCCAGATGACCTTGGGATTCAGGCTGGATTTTTAGAGACAACGCCAGAGGCGGGATCCATGATAAGCTGGACTTCATTAAAATCAAAACCTTCTGAAAGACACTATCACAGGAACAAGCAGACACGCCATGCACTGGGAGAAAAGATCTGCGAAGCCACATCTGATGGGAAAAAAAAAGTACCCAAAATAAACAAAAAACTCTTCAAATTCAATGATAAGAAAACAAACAACCTGATTAAAAACGGTCCAAAGGCCTTAGCAGACAGCTCAGCAAAGAAGACATCCAGATGGCGATGAAGCATGTGAAGAACTGCTCCACATCCTACGTCATCAGGGACATGCAGATTAAAGCAACAAGGAGACACCACTACACACCCATCACCAATGGCCCAAATCCAGACAGTGACGACACCAAATGCTGGTGAGGACGTGGTGCAACAGGAACTCTCATTACTGCTGATGGGAACGCAGAACAGGGCAGCCACTTTGGACAGTGTGGTGGTTACTTATAAAACCAAACATACTCTTATCCTATGATCCAGCGAATCATGCTCCTTGGTGTTTATTGACCCAAAGGAACTAAAAACCTATGTCCACATAAAACCGTGCATACTTCACCCATAATTGTCAAAACCTAGAAGCAACCAAGATGTCCCTCAGCAGGTGAATGGACAAACTGTGGAACATCGAGATATGAAATATTATTCAGTGGTAAAAACAAACGAGTTATCAAGCCTGCGACCTACACCATAGGTCATGGCAACGCCGCAACCCTGACCCACTGAGCGAGGCCAGGGATTGAACCTGCAACCTCATGGTTCCTAGTCGGATCTGTTTCCACTGCGTCACGAAGGGAACTCCTATACTCTCTTTCAATTTTGTTATAAACCTAAAAATTTTCCTTAAAAGTCTTTTTTTTTAATGCTTAGATTTGATGCGAAGTTGAGGCATTTCCTCATCAGAAGGTGAACAGACACTGCTGCGCCCCCACCCCCCCCACACTCCGCCCACTCCAAGGGGGAAGGCACGGCCCTCTGTTCCATGGGGGGGCTTCCTCCAGAAGCTGTTCCGCTGGCGGGAAAGGAGGGGACGGTGGCTGATAATCTATCAGACCTAAGGCTTGGGGTGATTTCACTGCCAAGTCTCCCACAAGGTCTCTGCATTTCCCTAGCCTGAAATGCTGCCTGTAAACGGCTCTGCAGCACAACCAAAGATGCATGGCCACACCCCTGAAGAGTTTATGACTCACTACCATCTTGTATAATAAAAAGACAAATATCAACACAAGAGTTAAAAATCAACTCGTCAGGCAGAATTAAGAGCTCCATCCCACTGCTAAATTGCTGAGGGGAAAAAAGAAAGAAAACCTGCATTGATGTTCCTCCCAAACTACAAAAGCACTACCTTCAGTGCCAGGGACCACATGCGTCAGGAAGTCTGTGCAAAGTAGGGGTGCCTCCTCCCAGTCTGGGGGCTGCGGGGAGGCGATGAAGGTGACATTTCGCTGTGGACCGAAGGGGGCCCCTCCACCTCCATCACACCCATGTGGCTGCAACCCCTGGGCCTGCAGGAAGCCAGCTCAGTGAAGGTCAGGAGTCAGGAAGGCAGGCGTGCGGGCCCAGCTCCCCGACATCCTGGGCTCCACCGCGTGGCCAGAGCGTCCGCGAAGAGCTGCACCCAGAGCCGAGGCCACATGGGCTCTCCTTGCTCTTTGAGGAAGGGGGTCCCTGGGCTGTGCGGACCTCCTGCTAAAAGGACACAGGAGGTCCGGGTGCCCAGCTGGTCCCATCAGGCCCAGGATGGACCTCGGACCAGGCATCCTCCTTGTTAAGTCGCAAGGACCCTGGACCCCCAGCGTGGGGCAGAGGCAGCGCGGCCCTGGACTCCGCCTGCAGCAAGGCATGGTCTTCAGGGCAGGTAACTGTGCCCTGTGAGAACTGTAGGTATTTTGCACAGGTTGAGTGCTCGGTCTTCAAGGGGTGGGGGACTCAGACCCATTCCGGCCACCTCTGCACAATCAGCACTCTGGCCAGAAATATCATCTTTTCTCCTCAAACCCCCTGCGAGGTGAGCCCCGAACTCAGCTCCAGCCCTGCTCCCTACACCAGGCGGGGGCTGCTCGGGTTACCCAGGTGCTTTCCTCAGATCAGACACGCCCTTGCGCCCTGACCCCGGGGCCCAGGTGAAACACCCTCTTCGGATGTATGCGGATGTTTCTGGGTGAAGGGTGGGCTGACCGGGTCCAGCAGACGCCCTCCCCGACCTGGGGCCTGGACACAGCAGGGGGAGAGGCCAGGAGGACTGCGGCCCCTTCTCCCTGCCTCCCAGATGAGCTGGGCCCTCTCTCCTGCCTCAGGCCGGAGTCTGCACCACCCGCTGGCCGGGCTCCCAGAACGGGCCACACTGCAGCTCACAGCGGGCGGAGGGTGGGGCGTGTCAGCCCCCATAACCCCACAGGCCAGGTCCGCACAATCAGTCTCCTTTGAGACAGAGACAGACGTGTGGTCAGACGTGCGGACAAAGACATACATCCCACTGCTTCTGCTTCTCTGGAGACCTCTAACCTGCTGACCAAAGTCAAAGCCTCCAGCTGAGGATGCCTAGCCCGGCAGCCCAGGCCCCCACGGACACCTAATTGAAAGCGCCAGGAGTGGTCCAGCACCTGTGCTGCCACCAGGTGATTCTCGGGCGCAGCGGCATCAGAGCTGTCCCAGGGCTGCTTCTCGCCCCTACAGCATCTTGGAGCTTTACCCCAGTTTCCAGGGCCCCCCTGAACGAGGCAGGTTACACACCAAGGTGCCAGGAGGCACCACCCCAGTGCCCACATGACGTGTGGAGGGCTGGTCCAGGCTCCCACGAGAGACAAGGACACAGGGAGAAAGAAGCTGTGCCCAGCATGGCCACCCAGTAGAACCACCCAGCAGGACAGGAGTGGTGTGCTTGGGTGCAAGGTGGCTTCTGGGCTGCCCCAGGTTTTACTGGGAGACAGTTAGCAGCTGCGGCTCCACTGGGCCCTGAGCACATGCGTACTGGGGGGGCTTGCCAAGAAGGGCCCAGGGCAGAGGGACAGCCCTCCCATGGGACAAACAGCCAGGACATCTCTCAGGGGAGCAAGCAGGGACTTGGGTGCTGGGGAGGGTTTATAAAACCCAGAAAAACCACAGGTGAGGTCAGTGAGTGGCGGGCTGGGCCGCCACCCTGTACCAGACACAGAGCAGGGTCTGCGTCCAAGGCTGTGGCCTGCCCTCCCCACCCCGTCCCCGTCCCTGCGGGCCTTCCTGTCTCTTGCTCTCCTTCGGGCACCTTCCACTAGAGCTCCCATTTTCTGGTCAAGTGCAAATGGGAGCAGGCACCTCTGGTACAAGGTCATGCCCAGATTTCTCTCTCCCGAGCACGACCCCCCTCAGAATGCGGTTCTGAACAGCCTCAGATCTGAGATGCCTCTGAAGGGTGGGAGAGGGTCCCCAGGGCTTCGAAGTTCTGCCCTCACAACATCCCATTTCTGAAAGTCAAGAACAGAACACCTTTTATCACTATGTCCTCTAGCTGCTGCAGAGGGGGGGCCATGGATTGAAGTTCCAAGACACACATGCACAGACACACACCTGTACCTGCACACACACCTACACGTGCACACACAGGCCTGCACATGCACACACGTCTACACATGCACACATGTCTGCACACACACGTCTACACATGCACACACTTGCATGCACATATACCTGCATGTGCACACAGACTTGCCTACACATGTACACATACACAAACACACGGACATACACTTTGCCTAAAATTACTGTCCCTGTTACTTAAAAAATGACCAAGAAAAGTGGCAGATATTTCCATTCTTATCAGAGACCATTTAACTTAATTTTATGGAAAATTTATCTGAGCTTAAAAATAGCAGAAATTGGCACAGAATGAGTTTAGACTGGCTGTTTCACAACACTGGCGCTCACATTAGCTTTTTCTAAATTTCAGGAACTATTGATTGATGAGGTTAGCAACTAATTAAGAACTTATATTCATATGAACAGATTTGCAAAGGCCTAATGATGTACATGATGAGAAGAACCACCCTTTCTAACTTTTTTGTAACAGATCACTGAAAACGGTTGTTCAGCCTTGCTGTGAACAGGCTGCCTGTTGTGATGTGGGGTCATCTGGTCCCAGATGATTCAGGCCATATCAGTAAAAGAAAGTGGAGGCCACTGACATTTTTAAAATGCTACGGGGGCTTCAAAAAGCTCCATCATTCTTATGAAAATGATAAAATGGTAACTGCCTCCTTTGAAAATCCCCAAATACTCAGTGTGCAATGTCATAAAACAAGTAACTCACCCTGACCTCTCCTGGAAACCACTGAGCAGAATGCTGGAAATTTCCCCCCGGGACCTTCCAGCCCACCCAAACGACCACAGAAGTCAGTTCTTCCCCAGGCTGGGTGACACCTCCCCCTCCCTCACTCAGCTCTGCAGCCTCCGGCTCCAGCTGCCCTCGCCTCCCCGCGCATCCTACCTGGGTCCTAAACCCCACGACTCAGCTCCTGCACCCCAGCCATTAGCTTTCCCCTTCCTGGATTTCAGAGTCAGTCCCCTGACTGCTTGTTGTCCCCCAGGCGTCCAGTGGGGGCCCCAAATCCATGCATCCCCAAAACCCTGTTCTCCCTGCCCGCAGGCAGGTTCTAGTCACCGCACACCACATTCCTCTATTCCAGCATTCACACTGTCACACCCCGTCCGGGAGCCTCCTACGACCTGTTCTTCAGACACGGCCACCAAGGCTGTCCCACTAGCCCAAGTCACACTGCCTTGTTCTGCCCAAAAGGCCCTGGTACATCCTCAGAACACACAGCACTTTAAGGGCCCAAAGACCTGTCCTCACGGCCCCTGGCACCCCGGGGCCACTGCACATGTGGCCACTCTGCTGGAGTCCTGCCCGGGGGGCCCTGCGTGTCACCCTCAGAGACAGCCCTCCTCCACGGCAGCTGCGCCTCTCGGTGCTGGCGCAGCACCAAGGCCCAACTCTGCCGTGCCGCCTCGCCAGAGCCATTTGGGCACATCCCAGGCCCCGAGTCACCTTCTTTCCCAGTCATTCTGGATCAATACATGGGTGAGAGTCATCCTCAAATGTTTCTGCATATCCTGTGGTCCCTGTTAGGAGGGACCTGCCGTGTCAGGCATGGGGTCCGAGCGTGCAGGGGCCGTCCCCTCGCCTGGGCAGTGCATGGTGGTCCCTGTGGATCCCCCACCACCGTCTGTGAGACGAACGAGGGCTGAGGTATACGTGACAGGGAATAGGGACCGAGGATACACGTGGCCACAAAACCATGAGGCCCCCACCATCACCCCCATTTTAAAGGTGCAGAAATGGGGGCTCCACGAGGCTGAGCGGGCAACCGGACGCAGGCACCTCCGACAGCAGAAGCGCTTCTTCCACCGCCAGGGAGCCGACCCGCTGCTGACTCCTCCTCAAACACCCACGGCAAACACCCTTCCAGAATCTGCCTGGAACGCAGAGAATGCCCGTGCCCGGTAACACATGGTCCCTGGATCTCGGCTTGCACCACGTCTGGCAGGGGTGGGGGCGCTCCAGCCCTGCTATGGCTTTGCAAAGGGCAGCCCACGTGGGCCGGCCTGTGGGCGTGGATGAGGGCTACTCTGCCCACGGCAGCTGTGCCTTCGAAGCCTCTGTCAGATGAGGGAATGCCAACCTGCTGGGGAGGCTGGAACCTTCCTTGGAGTCATCAGCCACCGTGAGCACCTGGCTGCTCCCTGATGAGGACGAAGAGGCCTGTGGCCACAGTGGCAGCTCCGGGGGAAGGGAGACCCTGAGGGACAGCCAGGACCAGGGCCGGTCAGCACAGCTCAACGTGGACCCCATGTCCTTCTGGGGAGCGGGTGGCTCCCAGGTCACAGATGCAGACCACGGGGCGCACAGCCTCCTGCCCCCAGGACTGACCCCCGCTCTGCTTCCTGGGCCTTCCCATCGAGACAGGACGTCCGTCCCAGGCCCCCGGGGGGGCTTGACCTACATCATGTCATGATACATCTTCCCCACTTTCTACTGGAGACAAGACTGGACGTTGGTCCACCTATTTAATTAAATGTAATTACACTTATGTGCAGCATAAGAAAATTTGAGTGCACGGACCGTGTGTAACTCAGATAAATCACGAGTGCATGTTCATTCGATAGATCACCTTGGCTGGGTGAAAAAAAAAGGCACAAAACAGCCCTTTAGGACTGTGCCAGGTCCTTTCCCACTGAATGGAGCAAAATGCGGTGTGAGTGGGTTTCCCGGGAGCAGAAGCCACGGGCCAACATACAATGTGTGTGCGCATGCGTGCGTGTGTGTGTGGGCATAGCTATATAATGTAGTGCGGGAGCATGTGTGTGTGGGGTGTGTGCAGATGCAGTGACGGGATACAGTGTGTGAGCACACGTGTGCCCAAGCAGATGCAGTTACAGAACACGGTGTGTGTGCGCACACCTGTGTAGATATAGTCACACACATACAGTATGCGGGTGTGGGTGTGTAGATATAGTAATGTACGTGTGTGTGTGAGTGTGTGAATATGTGTGTGCATGTGTAGATATAGCTACGTACATACATGTGTATGCGTGTGTGTGTAGACACAGCTATGTCGTACAGCGTGTTGTGCACGTGTGCTAGTGAGAGCGAGCAGACACAGTCACATACACACCCACTGGCCTCTGTAACCACGTGAGCTGACCCCTCACAACAGGCCCACCACCTGCCAGCTGTGACTGGCACTGGTTGAACATGGTGACAAGGGTATGTGTGAGTCCCTGCTCTCCGTTCCTTTGGGGTTTCTCCTAGGAGTGGGATCCCCACTCAATGGCAGGTCTATTCTTAATTTTTCGAGGACCCTCCATCCTGATCCCCACAGGGGCTGCACCCCCGGATGTCCCCACCAACAGTACATGAGGTCCTGCTTCTCCACGTCCTCGCCAGCACCTGCCGTGTTCTGGCTTTTCGACCGCAGCCATCCTGAGGGGTGTGAGGTGGCCTGCCTCCACAACCTCACTCAGACACATTTACGCACCGTCACAGGGAGGCACCCCCGAATTCTCTGTGCCCTGCGGTCGGTCCACCATGGCTGCGGAGCCTGGTGAGGGGCAGTGAGAGCAAGGAGGCAGAAGAGGCTGTGGTGATGCTCTGGCCAAGGGACTGAGAAGAGGACAAACCCGAAGGGGAAAGGTCACGGGAGGAAAGAGGAGAGCAGGGAAGCCGGGACGGGAGAGCCTAGGGGGTGCAGGGCTAGGCGTGGGGCCGGGGTGAGGAACAGAGCACCTCCTGAGGAAACCAGAGCAGGTGAGGCTGCAGCAGGGACCTAGGGAGAGACGCGGGTGGCCTGGAGGACGGCGTTTGACACTGTCAGCTACTCGACACACGATCTCCCCAGCACCATCTGGCTCTGAGTGCAGAAGGTCAGTAATGGAATTAACTCACGCTGGAATTTTGCCAAGGATGACAAAGACAGACGCGGGGGGCGGGGGGTCAGTGGCAGAAGTGATGAAGTAACAGACCCACAGGGGCCCTACTCCCTGGGAACGGCGGCAACAAGAGGGGACAGACGGGAACACACCAGAGGACCAAGGACCAGTCTGTGCAAGAGGCTGACCTCGGGTCAGGGAGATGCCTTCGGGACAAGGAGAACTGCAGCGTGCGCCCCCACGAGGGGTACCGATGGCGATAATCCTGAGCTCACCCAGCAGACACTCAGGCCCGTGGCTCTATGCCCCACGCTCCCCGGGAAGAGCTGGTCCTTTTGGCGGACGAGCCAAGAACGGAACAGCTGCTACCTCGAGGGCTAACAACACAAAACCGGTCTTTGCAAAGGACTGCAGGGAGCCACAGTGCTGGTGGTGGCTCACGTTCCTGGGTCTTGTCCCTGTGGTGCAGGAAAGACACAGATTGGACCCCAATCCCTTTGGGAGTCTAGAACAAGTTGTTCAGACAGCGCCTCTATCCATGTAAAACCAAGGAATTAAAATAGTAAACACGAGTTGTAACACATGACCCACCCAGTTTTCATCAATATGGACCCCGAAAACCCCCTGGCTGAATATATCCGTGTTAATGCCTGAGCGAGCATGTGCATGTATGTGCACGTGTGCACGTGTGTGTGCCCATATGTGCACATGTGTGTGTGTTTATTGAGAAGGCTTGGATCTACTCCCAGCAACTTTTTTTTTCTTTTTTCTTTTTGTCTTCTTAGGGCTGCACCCATGACATATGGAAGTTCCTAGGCTAGGGGTCCAATTGGAGCTGTAGCCGCTGACCTACACCACAGCCAGAGCAACGCCAGATCCAAGCCACATCTGCAACCCACACCACAGCTCACGGCAACTCCAGATCCTTAACCCACTGAGCGAGGTCAGGGATCAAACCCCCATCCTCACGGATACTAGTCGAGTTCGTTCACCACCTGTACATTAGACCCCAGAACTTACTCCTCTTACAGATGGAATTTGGGCCCTTTGACCATGTTCCCACCTCGCTCCAGCCCCTGGTCATCACATTCTTGTCTCCGGTTCAAGCATACAAGCGTTTGTGTGGGTGTGTCTGTTTCTACATACAAGTGCTCCTACCCAGCAGTTGTCTCTGTCTGGCTTATTTCATTTAGGATAACGTCTGCCAGGTCCATTCATGTCATCACAAATGGCAGGATTTCCTCAACCTCATGTCTTCGTTACCCATTCATCTGTAATGAACCCTCCGGCTGTCTGCACATCGCGGCTCCTGTGACTAACACAGTGAGAACCTCAGCGCAAGCGTCCCTTTAAGGTGCTGATGTCATTTCCTGATGTACACCCAGAAATGGCACTGATGGACCATATGGTAGCTCTATATTTAATTTTTTGAGGAACCTCCATACTGGATATACCAGTTTATATTCCCACCAACAAGTGTACAAGGGTTGCCTTTTCTCCAACAAATAATCTGAGAAAAAATTAAGCAAAGAACAAGAACAGACATTTTTCCCAATATACAGGCAGCCAACAGGCACATGAGAAAATGCTCAACATCACTAATCATCAGGGAAATGCAAATCAGACCACCAAGAGATGTCAGCTCACTCTTGTCAGAATGGCCTTCACGAAAAAGACAAGAAATAACAAGTGTCGGGAGGATGTGGAGAAATAGAAGCCCCCTCAAGCCCGCCAATCGCCATCACACCATCCCATCCTGGGTCGCAGGTGCCACCGGCATGGGGGGATTAAGGGTAAATCCTGAGCCCAGTTAATCACACCCGACTGCTGATGAGTCTAGAATTCAAGCAGGTGCAGCTCCTCCCTACACCCCGTGATCCATCCAGTGCCCCTGGCCCTCAACCTCACTCCCACTCACAAGAGCAAAGCCGGCAGTGGGCAGCCTGGGGGGCCCCCAACATCGGCTACATTCAGAGATGTGCCTCCTGCCCCTGAGACTGGACCCGTGTATTCCCGACCTCACTTTCTTCTGCAAGGACTTGAGTCTACAGATTTCCCTTCTCTGTCCACACATTCAGCCCCCACTGTCTTCCCCACATGAGCATTTAAAAAAACAGGCACTCATCTCTTGTCATTAACATGAGATGGACTTCAGGCTGAACAGTGCAAAGCCCCCTCTGCCCAATCCCCATTGAAAGTGGGGACGCTTACGGCAAAAAACAAACAAATGCAACCATTTACAGCCTCTGGAAATGGCCCTAAGAATGCACAGCAAATGAAAATGTATTCCAGAAAATGTATGAAAACTTGGGGAGAAAGTGGAATCTGTGATATTGGAACCGAAATTGCTCCCCTCACAGCCCAAGGCCAAGTCAGCACCCAGGACGGTACAACCACGGGCTCCCCCCTCTGGTGCCCACACTGGGCAGGGCTCCTACTGTCCCCATGAAACATGGAGAGGGGGCTATTCATCACCTAGGCCCACACAGGGCACCTGGGTTTCACCTTAGGGCAGTGTGCCTATGCCCTGCCCAGCTGTGCTGTGCTGGTTCCACGCCAGGACCACAAGCTGAGTGGACCTCAGGCTTCTGCCCACTCCTCAAATGCTGACCTTGGGGTGGGGGCGCTGCTCAGCTTAGAGGGGCCTGGCTTTGCCCCACCCCAGCTCCAGTGCCTGCCCCAGAGTCTGTCTGGGAGAGAAGTCAATAATGTACCTTCTCCTTCCCCAAACTGACTGTGTCTGCCACGGAGCATGGGGAACTTCAAACCCCAGGGCACTGGGAGCAGGTGGTGAAAGGCAGCAGATGCCATGACTGCTTTACAGAGAGAGTCAGAGCCTAAGGAGCTGGAGAAGCCCACTGGTCAGAACTGTATCAGAGGCCTCGGAAACTTTTTTCTCAAAGGAGCTAAAACATGATTGTTTCCTTCGTAGAGCAATTTACGCCCCAGAGCACAGTTTAGAACAATAGAGAAATCTTCCCACAAGCAGTGGAGTTTAACAGATGGAAGTGGGCAGGAAAGAGGAAGCGAGGGCTGCCAACGCCCCCTCCTGTGATGTGAGCACCCAGGGCTGCTCCCCCGAGAGGCAACATCCAACATACAGCATGGGGGTGGGGCTGGGGTAAGTAATCCAAGCAGACATCACACAAATAAGCAAATAACTAATACCCATGAGCTGGGTGGGGGGATGCGGAGTGGGTACCAGTACTGAGAGCTGCTACAACCATTACGAACCTGCTCATAGAACTAATGGAAACCAAGATTAAAGAAGTAAAGGGAGGTATAATGACCATAATGAGAAACAAACACAGAGAACACTGATACAGAGGCAGAAATTGTCCCCCAAAATGGAAAAATTGGTGTTGAAACTCACTTGAAGGGCTCAACAGTAGATCTGAACTGACAGAAGAAAGAATAAATAGGAGTTCCCACTGTGGCTCAGTGGTAACAAACCCGACTAGTGTCCCTGAGGATGAGGGTTCGATCCCAGGCCTTGCTCAGTGGGTTAAGGATCTTGCATTGCCATGAGCTGTGGTGTAGGTCACAGACATGGCTGGGATCCTGTGTTGCTATGGTTGTGGTGTAGGCTGGCAGCTACAGCTCCAATTCAACCCCTAGCCTAGGAACTGCCCAATGCCGTACATGCAGCTCTAAAAAAATTAAAGAATAAACTTGAAAACAGATCAATAGAGATTATGCAAGCTTAAGAAAGGAGAGAAAACAGAATGAAGAAACATAGAGTCTCAGAATGCTGGGATACCACAAAAGGAATGACTTAAGACTAGTGGAAATTTAAAGAAATTAAAATGTAACTTTAGAAAAGATTCAGTTAATGCAAAAAAAAATGCAGTGGGGGGATAAAAGAATAAAGAGAAATGAAGATGAGACAAATGGAAAACAGAAAGGGAAATGGCAGCTGTAAATCCAACTACATCAATAACAACACTAAATGTGCATGCATTAAACTACTGGTTGTCAGAATGGATTAGAAAGTGGAACCAAGTCTACGCTGCCTGAAGGAGACACACTGTAGATTCAAAGATACAAACTGACTGAAAGTAAAAGGATGAAAAAAAAAAATCACGCGAATGGCATCACAAGAAAGCTAGAATGGCAGCAATGATATCAGACAAAATAGACTCTGAAACAAAAGTGTTACCAGAGATAAAGGGACATTTTATAATGATAAAAGGATCAATCCATCAGGACAGACAACAGTTGTAAATACATATGCACCTTAATAACTGAACACCAAAGCATGTGAACCAAAGACTGCCAAAAATGAAGGAAGCTTTTCAACAATGATAGCCAAAGATGTTAACACCTCACTTTCAACAACAGGTAGAACCAGACATAAGATCAACAAGAAGACTTGAGCAACATTGTAAGTCAACCAAACCCAACACATTTATAGAACACTGCCCTAACAACAGCAAGAAAATACAGTTTTCTCAAGTGCACATGAAACATGCACCAGAACAGACCATACACTAAGCCATAAGAAAACTCAACAAATTTAAAAGGAGAGACAATACAAATATGTTCTCTGATCATAGTGAAATGAAATTAGAAATCAATAAGAGGAAAGAAATTGGGAAACTCTTCAGGAAAGAATTGGGAAATATGTGGAAATTAAATAAAGCATTTCTAAATAATGGGGCAAAGAACACATCAAAAGATTAATGAAAAGACAGCTAAAGCAGTACTTAGGAGGAAAATGTACAGCTACAAATGCCTTTATCAAGAAAGAAAAGAGTTCCCTAGCGGCCTAGTGGTTAAGGATTCAGCATTGTCACTGCTATGGCACAGGTTTGATTCCTGGCCCAGGAACGTCTGTATGCCATGGATGTGGCCAAAAAGAAAGAAGATCTCAAATCAATGAGCTAAATTTCCATCTTAAGACACTAGAAAAGAGCAAACTAAACACAAAGCAAGAAGAAGGAAGACAACAATAAAGACCAAAGCAGAAATTTTTTGGAACAGAGAATTTGAAACCAAAAGCTGGTTTTTTGAAAAGATCAACAAATCTTCAGTCAGACTGACAAAGAAGAAAAGGTACAATTCAAACTAATAGAATCAGGAATCAAACAGGGAACAATACTACAGACCTTACAGTGGAAAAAAAGGATTAAAAAAGAAAACTATGAACAACTGTACACCAACAAATTAGATAACTTAGATGAAATGTACAAATTCCTCAAAAGACACAAACTGCCAAAATGGACTCAAGAAAAAAAAAGACAATCTGAACAGAACTACAGCAAGGGAAGACAATGAATTAGTGTAAAAAAAAAAAAAAAAAAGCAAACCTGTCCACAAAGGAAAGCTCTGACTCAGATGGCTTCCAGATTCTCCCTGGGGGTCCAGTAGTTGGGATTTGGCGCTCTCTCAGATGGCTTCCAAAAATTCAAGAAGAATGAATGCCAAATCTTCACAAATTCTCCCCAGAAAGCTAAGAAAAGGGAACACATCCCAACTCATTTTATAAGACCAGTTTACCCAGATGCTGAAACCAGACAAAGACCTCACAAAAAAGGAAGGCTAGGGATCAATATCTGTAATGAACATGGATGCAGAAATTCTCAATAAAATACTGGCAGAATTAACCCAGCAACATGTAAAAATAAGTAGAAGTTCTTAATAAAAACACTCAGCAAACTAGGAATAGAAAGGAACGTCCACAACCTGATAAAGGACATCTATAAGAAAACTACGACTACCATTTTCCTTGATGGAGAGAAACTGAATGCTGCCTCGGTGAGATCAGAAAAGACAAAGGTACCGGCTCTCACCACTTCCATTCAACACTGTCCTGGAGGTCCTAGACAGGGCAATTAGGCAATGCAAAGACATGCAAGGCATCCAGACTGGGAAGAAAGAAGTAAAGCTGTCTCTATGTGATGACATGACCTTGTGTGTTAAAAAATTCTAACAAATCCATGAAAAGCAATTAGAACTAATAAGTTCTTCAAGGTTGAAGGATACAAGATTTAAATATAAAAAATCAGTTGTAATTCTATATGCTTGAACATTCTGAAAAGAGAAACGGTTCCATTTACAATAGCATCCAAAAGAATAAAACACTTATGGAATAAATTTAACAAAAGTGAAAAATTCATACACTGAAAACTATACAACATTTTTGAAAGAAACTCAAGATCTAAAGAAACAAAAAGCATCTCATGTTCATGAATCAGAAGCCTTAACACTGTTGAAGTGGCAAGTCTTCAAACATCTGCAGATTCGATGTAAGCTCCGCCACAAACCCAACGGACTATTTTTTCTCTTTTTCACCACACCCGTGACATGGACAAATTCCCAGGCCAGGGATGGAACTAAAGCCACAGCAGTGACAGTGCAGGATCCTTAACCTGTTGCTCCACCGGGCAACTCTGCAACTGACTTCTTTATAGAAACTAACAACATGACCCCAAAATTCATATGGAATTGCAAGAGACTGTAGCATAGCCAAAATAATCATGAAAAAGAGCAACAAAGTTGAACTCACATCTGGATTTTTAAACTTACTACAAAGTAAGTTTAAAAGTAAGTCAAGACGGTGTGGTTCTGGTACAAGAACAGATCAGTGTAACAGAACTGAGAATCCAGACAGAAGCCCACATATTTCACAGTCAGGCGATCTTTAATAAGTGCGCCCAGACCACTGAACAGGGAGGGGACTTCTCAACAGATGGCGCCCAGGCAGCGGGACAGGCAGGACTCTAATCACACACCACCTACAAAAGTTAACTGGGAATGGGTAAAAGACCCCAACTCTCAGGAGAAAACACTGTGGTAAAATTTCATGGCTTTGGCAATAAACTGATGATGATGAGAAAAATCTGAAGACGATGATAGTGACGGTGACGACAGTGTGAATGTACTCGATGCCACTAACCTGGACCTGTAAAAATAGTGAAAATGATGAACTTCGTGTTACCTGTATTTTTCCACACTTAAAACAATAAAAATTGTTTAACCTTTAAAAATTAAAAAAAATAATTGAAATTTTGAAAAGAAATAAAGTTCTAATATAATGTGGATGAACTCAACCTTGAAGACATTACACTGAAGAAAAAACTCCAGTCCCCAAAAACCCCTGTCACAATTCTGTGCATAGGAAACATGGAGAACAGGGAAATCCACAGAGACAGGAAGTGGGGGGGGACACACACACATCACAGGTGGGGGATGGGAGCACAGGGGATGAAAACATTCTGAAATCGACTGTGCTGTTGTTGCATAAACTAAAAATCATGGGGCTATACACTTAAATAGATGAACTGTGCGGTGTGTGAATTAAATCTTGACAGAACAGGTTTTTTTTGTTTGTTTGTTTTTTTGTTTAATGAGAGAAAAACTTTCCTCGGGTAGAAGGAGAGTTTGATTGTAGTGAAAAAATAAGACTATGAGGAATTCCCTGGTGGCCTAGCCGTTAAGGACCCAGCATTGTCACAGCTATGGCACAGGTTCGATCCTTTGCGAAGGAACATCTGCATGCTGCAAACAAGGCCAAATTAACAAATAAGTAAAACAAAAGTACGAATGTAATGTTTCTTCACCTTTCCTAATGGCTCTCGCTTTTAAACTGAATAATCAAGAAACGAAGACGTCAATATATTATTTAAAATAAAATGTAAACAGGAGAATAAATTCCTCCTAAATTTCTAGGAAAGAATGAAAAGAAAGCTCATAAAATACACAGCATAGAGCAAAGTACAGAATCTTTTTTTTTTTTTGTCTTTTTGCCTTTATCTAGAGCCACACCCGCGGCATATGGAGGTTCCCAGGCTAGGGGTCTAACAGGAGCTGTAGCCGCCGGCCTTCGCCACAGCCACAGCAATGCGGGATCCGAGCCGCATTTGCAACCTTCACCACAGCTCACGGCAACGCCGGATCCTTAACCCACTGAGCAAGGCCAGGGATCGAACCCGCAACCTCACGGTTCTTAGTCAGATTCGTTAACCACTGAGCCACTAAGGGAACTCCCCAAAGTACAGAATCTTTTTAAAGTTTTCATGCATATAAAGGCAATGGTACAAACTTAAGAGCACAAGATAGATATTACACTAAACAGGATAAAATCACCCAGATTCAGATTGTGTCAAAAAATAAAATCTAACACTAAGTTCTCCAAAATAGGCAGACATTGACAACAACTGAGATACTACAGAACATGGTTAAGCTCAGGACACACTGTAAAAAATAGGAAGGAGATTTCATAACAGATAAATAGTAAAAGTCAAAATCTATCATGAATCTACCCGTACTGAACAGGCTAAGGCAAAATCTGTAGAACACGTGAGAAGAAAGTCAACAAAACATGGCAGCTGGAGTTCCCTTCGTGGTCCAGTGGTTAACAAATCCGACCAAGAACCATGAGGTTGCGGGTTTGATCCCTGGCCTTGCTCAGTGGGTTAAGGATCCGGTGTTGCCGTGAGCTGTGGTGAAGGTTGCAGACACAGCTCGGATCCCGCGTTGCTGTGGCTGTGGCGAAGGCCGGCAGCTACAGCTCCTGTTAGACCCCTAGCCTGGGAACCTCCATATGCCGCGGGTGCGGCCCTAGATAAAGGCAAAAAGACAAAAAAAAAAAAAAAAAAACACCACGACAGCACACAGTTGGAGAAAGCAGCACCACATAACATCTCGTGTAATATTCAAGTGGGCAAACGTGTGAGGGTGTGAAGATCGAATAAATATGAATGAAGATAATTTAATACATATTCAAACAAATGGAGAAGTGGGTCCTGCAGTATGATAAGAGTCTCCAAGGGTCGGTTCTTCCTAATTTTTTCTGAAAATCCACAACAACCCCAATCAAAATTCCAAACATGATTCTCTGGAAACTTGAAAGAAGATTTTAGGTTTATCTGGATAAATAAGCATGGGGGAAATGAAGAGGGGTTTACCCTGTCAGAGACTATGAGGCATGGTTAAAACAGTGCCAAGTTGCTAGAGCAACAGAGGAAAAGAAACACCCAGCAGTAAACCAAAGTACGTGTAGAAATGCAGTGCATGACAAAGGCTGCATCTGAAACTCGATTACAACCGGACAAGAGATGGATGATGGACAGCTGGATAGCCGTTTGAAGAAACATAGACTGGATCCTGGAACTGGGCTGTGATCTGATTAGATCTGCAGACATGGGAGAGCCTGCACCTGTGGAAAGGGTGCGAGCAACCCACAGCAGGGGTGGCAAGAGAGATGTTAAACTATCACAAGCAAACACCTAAAACAGCTAAGTTCAACTACGCCACACCAGGCTGGCAGTAAACAGAGGTCTTGAGGTGATTAAAAAGCCTCAGGATGTGGTTTCTTTTGAGTGATTAATGGTGACTGGCATCACTTTCCACAGAATAAAATTAAGAAACCGCTATTTTAATTATTGTAATTCAAGCTCTCAAATATAAACAGAATCTTCTTCTGCTAAAAAAGAAAATATACAGAATCGCCTGCACTGAGGAGAGAAAAGCGGAAGAATCCTCCAGGACACAGGATGGAGGGCAGTGGGCGGTGATCCCCTGGACGAAATGAGGGAGTGCCTGGGGAGGGGTGATCGCAGGCCAGCCCCATCTGGGGCCACTCCAAGGGCATTAACGAGAGTGGTCACCAAAGAGAGAACATAGGAACAGTTTGGAGGTGGCTGGCTGGTAGCAAAGGGGAGAATAATGAATTAGTTCCAAATTATGCAAAAGTGCATAGTCAATAACATGAAAAGAAGGTAAGGGGCCTTAAAGGGGGAGCTGAGTGATGCTGGTGGCAGGTTGGGGCCAGGCCACCAGCAGCTGTCCACTAACTTGCTCCAAAGTCCACGTGTGCAGGGGGCTGGTGGGGACGCCTGTGGAGAGCCGGCATCCTTTTCTCTTGATGAAATTTAGACAGAGTGGTGATCCCAGCTTTCCTGAGAGATTTCACTTCTTCAAGTTGTTGAATATCACTGTCATCACAGAGGACAAAGCACCTGGGACAGAGTGACTGACACCTCAGCATCATTTCCAGACTGCCTGACACGCCCATTCTCCGGCTGCCCCACGACACTGCCCGAAGGCTACTGCCCCAAGACAGCGGGAAGGATCACGGATCAGGCACTGGGAGACCAAGGCAGAAGGAATCCCCAGGCTGCGTGCCCTGGGGAGGGGTGAGCGCCCCGGGGTTATGACCATTAAAATATCTCTGGGCTCCTTTTTACAGTTACCTTCAGGAACTGCAGCCCAACCCTGGACTGCCCACCGGCGACGGAGCCTCCTCCCTCTGGCCGACTTGGTTTGAGGTCAGCCTGAGGACGGCACGCCCTGAGGATCGAGACAGTGTGTGTCCCACACACAAGGGACCTCGTCCCAGGAGGTCCTGTCACACGTGCTTCATAAAGTGACCATGGTGGCTCACTTCTCTGTGGGTAAGGCTCAGAAATTAGAACAGAAATAGCTGGGCTTCCAGGTACAACACGGGCAGGTGGACAATGAAAGGGCATGTGAGCTGTGAATGGGGCCGACAGCAGCTCCAGGTGGGAGACAGGGCTCGTCTGCATCTAGTGGGTAAGAACACGGGTCTGAGGCCTAAGACAAACAGAAATAGTCTGAGGAATAAAAACTGCGTGTGAATACGGATATCGTTAAACAACTTGAAGCAATGGGCATGATTGATGGAGCTGATGAGAAACTTTAAGGATAAAGTTTTAAATGTGGAACTATCTCAGGTTTATAAACGTTTTCAAAATGGATGTAAAATCAGTACAATTGTCACAAGAAAGTTGAGGAAATACACTGGCAATAAGCATGGAGTGGAAGACAAAATACACCACTTAAATGCCAGGTTCACATCCTGGCATTTTATTTGACACATTTCCCACCAGAAACCAGCATGAACAGGGATATCACACTGAGGAACCTGAGCCATAAAGCCAGGTGACAGGTTAAAGTCCTACAAAAAGTAAATTCTAAAATCAGCCAATACCTGTGTGATTTGTTTAAAATCCTCAAGGCCAGAATCTAAACCCCTTGTGGATGTCCCTGAAAGTGAATGCCACCTGGTACAGTCTAAATGTGGAGCAAAGTCACCCTGCCTCTGCTCGCAGTCCACATGTCACCAGGAATGAGGATCCAGCACCTGCGAGAAACGCGTGTGGGACCTCACTCCAGCCCCTGTCCTCCCCACCAAGCTGGAAAGATCTCAGTGTAAAGGGTTCGTTGCTAATGAAAACAGGCAGGGCATAAGCTCAGATAATCAAACACACATGGATTCAACACATTCCAACATAAAAATGTAAAGGAATAAATACATAAGGTGTTCACTCCTGGGAAGGACACAGAGGAAAAGCAGCCTTTTTCTTGCACAGGGAAGCCCTGAAGAAAAGAAATCAAATCTCACTGCAGATTCTGCCTTTGAACCCAGCATTCAACGGTCACTTGATCTACAGTGACAGCAGGTCCTGGTGCACATCACAGGCTCAGACAATTCACAGATGAACAGGAACAGGAGAGCAGAAATACTTGGCCCCTGCTTTGGTCCATCTGACCTGGCGAGGAGAACGGCCTTCACAGTGGAGAGAAAACAAAACAAGATGGGAACTGAAGCCACAGTAGCAGAGCTCTAAGACTGCGAAAGGGACAAAGACCCAAAGCCTGCAGGCCGGGGGAACACACCACCAGTGCTGGAGCAAGACGAAAATTCACCCTGGAGCAGCTTTTCCCAAAAGTCACGTGGGACAGAGAGAGATCCAGGAAATTAACAGCAGCAAATCCTAGGCTGATTCACAGAATGGAAGAAATGAATGGGATTTCATTCCTGAAAATAAATGGGGTTACAAGTTTGAGTCTCAGGTTAACAACGTTGGAAAACAATTAGAGGCTGCTGTCTCGATCTTGACAACCTTTGGTGGGTTCCCCAGGTTCACACCCAGCAGGTGCGGCCGGGCAGCTAGCTAAGCCCCTTCCCTGCACCAAGGAAGGGCCCCTACCAAGGTACTTGTCTGCACCTGCCCACCCAGCACACACTGCCAGGATGGGCCTGTGAGCAGTGGGTGCACCGGACCTGAGGGTGGGAGGTAACCCCAGGGTTCTGGGGCGGGGGGTGGGAGGCTCAGCCCTGGAACTGCTTCCAGGCTCCCACGGGTGGGCAGGCGTACGTACAGATGCTCCTGGAGGTAGAATTAGCACCAGTGGGAAGAGGCTCCAGGACAGATCTGGGGCCGCACTACAAGGCTGTGACCTGCTCTCATGGGAACCTAATCAGATGCTTGTTTCCAGCTTCTGGATATATTATAAAGAGGGCTTGACGGCCACATGCTAAGAACGATAAGGAATACTGGAGACGGTGGGTTCTGTCCTGTACCTAAAATAAAGCAATAAAATAACTTTCACACATCCGCAAATATGATCCTAAGATCATGTATTCTTCTACATAAAAATGAGGAGGAAACCAGGAGAGTGAGTGGATTTGAATAATGTGCCTTGTTAAACATTCCCATAATCTATTTTTAATATAGATGGAACAGGGAGGGCCTTGTTCAAAGGTAGCAAACCAGACAGCCAGACACGCCCCCAAGCACACCTGTGCCCCCCACCCCAGGAGAGGGCTGTTGGGGGCACAGAGGCTGGTGGGCCAGCAAGTGCAGAAGCTCCAAGAAGGCCACCCTGCTCAGGGACAGTGGCCCAGACGCAAGCCCAGCGGGTGAGCAGCCACCCAGGAGGTGTCAGGCAAGGAAACATGACCAGGCTCTCGAAGGCGCACCTGGGTGCAAACTTCATCTCCCCACAGGTAACTCCAGGTAAAATGTATCCTGTCAGGAGGATGAAGCATCAGACCGAGTACGAGTTGTGGTGACCACCCTAGACCTGGCCGAGGCATGTCCATAGTTAGGTCAACAAGGAAAGACGAGGCTTAGGCAGGGTCTGGAAGCAGACTCGATGGTTCAAGCCAACAGGGCCCAGAAAGTGCAGCTTAAAGTGCAATCCTTAGACCTGAGCCTGAGCAGCACAGAAGCCTCGCACTGGGGCCTTAGCAGAGCACAGAGCTGTGACCGTGGTCCGGTGTCACCCTGCATTAACCAGGCTCCAGCAGGTCGGAAGAGGGAGGCCCTCGCTCTCCCATGCAGCCCAGACGGAAGTCAGAGAGCACGGACTGTGGGCTGAAGCGGGCCTGGCACTATACATGCAGGGACCACACCCTCAGCTGTACACTGAACACCCAGCACTTGAAGCCGTTTTCAAGGCTACTTCTTCCAGAAAAGACCCTTAGCATATTTACATCCGAGATCCCTAAATGCAGGTCTGCGGTTTTCCTGTATCTGCGCATACAGGCCTCTCAAGATTTCAAAGGTGACGTCACAGAGGCAGTATATACTTTATCCTACCACCGTAAATCCCAAGAATATCAACCAACATAAATATTAATTTTTATTTTAAAAGACCTATTTTTAAATGATTCCTTTAAAAAAAAATGAACTATCAGTGTTAACCTAGGACCTGCCAGTTGTCCGTAAGTGGCCTAAGCATCCAAAACAGAGTTAACACTCAGTCTTTACAACCATAAAATGTTCACTGGAACAAATCTTGTTTGACTGCCATCCCTGCATCCTACACTTTACAGCTTCTAACTCCCAATGAGTGGAAATAATTTAACTGGACATAAATTAAAACATCATATCAAAGCATCTTGACAAACAATCCAATAGTGTCTCTTCAACCACAAGATCACCCCTCCTGTGTTTTTCTGGCCAAAAGATATTCTAGAACACTGAGGGTTTTTTCCCCAGTTGGTACGGAATGAGTTGAATGCTAAAATATGATGAGATATCGTATCTGTCCACCTGAGAAGTTACCCTTCCGAGTGAGCCTAAGGTCATCAAATTTTAAATACTGGGGATTTAATCCTTATTTGCCACACATGACAACCCAGTCGGAGACTCGGGGAAAACTATGCCACTGGCATGAATGTAGCAGTGGAGGATGGAGGGCAAGCCCACCCCGACTCCCGCTCTGACCCCAACACCACCTGCTCGCTGAACTGCACCAGCCACGTGACCTGCCTGGGCACCAGGAATAAGCAACCGGCACCACATAAACCATACTGGAGCCACGCAGCCGAAGGCCACAGTGCGCGCAGGAGCAGTTTACAAGTGGCCAGGCACAGGGAGACTCTGGAACCCACACCTGAAGTTAGCCTGGCGGCCCGCTTCACGCCTACACACCCGGAGGGACAGACACACGCCCAGGTACCCACCCATCCGCGAGCTCTGCAGCAACAGAAGAGTGTGATGATGAAGTTCCCCAGTCCCGTCCACCAATACATAAACTGTTGAGGAGAATAAGAAACCCTTAATGCCCACAGTCCTACATCAGTGTGTGTGGACACCAGGCTCCAGGAATGGAGAAAAACACCATTTCCAAAGTTGAGGCTTCAGATTAAATTACTTCCATGTTTGACTCTAAAAATGTGGATTCAGAGGCAACCTAGACATGGTCCGTTCTGCAACACTTATTTCACAGAGGTGGGAACAGAGGAATAGGAAGTCAGGTGTCCCAGGACTGCAGGGCTAGTACCCACCCCACTGCCACCCGGGGCTCCCCAGGACCCTAGGGGGGCCCACAGCTTCCCACCCAGTCGGGAAGCAGCTCAGAGGGCGGCAGCTCAGCCTGCGCCCATCCCCACCATGGATGAGGCGCAGAATCTACTGCCCACAACTCGATGCTTCGCCCTCAGAGGTTTGCTCTGATCGCAGGTGAAAACGAGCTATCCAACTCCTCAGCACTTCCGCAGCATCTGCTGCTACGGTTCAGGAAGAACTCAAACGACAGGGCTGATGTATTTCTAACTCAGTTTTATTTGGATCCACCAGAAGAGCCACAGCCACAATGAGTTCATGGAATTATTGTTTCGCCATACATTTCAGAAGAATTACAGAAAACGGTTGAGAACGTTGATGCACAAGGTTGGGATTTCTTTCAAAAGCCAGCTGATCTTCACAGCTGGTGGGATGAAAATTTACACAAAACTGCTTTTGAAATGCTTTCCTAGTGACTTCAAAGAGGACATGTTACATTTGCCCTGAGCTACAATTTGCATTTTACTCTGAGCTACACAATATTATCTGAGGAATAAAACAGCACATGAGTTATCAGCAGAGAACAATCTCTTGGCCAACACAGCAAAGTGTCCACCAGTAAACACCATTGCCCTGAACAGGTGCATCCTGCCGATCCAGCTGGGAGCCCGGATCAGCAGCACGCACACCAGGCTGGCCCTGCCAGCACGTCTAACAGAAACTGCTATGGTTGAGGCTGTCAGACACATTCCTTGTAATTTTCTGAAAAATTCCCCAGCTTGTTTGGAATTCTATCATTAATTTCACAGTAAATGGCAGCAGGTTTGCAAAACTCCTGTTTAGAATAACATCTGATCAGGTATCTGTGAGTCTGCTGGTGAACTTACTCTTGCAGCAATGCAAGGCAGCTAGAACTATGTGGGAGCCGTGGATACAGGACATAGTTGTTCTAAAAAAAATGTCCAAAGCAGATTTAGCATTAAGGCTTCAAACTTCTCAAGCATAAGTATTCAGAAAATCTACTGCACGTACAAATAGAGAAGCTATAACTATAAGATAATTAGTAAGAGTAATGAATTACATGCCATACATACCATAAATGCTCAATTTTTCCTTTTCAGTTCCTTTATAAATTAATTCTGAGCATAACAGATGCCCCGAATATAAATGCCACCTCCAAGGGAGCAAGTTACCATAAACACCACAGAAATGCTGGTCTGCAGCCACAAGAATAAGAGCAAATGGCATTTTTTCCTCCCAATTATCTATATATTAACTAAAAGTGAGGGGAAAAACTTCTGAACAGCAAAATTAACAGACTACAAAGTTAAAATATGGAAACAAAGACACAGGATGTGTTTTGCAGATGATATAAGCATGTAGAGAGTCTGAGGGGTCTCCTGACAAACTAAGTTGTTGCCAGGAGGCCTGGGCTCTAAATCGGTGCTAAGAACTCGGCAGTGTACATGCCCAAGAGGGGAGCCACCCAGACAGGCAAGAGGTGTTATAAAAATCCCACTCACAACAGGAGTTAAACTGTACCACACTTTCCCAAGTGTAAACCTAGACAAGGATGTCCAAAATCTAAGCAGGGAAAATAACAAATAGCATTTAGAACATAAGAGAAATCCTGAATACACAGAGACATACACTGTGCTTATAACAGAGAAGACTAAATATTGTAAAGCCATAAATTCTCCATTAGTTAATCTATAAATTCAAATTGATTTGCATCAAAATCTTAGTAGCATTTTGGGAAACCTGATAAGCAATTTTCACGTAGAAAGAGTAAGCGGTCTAGAATAACTACAATATTTTTTAAGAGAAGTAGGCTTAACCTACCAAGGATTCTGTTTTAAGGGCATAATAATTAAGATGAATTATTGCCCAAAGGTTTACAAAACAAACCAAGGAAACAAAATTGAAAGCCCTGGAACAGAGCCACACTTGTGTGGAAACTTGACATATAACAGCAACATTTTTCAGACTGATAAAAAGTTGATCGAACTGGAAAAGCAGATTATCCCAAATGAAAAATAAAATGAGATCCCTATCTCACCCCAAACTCCAAAACCTAGTGTGAGTAAATTAAATACTTGACAGTGAAATGCAAACTTTATCATATGGAAAGTATGGAAGGCATTCTAAAGAAAATTAAAAAACATGGAGTTCCCGTCGTGGCTCAGTGGTTAACGAATCCAACTAGCAACCATGAGGTTGTGGGTTCGATCCCTGGCCTTGCTCAGTGAGTTAAGGATCCAGCGTTGCCGTGAGCTGTGGTGTAGGTTGCAGATGCAGCTTGGATCCCGCGTTGCTGTGGCTGTGGCGAAGGCCAGCAGCTACAGCTCCCGTAAGACCCCTAGCCTGGGAACCTCCATATGCTGCGGGTGTGGCCCTAGATAAGGAAAAAAAAAAGAAAGAAAATAAAATTAAAAAACAAAAACTGCAAAACAGAAAAAAGCAGATTTTAAAATCTAACTAAAATCAACACTGTTGAACATATTGTTGACAATGGACACTATAAGACAGGTTGCAAAAGAAGTCATAGCTGACAAAGGATTAGTATCTCAAATACATAAAGAACCTCTATAAATTAATCATAAAAGAGAGAGAAACCAACAGGAAAATGAGCTAAGGATATGCAGAGATGATCAACAGAAAAGGAAATAGGAAAAGTCAATAAACCTTACAAAAAATATATGCAACGTCATTAATGGTCAAAGACTTGCAAGCAAACAGAAAAATAAGAGACTATCCCACAGCCTTCAGAATGCCAAAAACTAAAAGTCTTCAACAGAGATTGTTGAGTGAGAATATGAACTGCAGGGATTCTCAAGGGCTGACAATGAGGATAAACCACTCGACATAAAAATTGAAAATAAAGTCAATTTGAAGATCCTCTTACCCCACGACTCAGAGATTCCACTTCAACATAAATCCTAGAGCAGGTTCTCAGACTCTAACTTGGATCAAAATCTCTTGGGGTGCTTTTTGAAACCTAGATTTCTGGGCCTCAGTACCAACCTTCAGGACCAGGAGGTCTTGGGAGGCCCAAGAATGTTTATTCCCACCAAGTTCCCAGGTGATATGAGGCGACCGGACCTGGGAGCCCACTTTGAGAACCACTACTACAGGGATCACTGCACTTCCCCCAAGGAGATGTAGCGATTGCTCACTGCATGCAACACTAAGGCTGGAAGCTGGACACAACCCTAATGTTCAGTGACCCAAGGTTAAACCAAGCCAATCTCAACAGTGCAAGATGCACCAACTTCCACCTGCAAACACCTCTTCATGTTACTATTATTCACAGTGGAAATGGAGGTGCCGTCTGACAAAAGCCTGGGATGACATGAACCAGATGCATAGAAGATGGTCCCGGGTGGGGATGGAGTGAAGGAGGAGAGGAGACGACATGGGAGCCCCAAGGAATTGCATCCTTAAGGTTTCAGTTCTTTGAATCGGGAAGGAAGGAAGCGTTTGGCCTGATGTTGAGATTTAATAAACGTGAGGAATGGTGGGGCAGTGGGCATTACGTGGTTCTCTATTTCTAGGTGTGCACCTGAAATAGTTATAATAAAATTAAGAAAACCGTATATCAAGATGAACATTAAGAATTAACTGCACATAAGCAGACGAGTGGTTTATAACAGCATTTCATTTGGATAAAACCTTAGGTCAGAACATAAACATGTGACTTGGTAGCTAACGGAGAGTTTCTCAACCAGTGACTCTCTACTCTGTCCTCTGCTGGGCACATGGGCACCTGGCCCTCCTGGGACTCAGGGGTATGTCCAGGCGAAGGGACTCCAGGGACTGGAACAAAGGCTTAGACAGAGCCAGGACACCCATGCACCTGGTCAGGGAGGCCAGCTGTGCCACTGGAAGCCAGCTCTGACCTGGGGCCATCAGAGGGGAAAACGGCAGCTGACTGGGAAACCAAACGCTTACAATAACCCAGCAAGTGGCTCATCGTTCGACTGAGTCCCACCTCCAGTTAACCCACCACCAGGTTGTCCGCTCTGCGTCCAGGTACATCTGGAACAGAATCCCGTCCCCTGGGCAGGCAGAGGTCACTGCCCTGCTCACAGGCTACAGCCTCCAATTGGCATGAAATGCCCAAGGAGGGATGCAAACAGCCACCTTCCTGCCCACGGCTGCCACCAAAAGGCCAGGAAGCCTCCCTCTGTCTGGAACACAGCGGGTGGCGCTCAGGCCTCTGGTCAACCAGACGGCTCTCGCCTCCAAGCACTCGCTGCCAACCCTGTCCCCCGTCTCCTGCTTCCTGCTTTCTCCATAGACACCACAAGCTTGTGTAACATCCTGGCTTCATTCGTTTACTTCGTCTCTGTCTCCACACCTAGGCTGGAAACCACAGTGTCCATCATCAAGAAGTGTGTCTGGGACACACATGTGACAAAGAAACATGTGGAATAACTGGACATTCATCATGTTTGTATTTTTGCAAAGAAATGAAAGAGGAAGCGCTTTAAATAGAGTGACAGGGAAGGGCTGAAAACCTCCTAAATCAGTGAGCGCTCCACTCAGGCTCCAGGGAAACCCAGACCCCTGTTTCGTCCACGACAAGCTATACGCGTCCCACTGGGACGGAAGAGCTGGGGTGACAAATGAATGGAGAATCTCAAAGCCGTCTCTGAAGTTCAGCTTTATTTTTAAACCCCTTCCAGCAGGCAAGTACTCTACCATTTGCTAATATCAGGAGAGCTGGTAATTACACCAATTTTTCTGAAAAACCTGGGAAATCGTCCCAGGACTCCATTCTGATTTCTAACCGGTGGATTTAAAAATTTACACAACAAGTCATGCTTGAAATGTTGGAGTTAGAAGCAATGGAAAACTCCTTGAAGCCATCTCAGAATCTACAGCAACAGAGCAAAAAGACCAAAAATCAAGAGATTTATTCTTCTTGGTTCATTTCTTTAATTGCTAAACAATGATCTAAAACAAAACCAAATTTACTATGTGAAGGAAAAGTCTTGGCTAACAATAGCATTAATCTATTTTTTATCATCATTAACACGCAAAAGCTGCAAAAAAAAAAAAAAGGGAGCAAACACTCCATATTAGAAGTTACACAAGAAGCCTATTTTAAGCCCCATCTCTTTCAAGTTTATATTTGTAACATAGGCAAGCCCCTCCTCGAAGCATGTGTGCAGCCTCCCCCACCGCACCCCCACTCACTGTTTCCCACCCCGCAATAGCCCCGTAGGGGTGGGGAGGGAGTCCTGTCACCCCTGTGATTTAAGTAACCTGGGACTCTTTTTTTTTTTCTTTTGTCTTTTTGCCTTTATCTAGAGCCGCACCTGCAGCATATGGAGGCTCCCAGGCTAGGGGTCTAACAGGAGCTGTAGCTGCCGGCCTTCGCCACAGCCACAGCAACGCGGGATCCGAGCCGCATCTGCAACCTTCACCACAGCTCACAGCAACGCCGGATCCTTAACCCACTGAGCAAGGCCAGGGATCGAACCTGCAACCTCATGGTTCTTAGTCGGATTCGTTAACCACTGAGTCACGAAGGGAACTCCAAAGTAACCTGGGACTCTTGACCAGACTTACACGCAGAGTGAACACAGAGAAGCTCAGACTTCTCAGAGCACCTCGGTCTGGCTGTCAGCCCAGCTCGTCACCGAAAGCGTGTCCCGAGGCCATGACAGCAGACCTCACAAGACCAAGAAGAGAACTCGGCCCTGCGCTCCCGCCACGAGGTAATGGGTTAAGACAGTTCCGGGTTGCAGACCTGAGGTTCAAACCCCAGGTTCACCACCAATTGGCTCTCAGGCCAAGGACAGTCTCATCACCAAGCCCCAGGCTCCTAAACACAGATGCTGCCCACCTCGGTTCTTTAGGGACTGAGTGAGATATGTGTAAATATGTGTGTAAATCCTTTTTTTTAAAAAATACATAGACTATTTGTCTTTCTCCTTCTGACTTACTTCACTCAGTATGAGGGTCTCTACTGTACAGCACTGGGAACTATGTCTAACCACTTGTGATGAACCCACATATGTATGTGTAACCCTGTCACCACGCTGTGCAGTTGGGTATAATGGAAAAAAATAAATAAAATTTAAAAATAAATAAGTAAATACATAGACTATTTTAGAGCAGTTTTAAGGATATTTTAAAAAACTGAGAAGGAGTTTACATATAACAACCCATCTTCACCTGCCCCCCCCCATTAACATCCTGTTACACCTGCAGAGCCAACATGGCTATGTTATTATTAACTGCAGTCCACGGTTCACACTGGGGTCCCCTCCTGGTGCTGTATAGTCCACGGGTCTGGACAAACGTACAAAATGCGTCCATCATCAGAGTTTTACACACAGTAATTTCATAGCCCTAAAAATCCTCTGTGCCACACCTGTTCACCCCTACCTTCCCCCAACCCCTGGAAATCCCTGCCTTCTTACTCTCCCCAAAATTTTATCTTCTCCAGAGCATCAGTGAGTTGGAATCAGTCCTTTTCAGACTGACTTCTTTCACTTAGTCCTATGCATTCAAAATTCCTCAAGATTCAAGATTCTTCCTTGTCTTTTCATGGCCGGACAGCTCATTTATTTTTCGAGCTGGACAATATTCCATCGTCTGGATGCACTGTAATTTATTTATCCATCTGTCCTGCTGAAGGACATCATGACTGCTTCCAGGTTTGGATAATTATGGATAAAATCACCATAATTTTAGGTTTTTGTGTGGACATAAGTTTTCAACTCATTTGGATAAACACCAAGAAACATGATTATAGGATCTGGTGGGAAGAGTATAGTTAGTTTTTTAAGAAACTATTAAACCGTCTTCCAAGGTGGCTGCGCCGTTCTACTTCCCGCCAGCAGTGATGAGAGCACCTGTTGCTCCACAGCCTCCCCAGCACTTGGTGTCATCAGGGTCCCAAATTTTGGCCGTTCTAATAGTGTGGAGTAGGATCTTACTGTTTCAATTTGTATTTCTCTCATGACATACAATGAACTTCTTTTCATATGTTTATTTACCATATGCATTCAGATTCTTTTAGATTTTTACCTATGTATTTCTTCTTTGATGAGGTATGGAATCTTTTGCCCATTTCTAAATTATTTGTTTTTTATTATAGAATTTTAAAAAATCATACTAATCCTTTCATCAGATGAGTCTTTTGCAAATATTTTCTCCAAGTCTGTGGACTGTCTTTTCATTCACTTGACCTTGTCTTTCACGGAGCACAAGTTTTTTATTTTAGTGAAGTCCAGCTTACTAATTATCACATGTATTATCTACATGGGATTATGTCTTTGGTTTGTAGCAAAAAGTCATCACCATATCCAAAATCATCTAGACCTTCTCTGTTAATTTCTAGAATATTTTTAGTTCTGCTTTTTTTTTTTTGTCTTTCTGTCTTTTTTTTTTTTTACGGCCGCATCCGCAGCATATGGAGTTCCCAGGCTAGGGGTTTAATCAGAGCTGTAGCCTCCGGCCTATGCCACAGCCACAACGCAGGATCCAAGGCGAGTCTGCAACCTACACCACAGCTCACAGCAACGCCAGATCCCGAACCCACTGAGCAAAGCCAGGGATCGAACCCGGTTCATTAACTACTGAACCATGACGGGAACTCCTTAGTTCTGCATTTCACATTTAGGTCTGTGGTCCCTTTTGAGTTTGTTTTTGCGGCAGATGTAAGTTCATGTCTAGACTCTTTTTTCCATGTGGATGTCCAGTTGTTCCAGAACCATTTGTTTTTTCCGTCGTGTTGCCCCTGATACTCTATCACAGATCAGCTGAGTATATTCACCTAGGTCTGTTCCTGGGCTCTCTATTCTGTCCCGCTGATCTACTGACCAACAGCCATTTGCAACACCACACTCTCTTGGTCCCTAAAGCTATGTCCTGTCCTGTAAGTCTCAAAGGCAGAAAGAGTGAGTCCTGGCACTGTTCTTCTGCTTCACCACCGTCTTGCCTGCTCTGGGTCTTTAGCCTCCTCTCGATATAAACTTTAGAAATAGTATATTGATAGTCACAAAATAACTGCTGATGTTTTGACTGGGGTTGCATTTAACCTATAGATCAAGTGAAAACCTGACATCTTAACAATGTTGTCTTCCTATTTTGTGAGCATGACTATCTCTTCATTGATTTGGTTCCTCTTTAATTTCTCATCAGAGATTTGTAGACATCCTCACGGAGATCTTGGACATACTTCGTTTTGACTAGTTCAAGTTTGGTGCTAAGGATAAATGGTTTTGTTTGAATTTCAAATTCCAGTTGTTCGTTGCTGGTATATAAAAAGCAACTGACTTTTGTACACTAACCTTATATCCTGCAACTTTGCTAAATAACTTATTAGTTCCGGGGGGGGGGGTTGAGTCTTTGTGATTTTCTACATAATCAATGTCATTTCAGACAAAAACAGTTTTACGTCTCTCCTCCCAATGTGTCTTTTACTTCCTTGTCTTGTTTCATTACTAGAAATTACCTTATGGAGCAGAAAAGCAGTTGTGAGACTGAGACGCCTTGCCCTCGCTCCTGATCATAGTTTATCACCACGAGGCATGATGTCAGCTGTGGGGTTTTGTAGATTTTCTTTATCTAGTGAGGAAATACCCCTGTATTCCCAGTTTTCTCAGAGTTTTCGTGAGTAGATGATGGATTTTTGTCAAATGCTTTTCCCACAACTATTGGTATGATCATAGGACTTTTCTTCTACAACCTTTCTTCTTTGCTAAGGGATTGTTTACATTGGTTGGTTTTCAATACTGAGCCATTCTCCCATGCTTGGGACAAATCCTCAACTTGCTGGTACACCTACAAGCTAGTAAGGCTGTCCCTGCTTCCAGTACCCCTGTCCATCCCAATCACCTTCCAGTGTCCCTGTCTATCCCAGTCAGCTTTCAGTTCCCTGTCTATCCCAGTGTTTCCAGTTCCCTGTCTATCCCAGTCAGCTTCCAGTGTCCCCACCCATCCCAATCCAATGAAACCTGGCTTTACTCTTGGGGCACCTGACACTTACCCTTGACCTCCACGGCACCAATCTGGCAGACATGTTTCATTACCACCTTCTCGGTGTAGCTGCGGGATGAGGTACAGGGATGGATACCCGCATTTCTAGAACTCTCTCGGCTTCCTCAAGATGCCAACGTCCTGGTTCTCCTTCTATCTCTCCGATCCCTCCTTTTTAGTCACTCACTCATTCAACAGACATTTCTGGAGCTCATTCTGGATTTCAGCCCCAGTGTTAAGTGTTATGCATACAGTGATGCCCCAAATATGCAGGTCCTGCTGGAGCACCCAGTTAGTGAGAACAGAAACATTAGAAGGAAAATGCTTACAACGGGACATTTCAGCCTCTCGTGCATCCCCCAAAGTATGTGGACGTTTTAACCCCTAATACTCAGAATGACTTTTTATTTGGACACAAGATCTTTACAGACACAATCAGGCTTAAGTGAGGTTATTACCCTCACTCAAGGTGAACCTTAATCCCACATAGCTGGAGTCCTTATAAAAAAGGAGAATTTGGGCACAGAGACAGACACACACAGAGGGAACAAGAAGTGAAGAGACAGAGAAAAGACAGTTGCCTGGGAGCAGAGAAGAGATCCCTCCTTCACAGCCCTTAAAAGGGGCCACCCCGCTGGCACCTTGACCTTAGACTTCCAGCCTCCAGACTGTGAGACTACAGACTCTGTTGTTTAAGGCCACAAACTGTGTGGTACTTCATTACAACAGCCCCAACAAGTGAAAGCACAGTGAAAAGCACCTGGGCAGAAGCCAGAACAGGCTTGTCACTCGGCACAGGACACTGGCTTCCTGGACTCAGGGCGGAGAGGACGCAGCACGTAAGCAGATGGCGTGAAAAGCACATAGCCACGGAAGGAATAAATCTCAGCTGTGACTACAGGTATGTGCTGAGTCCTGGGAGGCCTCTCAGTGCCTCACCGAACCAGGGGTCTCGAGGACCCCAACACAGAACTGAATGAGGCATTACGTTCCAGCTTTAGCACCCAGCTCTCGGGAAGGCTCTGAGCCCTGAATCTCTTTGCAGCACTTACCCGTAATTATTTAAGGTGCCCTTACTGAACCCACCTTCCCAAAGATGTTTAAGCCAGGCTGCATATAAGTCTCAAGGTCCAGCATCTGGGACCACAGCCACACACAGTAGACAGCCACGGGGACAGCTGAGAAAATCAGTGGGTTCAAGGTGGTAACAGCAAGAAGGGAAATGAAGCCCCATCAAGCACTGCAGCTCCACGGAAGGAAGCTGCTTGGAAGCCGTGTGGCTCACAGCACACCTGTGGCATCTGGGCTTCCATCACCAGCACACAAAGCCATGTGCAGCCCAGTGGATATTCATCCCTCACAGGACTGCCGACGGGATAGAGATGCTAACATGATGGCACGTAATACAAGCAGTATCGATGTCGTCTGCTGAGGACATGACATACTGTGTCTGCAGCTTATACTGACCATAAGAAGCTGGAGGATCTGGGTTTGCTTACTCATCGCAGTGGGAAAGCAATTAGCTGGGCCGAGAAAGACGGATCCGGGCAAACAGATCTGACACTTTATGGAAATTCACAGCCAGTGAGCAGATAAAAAGCAGGGAAAGTGCCAGGAAGGTAGATGGGACTCCCCAGCCATTTCCTTTTGTCCTGCTCAAAGGCAGGTGATAACCAGTGAGAAAAGCCCATCGGAGATTCTGAGCAGGTGATGTGACTTGATTATATGCAGAATCAAGGCCGAGAAGGCTGATGACCAGGCCAGGTCCCATCGACAGTCCCTGCTGTTCAAAGTCCGAGCCACAGGGAGAGGGGACACAGAGGGTGGGCTGAGTGGGCGCGGAGGAGGAAGCCGGCTTGTACCAAGGCACAGTGACAAGCCAGAGCCAGCGTTACTCCAAAGCAAAATGCTGTGCTGGGAGGGGGGGGGGGCTGAGCTGGGGTTGCAAACACCTTAGCTAGGCAGCCAGAGGCTGGTTCAGGGCTGACGTCCTGCTCCAAATCCCCACTCCTCCACTCACTAACCTTAGGAGAGTGACAACCTCTCGCGTGTCCTTGGTATTTTCAGAGGGACAGTAATAAAGACCCCACAGGGGGAGAGGACAGAGGAGAAAGGAATCACGCAGGGCCACCAGCACCACCAGACCAGCCAACGGCAGCCCCACGTCTAGTGATCCAGCGCAGCCCCTGCACAGCGGGGACACACACATGCACTACACACTCCATCCACTGATGGGGAAGCCACCGGCCTTCCATCCCCTACAGCCGGGAACAGATAGCGGTCTGCACACTTCCGGGAGTCTGGCCGTCTGGCTTGCGGTGGATGAGAAGGGAGTGAACCGCTAAGAGCAGACTATTCTGAGAAGCCAGTGGCCCCTTCACCCATCTGTAAATGCAGGTGATAAAACACCCACTGAACAGCTCCATTAAGAAAGCAAAGCCAGCTGTGTTCATTATGGCCTAGTAACGCAGGAGACTGGTTAGCACATTATTTCGCATGACCGAGCGGCAGGTAATAATATGGACACTGATTTCAAAGCGCCAAGGAGCTGAGCCATTCCTCACCACATGACAGGGACGCACGTGCAGGTGCTGGGATGCAGCCTGCTGCCCACACTGACCACCGGCGGAATTGCTAAGCTCCACTCAGAATCTTCTGAAAGCGAAGACCGATCTCCCTACTCACAGAACCACGTGAGTTCTCGTCCACTGCCGGTGAGGGTGCATGCGCCCCACATCATGAATTCAGGGTGAGGCAGAAAGCAGATGGGCCCCTGGGCTGGGAACAGCTGGGACTTGTCAGGCCCAGTAAACTGGGCCTCGTTTCTCTTTGACACGTCAAGGAGAAAGTTAATGGCAGGAGCTAAGCTCTGCTGGAGTAGAAAGAGAAGACGACCGCTTCACTCACACCTGGGGTCAAGGAGCGCTCCCCAGCTACACATGCGCAGTAAGACTCCTAGGGGTCAGAAAGGGAGGGGGTGCCAGGCCATAATAAGTCCTGATACCGTCCCCGGCGCCCTTTGCTCTGGAATCCACCTTTGCCAAAAGAGGCGCACACATACTGGGGAGGGTCCTGTGTCCAGTCAGGTGAGAGAAATAAAACAAGATAATTGGCTAAAGGTAAACAGAGACCCAGAAGAGCTGTCCTATATAAGCGAGTTAAATCACCTCTCTGGCGCGCTCCTCACTGAGGGGGACGTCTCGTTCCTCTTTAGAGTGTGTATTACTTCTTTGCTTCTGATTTAAATAAATGACTTCTCTGTGTGCTCTCCCACATGTTGCACTGTGACTCTAACGGTAAACTTTATACCTGTTTCCGCAGTCTTTGCCTCCTTGAAGCATTCTTGCTTTTAGCAGGGGGCAAGAATCAGGGCAGTTCTGCTTGTAGCTTCTAGCTGGTCTAGTGGCTGGGATTCCTGGTTTTCACCCGGGCTGCCCAGGTTCAATTCCTGAGCAGAAAATTAAGATCTTGCTTTAAGCCATCGCTCACTGCTGCCTCCCCGAGGTCAAGGGGCGATGTCTTCTTGGCCCTGGAGCATGTCACAGAACGTCCGTGCTCACTCAGGGCCTCAGCTACCTCAGAGCCCCTTACTAACATCAGGGGGCCCCGCATCCCTCAGGGACCAGCAGGACCACTGAGCCCATCCAGGGGCTGGCAGAGTCGATGACCAGGACTCGGCACTGGGAAGATGTGGGCAGGAGGGGGGTGGGCGGTGCTGGGGGGCAGCCAGTGCCAGCCGTGGACCCGCAGCAGCCAGAGCCGTTTCCTCTCAGACTCATCTGAAAAATTGGGGGGCTGAGGGGTGGGGCACAGAGCAGACGCCACATAATGTTACTCGGGGCATCTCTGACAGGGTCACAACAGCCCCTTGAACTGGTTGTGCTTTATTCCATGTTTTTAAAAAACGAGTTGAATTATTTGGAAGGCAGGTAAGTCAAACTCACACACAGGAGGCCAGGATGAGGGTCCAGCAACGCACCTTGTAAAACTCCCAACAACAGGCCATTCAGCAACAAGACAAAGCTGTGAGCCCAGACCCCTGGGGCTTCCATGAGAAAGATAAAGCTAAAGTTGGGTCACAGGGCTCCTAAACAATGAAACAGAATCCCGTAAAACTGTATGCACTGCCCAGGCCCCTGAAATTTACTTAGGAATTCAGTTTCTGTGAGTGATCACCATCCTGACCCATGCTGGAAGGTCCTCTCCATCAAGGTGGCACCAAATACCCCAGGCTGCTACAAAACAGCAAAGCAAAAGAATACAACTCAATTAATTACTTAAGGAAGCAGAAAAACGTCACTGAAACACCACCGGTAACAAACCCTCTCCTGCTTTGAGGTCAAACACCTTGGCAGGGTCGCCGAGACTGTTTTGAATGCAGGCACTGACTCACTCGGCCACAGTGGGAAGCCTGTCTTAGGACTATTTCCTGCCTTACTGGTTTTTTATCAAGGCAAGGATAGGGGTAATAAAAAACAATAAGCCAAAGTCCTAGAAATATGTCCTGAGAACCAAGTAAGAGGTTCTTTCTAGATTCCAGGACCGCTTTGCTCTTTCACAGCAGCATCTTTAGTGCACTGGTCTCTTGTCCGCCTGTGATCAGGTATTTGCAGGTGACGGAGCTGAAAGAGATTTTAAAACTTCTCTCCTGCTGTGCGTCAGCGCAAAGGGCTTTTATTTGCTTCTTGTTTTTAGTGCAACTGAAACCTGAATGTTGTGAAAGTTCCAGGGCATAAATTCCAAAATTATAAGTTACAAAGCTAGAATACTTAGAGGAAGTAGGAGAATTTTCTTAAAACGTTTAATTTGAGGAGTTCCCTGGTGGCCTAGTGGTTAAGGATCCAGCATTGTCACTGCTATGACATGGGTTCGATTCCTGGCCTAGAAATTTCTGCATGCCATTGGCATGACCAAAAAAATCCCCTTTTGATTGGAGATAAAATATTTACATCTCATAATTTAAGGGGGTTTTATCAGTTTTATAATCATTGTGGTATCTCTGTCTGCAATTAAGAGAATCTGCTGTGTAAGAATTATCAATTAAATCTTCATGAATGGCTGAACACTTTAAATTGGTATTTAAATGTTTACAAACATTTTCCTTGTTAAACCCCAATGCATTAATTAATTATGTATATAATGTGCTAATTATATAAAGAAAGGTTGGCTGTTTAATTTTAAAATAAAAATTAATTATTTAATATATGCATAAAATGAATTGAGTATTAAACAAAATAAAAATTGAGTAAACAGTCCTCTCTCAAACAAAAGTCCTTGAAAAATGAAAGAATCATGAGGAATTAATGAAGTTTACCTTCTTGACAGTACACGGGCAGGACTCTAATTACACTGACACTGGAAACAAATATTTGCAACAAAATAACTGCGAAAATCTATAAAATATACAGATGTGCTGGAAAATATATCCTTTAAAAGTTTAAAAAGCAAGGGAATCACATGCAATAAATAAACAGCCTCAGACTATTCCTCACATCTTACACAAGAATTAGTGGGAAATAGTAAGAAGACTTCAAAATAAAACTTAAAACTATAACGTTTTTGGAAAAAAAATCAAAAGGACAAAATCTTTGTTGCTCTGGGCAACCAAAGAATTCTTGCACATAAGGTCAAAAGCACAGTTTCTAGGAGTTACCGTTGTGGCTCGGTGGTTAATGAACGCAACTAGCATCCATGGGGATGCAGGTTTGATCCCTGGCCTCTCTCAGTGGGTTAAGGATCCAGCATTGCTATGAGCTGTGGTGTGGGTCACAGATGCGGCTTGGATCCCACGTTGCTGTGGCTGTGGTGTAGGCCAGCGGCTACAGCTCCGATTGGACCCCTAGCCTGGGAACCTCCATATGCCGTGAGTGTGGCCTTAAAAAGACAAAAAAAAAAGCACAGTTTCTAAAACAAAGATGACAGACTGACCACTATTAAAATTAAAATATTCTGTTCAGAAGAAACTGTTAAGGGAAAAAAATGACAACTCACAAGAAAGAGCATATATTTCTAAATCACATCATCTGAGAGAAGACTTGTACCCAGAATATTAATGAAACCTCAAAGTTAGACATTAAAATACAATCTACTTTTTTAATGGGTGAAATATTTGAACAGACATTTCATCAAAGAATAAATACGGAAAGAAAGCCTGTGAAAAGAGCTTGATGCCATTAGTTACTGGAGAAACTCAATAAAAACCTCGACAGAGATGCAACCACCTACAGTTAGAAAATCTGGGAGAGTCATCCAGCCTTGGAAGCACCAGAGCCACAGGGACCAAGATCCACAAGGACCAGGAGCTACAGGGACAAGAAGCCACATGGACCGGGAACCACAGGGACAGGAGCCAAAGGGACCCTGAACCACAGGGACAAGGTGCCACAGGGACCATGAGCCACAGTAACAGGAGCCACAGGGACCAGGAGCCACAAGGACCTGGTCACTGGGCCCCTCACGTTCTGGGGAAAGCAGCACTTAGGGAAGGGGCTTGGCAGTTTCCAAAGACGCCAGCACATGCTCTCCCTCCAACCAGCCAGCCCTGTCCCAGTACTGAAATGAAACACCTATGTGAAATGCAGGCCTATTTTCACACAAAAACCGACACAGCAACACTTGGAGTGGCTTCACTCATAGTCGCCAGAGGCTGCACAGCCCAGACGTGTTTCCAGGATGGAATCACTAAAGAAACTGGGACAGTCACACAAGGGACACCACTCAGCAAGTTCTCAAGCTGAACCTTGGTGCCATAGCAGCGGGAATGCACTTCAGATACTTTACTCAGACCAAAAGAAGCCGATATGAAAGGCTCCGTGCTGGAGTTCCCATCGTGGCTCAGCGGAAACGAATCCGACTAGAAACCACGAGGTTGCGGGTTCGATCCCTGGCCTTGTTCAGTGAGTTAAGGATCCGGCGTTGCCGTGAGCTGTGGTGTAGGTTGCAGATGTGGCTCAGAAACTGCAATGCTGTGGCTGTGGCGAAAGCCGGCAGCTGTAGCTCCAATTAGACCCCTAGCCTGGGAACTTCCACATGCCGTGGGTGAGGCCCTAAAAGCGACAAAAGACACACACAAAAAAAAGAAAGACTCCATGCTGTGTGCCTCCATTCACATGGCATCCTGGACAAGGAGCACATGGGGCAGGAAGCCATGAGCAGGTGCCTGGGCAGTGCTGAGAAGTGGAGACCATTACGCCCTCACCTGGGGCACAGCCGCAGCAACACACGTCTGCCCCTGAAACATTCACATCAGATAGAAAAAGAGCACCAGGGAGACATCAACGAGCTAAACAGCCTAAAAACTAGAGAAGAACCACTGCACATAACAAGGAGAGAAGAGAAGAGGAAATGGTAAAGAGAAAAGAAACTAAGGGAAACTACATAGAAAAAAGTACACAAGAGAGGGAATCTAACAGCAACAAAAAGCCTAGGTTCACTGAGAAATTCTGGCCAGAATTACACAGGAAAAAAAAAGAGCATATAGATTATATGTCAATTAAGTTTGTTATTAATGCTGCTTTAATTTTAATTAAAAATAAAAGGCACTAAAATCCAAAAGCAATTAATAGGAGGACAGAGTTAAAAACAACGCAAAGATCACACAGACTCTAAGAGACACTGATCTCTTTCCAACAAATTTGAAAATGAAGACAATGTAGAAAAGTTTAGATAAACAAAATTTCCCTGCATTGTCTCAAGAAGAGAAAACCTGAATATTCCCATAATCATTATAGTTATTGAACAGAGGTTTAAAATCTTCCCACAAAGGAAGCACCAGGTCCTTGTGTTTCTTGTTTTGTTCTGTTTTTTTTCTTTTTTGCCCACCCTGGGGCATGTGGAACTCTTGGGCCAGGGATCAGATTCCAGTTTCAGTCAAACCTACTCCAAGCTGCAGCAACACCAGATCCCTAACCCACTGTGCCAGGCCAGGGCTCGAGCCTGTGTCACAGCGCTCCAGAGACGGCCCCCATCCCACTGCACAACAGCGGAAAAGCCTCTAAAGAATTTTATTTTTTCTTTTTTTTCACCGTGTCCATGTCATGTAGAAGTTCCTGGGCCAGGGACTGAACATGAACCATAGCAGTGAATACCAAATCGTTAACCACTAGACCACCGGGGGACTTCCAGGTCCACGTGGTTCTAATGGCAAGTTCTGCCAAATTTTAAAGGTAAAAAATTCCTATTGTACAGAAACTATTCCAAAGCAAATATAAAGCACCAAATTGCAACTCATTTTATGACACTAGCATAAATGTAATAATAAATCCTACCAAGAAAAATAGGAGAAGCAAAACTCACAGGATATGCAGCAACACGGAGGGAAAATCCTAAACAAAATAAAAGCAAGCTAAATAGGGAAAAGCGAAAAAAAAAAAATGGTACAAGTTGAGCCATATCCCAAAAATGTAAATCTGAGATTAGAAAATATATGAATATTTTTAATAAATTAAAGAATAAACACTGTATTATAATCTCAACAGAGGAAGAAAAGGCATTTGTGAAGATTTAATACCCATTCATAACTGTTAAAAGTACTTAGTAAAATAGGAACAGAAGAGAAATTTTTAAACCCAATCAACATACAGCAAACATGTTATGATGACGAGAAACCACACAAATGTGCCCACCAATACCAACTCCTTCCATTAAAATAAGAAAAATGAACAAAAAACTTAAGGATTGGAGTCCAAGTGGATTAAAGAGCTAGAGGCAGGCAGGAGGCTGCGTGTACAGTCTGTGTGCTGGACCCACTTGGGAGCTGAGCTCTGGGCTCTGCACCCATCACCCACCCCCTGGCCCCACTGAGAATGCAGGAAGACGAGGAGGTTGGGGTGTTCGGGGCCCAGTGCCCTTCCTGATGGTCAGGGGTTGGAAATGTCTGCATTCCAACAAATTTTAAATTGTTCAAAACACTACCAACCAGAGCTTTGCCTGCAGCTCCCCTGTGCCTGGTCCCCTTCCTTCCAACCCGGAGGGCAGCAGTGTCCTGAGTCCCTTCCCCAAACTGTATTCCCCTAAGGCACCCCAAACTGTATTCCCCTAAGGCACCCCAAACTGTATTCCCTCCCCCACAGGACCACCGACATGACCACCAACCATGGAGAAAAAGATGGGTGAGTGGACTTTACTGAATGTAAGAATTTCTGTTCATTTAAAGAAACTATAAGGGGTTCCCACTGTGGTGCAGTGGGTAAAGGATCCGACTGCAGCAGCTCGGGTCACTGCGGAGTCGGGAGTTCAACCCCCAGCCCTGTTCAGTGAGTTAAAGGATCCAGTGCTACTGCAGCTGCAGCTCGGATTCAATCCCTGGCCTGGGAACTCCCATATGCTGTGGGTGCAGTCGAAAAAGAATAGGAAACGATAAAGAACATGGAAAGACAAGTACACGTTGGGAAGATAAATTTGCACTGCATATAAATGACACAAGATTTGTATCCAAAATATTAAGGAGTCCTAAAAATCAGCAATAAAAAGATAATCAGGTAGGGAGATGAACAAAATTTTTCAATAAGCACCTATCATAGTAGGAAATACGTTTGGCTGATAAAAATAAAAAGTATCCAATCTTATTTTTTTTCATTTTCTTTTTATTTATTTATTTTTATTAATGGTTTTTATTTTTTTCCATTACAGCTGGTTTACACTGTTCTGTCAGTTTTCCACTGAATCCAATCTTATTAACAATCAGAAAAATACAAATCAAATGAGATGTCACTTCATATCCAAAAGATGGGCAAAAAATGTTTAATCTCACCGTGACAAGTGCTGCCAAGAACTGAGAGAAACCAAGGGCCTGAACTAGGGCCAGTGGGAGTGTAGAACAGTACAGTGATTTTAAAAAGCAATTTAGCATCTTCTAATAACAATGAAACAGGTCATCCATGAGACAAAGGCAAAGTTCACATACAGGTACCAGGACATAAACGAGAACACTCACAGCATCCTGGAAGGACAGAACTGGAAACAATGCAAATGTTCATGTAGCGGAAAATGAAGAAATCAACTGTGATTTATTCCCACAACTGAAATTTCTAACAAAGGAGGCTCAGTTACAAAATGTGGGTGAAAATCAAAATACTGAGCTACAAAATACACAAGTAAATCAGAGGAAAAAATATGCTACGATTCCACAAATATACAGATGGCCAGTTAGGCACATGAAAAACGCTCAACATCACTAATTATTAGAGAAACGAAAATCAAAACTAAATGAGGTACCTCCTCACACAGGTTAGAATGGCAATCATTAAGCCTACAAATAACAAATTCTGGAGAGGGTGTGGAGAAAAGGGGACCCTCCTACACTGTTGGTGGGAATGTAAATTAATACAAACACTATGGAGAAGGGTATGGAGGTACTAAATACAGTACTACCATATGACCCAGAAATCCCACTCCTGCGCATATATCCAGACAAAACATTCATTCGAAAAGATACATGCATCCCTATGTTCACAGCAGCACTGTTCACAATAGCCAAGATATGGAAACCACCTGAATGTCCATCGACAGATGATGGATTAAGAGAATCTGGTATATATACACAATGGAATACTACTCAGCCATAAAAGGAACAAAACAATGCCATGTGCAGCAACATGGATGGAACTAGAGGCTCTCATACTAGGTGAAATAAGTCAGAAAGAGAAAGATAAATACCATATGATACCACTTACATGTGGAATCTAAAATATGGCACCTACCTACAAAACAGAAACAGACTCATAGACAGGGAGCAGTGGTTGCCAAGGAGAAGAGAGAGGGGGTGGAATGAATGGGGAGTTTAGGGTTGGTAGATGCAAACTGTTGCATTTAGAATGGATAAGCAATGAGGGCCTACTGTACAGCAGAGGGAACTCTATACAGTTTCTGGGACAGAACATGATGGAAGATAATATAAGAAAGGGAATGTGTGTATATGTATATACACACTGGTATATACTGGTTGACTGGTTCAGTGTGCTGTATAGCAGAAACTGATACAACTCTATAAATCAACTATATTTTAATAAAAATATGTAATAAAAACATTAATATAAAACTTGGGAGTTCCTGTTGTGGCTCAGTGGAAATGAGCCCAACTAGTATCTATGAGGATGAGAGTTCCATCCTTGGCCTCCATCAGTGGGTTAGGGATCTGGCATCGCCATGAGCTGCAGTGTCGGTCACAGACACGGCTCGGATCTGTGGCTATGGTGTAGGCCAGCAGCTGCAGCTCCGATTCGACCCCTAGCCAGAGGACTTCCAAATGCCGCAGATGCGGCCCTAAGAAGCAAAAAAAAAAAAAGAGAGAAAACTCAAATACTTGTAAAACTAAGCAATATTTTTTGGGGGTGACAGAAACAGTTTTAGTGAAACTCTTTTTTTAAAAAGGCAAGAGATTACCTCTGTGAGGCTCAAAGGATTAAAGAGGGGCCACGGGAAACTTTGAATAAAATCATGAAGACTCAAGTTTTTTCTTATAATGAGTTTTTATCATATTGGGTTTTTTTCATGCTTTATACATATTTTGGAAATATTTTTTATATCTGTATGATGTTTAATGAAACAATTTTAATGAGAAAGAATGCTGCTGTCGATACAAACAAAAAAAAAAGTTTAACAACCCAGAAAACTTCTGTCAGCCCCTAAATGATAGCCAGCCACCAATTAGAGGGAAAAAATAGGTTTCCACTGCTCCAATTTATCATTTATCACAAGCAGGAAACATTATTAGCATCTGAATGGGTGACCCCATAACATTTGCCTGAATTCAAAGCTTAATTCTAAAATAGCCTCCTGAAAAATCACCTTAAAAGGCAGCTGAGCTTTAAATAAAGCAGGTATGCACTCGCAGCTTGACCCCAGTGACTCCGGGAGGTGCATGCCTACTGCTGCACACTGGCCGGTCCAGCGTGGTCCCTGCAAGGCACGTAAGAAACATAAGACCAGCGCCCGGGACCTGGTTCGCAACAGAAGACTGTCCTCAGGGCATCTGGTGGATCTAAGAGAGTGTTTGGTGTTTACAACGACTGGGGTTATTACCGGCAGATTTGCTAGAGATGCTGGATTTCCTGCCTTGCTTGCGACCTTGAGAAGGTTTTCCAGGCATCCTGCAGGTCAGCCAGTTGGGGAGGTGACTATCTGAGGGAGAACACAGCTCCATCACTAAAAAAGGAAAAATGCCTAATATGTTCCTGTTCTGCTCAGTCTCCTATACACATCCAGGGGTCAGTGCTTTGTTTTGTTTGAAGCTTTACAAGGAGTTTTGTCTTTATTTTTTTCTTACTATTTGGAAAATAATTTCATGGAGGACAAAATGTAAAGATGGGATTCTAGTTGCTAAAACACCTGCATTTATAGCGATTCTCTAAACATAGAGATACACCTATGTACTCTTAATCTTTGTTTTTTTTCTTTTTCAACCACCCCCATGACACAGAAGTTCCCAGGCTAGGGATTGAATCTGAGCTGGAGCTGAGACCTACACCACAGCTGCAGCAACCCTGGATCCTTAACCCATTGAACGGGGCTGGGGATTGAACCAGCACCTCCACAGAGACAAGTCGGATCATTAACCCGCTGCACCACAGAGCTACAAGTGAAATGTGTTAACATTTATTGAACATAAGCAGACACATTGGTGCTAAGGATGCACAAGCATCTGCTGTTTCCATTAAGCCATTGCCTGTACTCATGCCTACGCATGTCCTTACTAAAATATGTATTATTTTCTTATAGTCTTCTCCTATTACTTCATCTTTGTATTAGGAGTGGGCAGTGTATCAGTGTTTAGTTATGTTGTAGGAAAGTTATAAAAGCTACAAATGTTTTTCTTTAACAAACGAGGAAAGTGCTGGACACGGTAACAGCATAAGACCCCTCGTCCTGGCCCTGGCAACCTCAGTCTCCCCGTTAATGGCCAGACTTGCCAAGACACAGCCTGGATTGTTAACTGTGTCACCGGCATTTTCACAAACACATTTTTAAAATATGTTCTTAACAAAAGGTGGAGGCTGAACACACACACACACACAAGTATCCATTATGCAGCCTGATGCAGCAGGAGTAGAAGGACAGGATCAGGAAACGTGCCCTGAGAGAGGTAACCCCTCAGGCGCTGAGACACCCAACCAAGCAGGGAAGGCATCCTTTGCTCGGGGCCAGACATAAGCACGGGGACGCAGCACAGCCATCTCCCTCCAGAACCAAGAGCTCACTGCTCGGCAGCAGCCATCAGGGGCCCTTCGCATTGCCCCCCCGCCCCAGAACTGGAGGGTCAGGTTATCTGATGTTTTGTGAGTAACAAGTCCAGTGTCTGGCCTATCTTGCCTTCTGTCTGCATCAGGACACAGTACAGTTTGCTTGATGAGCCTCGAAGAAGTCAATGCAAATTCGAGAGCCAGCATTGAGATTCATGGCAATTTGCTCTGTTCTCCTCATTGTCAATTTCCTGGCCTGTAAAACCTGGAAAAGCCTGTGTAAATCATATAAGGACACTGTGTCCGCTGCAGTGCCACAGTGCAGAAGTGCAGGCACATTACCATTGAGTCCCTCTGCTACTTAAAATAATGCTCCTAATTTGAAAGCATCACTTTTCAAAGTAAATTGACACATCAGACACAAAATCAATATCAGACTGAGAGCAAATATAAATGAAAAATGTAAAAAAAAAAAATTCAGGAAGAAAACCTAGGAGATCATTTTATGATCTTAGAATAGAAGTTAGTTATTAAATAACATGGAAAATAATGCTAGCACACAGGAAAAATGATTATCTATAAGAAAACTGAGAACATCTGTTAATCAAAATAAGCAATTAAGAAAGTGAATTAAGAGTCAGAAAAAGTAAGTGAAATCAAAGACGGATATCCAGAATATATAAACTATTATTATATAAATTTTAAAAAATACAAAGATAACCCATTTGAAAAATGGGCAAAGCTTTGGAATAAGCACCTTGAAAATGAGCCAGACAGCCAAAAAAAACATATAAAGGTACTTAATTTCATTAGCCATCAGATAATGCACATTAAAACTATAATAGGACACCATTACAAACTCCCCAGGATGACAAAAATGAAAATCACAGAAAATACCAAGAATTGGCTAAAATCTGCAACAACAGGAATTGTCCACAATGCCGACAGAAATGTATGTTGGTAAAAACCACTTCGGAAACTTGTCTTGAAATATCTATTCAACCTGAATACAAGCAAATGTGTGAACTGTAACTTCCAATGCCAAGTATATATCCAAAAAAACCAAACATATTTTCACTATAGGATCAACAAAAGAATGTCCAAAACAACTCTACTCATAATAATCAAAACCTGTACACCAACCAAACGCCCATCAACAAGAGAAGGAACAAATAAACCATGGCATCCATAAGAAGCAATTTACAATTAGTATGTCTTGGATAAATCCACAAACAAACGTTGAGGGGGAAAGAGTAAACAAAAGAAAACACACCACATTTAGCCTAGGTATGAAAGGCTGGATGAAAACCCAGAATTAAATTAACATAAAACACAACATTAACAGAATAAAGGACCTAGAAATAGACAACCATCTCAATGAACACACACAAAAAAGCATCTGACAAAATTCAACACACTTTACAGTAAACACTCAACAAACTAGAAATAGAAGGTAATTAATTCCCTGGTAAAGGGCCGTCATGAAAAACCCATAGCTAACATCATGCTTAGTAGTGAAAGATGGACTGCTTTTCCCTAAGAACAGGAACAAGAGAGTTATGTCTGCTCTCACCCTTCTAGTCAACAGCATCCTGGAGGTTCTAGCCAGGACAGCTAAATAGGAAAAAGGAATTAAAGGTACAGATAAGAAGAGAAGAAAGGAAACTATCTCTGTTAATAAATGACTCAATTTTCTATAAGGAAAATCCTAAGTGTTTATTTCTTAAAACCTCAAAATTAATCAATGAGCTCAGTAGGGTCGCAGAACATAAGCATACAAAAATCAGCTGCATTTCTATACACTTGCAACAGGCAAATGAAAATACATTTAACAAAACAATTCTATTTTCAATAGTATGTAAAAGAAAAAAACACTTAGGAATAAAATTAAGAAGTGCAAAACGTATACTCCGAAAACTACAAAATACTGTTGACCTAAGGGGGTAAATGGAAAGGCATATCATGTTCATGGGTTAGAAGACTTAAAATTTATAAAATGGTAATTGATCTACATTTTAAATGACAGCTCCATCAAAACCTCATATAATTTATTTGCAGAAATTAATAAATTGATTTTAAAATTCACATGGAATTACAAATGACTCTGGGGAGTTTCCATCATGGCACAGTGGAAACAAATCTGACTAGTATCCATTAGGATGCTAGTTCAACCCCTGGCCTCACTCAGTGCATCAGGGATCCAGCGTTGCTGTGACTGTGGCGTATGCAGGCTGGTGGCCGCAGCTCTGATTCGACCCCTAGCCTGGGAACTTCCACGTGCAAAAAGCAAAAAAACAAAATTAAAAAAAAAAACACGAAAAACAAATGACTCTGAATAGCCAAAACAATTCCAAAACAGAACAAAGCTGCAAGATTCACATACCTAAATTTCAAAACATACTACGAAGTTCTACGAAGTACCCCAAAAAAGTGTAGCCTTATAGATCAACGGAATAAAACTGAGAGGCCAGAAATATACCCATACATCTACAGCTAACTGATTTTTCAACACCAAGACAATTCAGTGAGGAAAGAACAGTTTTTTCAACAAATGATGCTGAGATAACCAGACATCCACACACACAAAAGAAAGCAGCTGGACGCTTACCTGACACCACATATAAAAATTAACTCAAAATGGATTCAGACCTAAACATAAGGGCAAAAAAACATAAAATCCCTAAAAGAAAGCACAGAATAAATCTTCATGTCCTTGAGTAGGCAGTGGTTTAAGTATGACACCAAAAGCACAAGCAACATAAGAAAAAATACATGAGCTGGACATTAACAAAATTAAAAACTTTTCATGCTTCAAAGGATACCATCAAAAAAGTGAAAAAAAAACCCACAGATTAGGAAAACACTTTCAAATCATATATCTGATAAGAAACTTGTTTCTAGGATATAGAAAGAACACTTACAAGTCAATAATAGACAAATAACCTAGTTTTTAAAATGAGCAAAAGCTTTGAATAGTCATTTCCCCAAAGATGGTGTACCGATGGCCATCGTTTAATCCACATTAAAGACTTTCAAGACTGAGACTTTACTAACTTAGGCAGAGCTGTTCCATTCTGTGTTATGAGATGGTGTACCGAGCGTGGAGGATGCTCAAGATCGCCATTATAAACATCCAAATCAAAGAATACAAAATCACCCCGGCCAACCCCAGTGTGAACCGTGGGCTCCGGGTGATGGTGATGTGTCAGTGGAGGTTCCTAGGTTGTAACAAGTGCACCACCCAGCGGGGTGGTGACGATGGGGAGCAGGAGGGACACGGAAAACCTCTGTACCTTCGCCTCTGAATTGTGCTATGAACCTAAAACCACTCTAAAAAAAAACAAAATATTTTTTTTTTTTAAAGTCAACCTTCTAACTTACATTTCCAGCTCTGGCACCAAATCAGCCTCACCAAACACACTTGCCCAGCACCACGCCCCCCTGCCCGACCAACCACACATTTCCATCTTCCTCTCGCAGCTCCAAACTGGCTCCAGACTTAACCCCGTGAGCCTCCCAGGCTGACACTCGGAGCCGTGTCCCCGCGTCCGCTCGGGCTCGGTGCAGACCCCCTGCTGCACTCTGATTAGGTTTTTCACCATTCACATCTGCGTTCTGTTTACCTATTTCAACAGCGTGTCACCCAGAATGTAAAGTGACAACTTCATGTTACACTTCCGAGCAAGGGCGGGCGCTGAGGGTCCTGTCTCTGAGAAGAGGGAGGCGCTGGGCAGCACAGCAGCGGGTTTACAGGAAAGCAAAGCAACCAGGCCCATCACTTTGTCCTCTCGGAGGACGAGCGCCCCGGGCGCCTCAATGGCGCAGGACCCAGCTCAGAGCTCTGATTTCCCCCAGGTCAGACGTGTCTAAATTTAAGACAGGAACGTTCTCAAGGACAACACAGCAGCTGTGCCACCGTGATGTTCCCCTGTCACAGACAGCTCTGTAAACCCAGGCGCCTGTTTGCGATGTAAGGACAGACCTGCTCACCCTCCTGGAGATGGTCTTTAGAGCAAATAAGCACCCTCAGACCTGAACCAAAGGTCCCACCCACAGCGGGGAAGGCCCATGCTCACTACCTGAGATAACGCCTGGATGTTAGGGGGCAGTGACCACCCCAAGGGTAAAACTGCGCCTGTCTGTGAGTCAACAGGACCAGCCAACACGGGAGGAAAGTTCAAATGTGAAGACTTGAAACAGCCACCATCGTAAAGAGGCTCATTACTTCATTATTCGCTAAGTATTTCAAGAACTTGGTGCCACAGCCTAGTATGGAGAAGATGTCATAACCCAAGTTCACACCTGAAGTTCATGAAGTGTCCTGACCACGCCTAAGATCTCACACACACACACAGACACACATGTGCCCAGACACACAAACACACAGGTGCATAGATACACAGACACACATGCACAAACACACACACACAGAGATACACACATGCAGAGACACACACAACAGACACACACATATGCACAGACACACAAACACACACATGCATAGATACACACATACATACAGAGATACACACATGCACAGAGATAAACACAAGCACAGACACACACAGACACATGCAGACACACACATATGCATAGACACACACAGATATACATGCACAGACACACACATGCGCGCACACACAAGACACACATGCACAGACACACATGCACAGACACACACACACACACACACACACGTAACACAGAATGGAACAGCTCTGCCTAAGTTAGTAAAGTCTCAGTCTTGAAAGTCTTTAATGTGGATTAAACGATTTTCTGGGAAATAAAGCGGAGTTTGGGAAGAATCGACAATGAAACCTCCAGGACCTCCACATTCTAAACAGGCTGCGGGATAGCCAGGCGATGAGGACGCAGCCCAGAAGCTGTATCTCTGAGCAGCTTTTCTTCCTCTACACCGACTCCCTAGAGGAAGCCAGCTCTTTTTTTTAAGGCAAAAAAATCCAACCACTCTAAAGTTAAATGCAGAGAAGTGTGCACAGCAATGAAATTTACAATTATTTCAACTGGAAATCATTCCTCCCATTCAACAAAATGTACTGAATTACTAACAGTTCGTGGCACCCAGAAGCAGGAAAGCGTCTCGCCTGCACCTGCTCAGATCCGTGGTGCATCCTGCTGCAACACCCCATCCTCAGTCCGGGCCCAGCAGAGCACACTGTGGGCGACGCCAGAGCCCAGCCCTGGGCCCCACGCAGGGCTGGCTCTGTTTCGTGGGGCAGAGTCACAAAGTGGGTCCACGTAACCATGCTCTGTGGTGGGTCTGACGTGCTGGTCAATGCTGACACACCACAGGCAAGTGACACCCTGTGCCCCCCGTTCACGGTGATGAACCGTGCTTCGCTCACTTCATGCTGAATCAGGCAACATCCTCCTGCATTTGCAAACCTCATGTGAGAGGGAAGCCCATGCACCGGAGGTGGAGCTACAGATCCAGGTCCTGCTGGGGGATCTTCGCTCTCAGGACTAGCATGTTTAAAGTGGTGGTGACGGGGCTGCCCTTACCTGCCACGTCCTGAGACAGAGGGAAAGGACGAAAAATTACTCGGCGACCGTTTTCTGGGAAATGTAGAAATTTTGTTTAAATTCATGGTAAAAATAAAATCACTAAAGATGAAAGGCAAAGGTAGCTGTAAGTGAGAAATCAACACTGCGGAGCAGGATGATGGCCCAAAGACGTCCACGCCCTGATCCCAGAGCTCGGAAAAGGGACCTCAGCAAGGGGGTTCCGGGGGTGCAGTGTGATCCCAAATAATTAAATGTGTCTCTAAAGCAGAGCATGGGGGCCCCTCAGAGAGGCTGCATTTGGGGGGAGGGGTGGGAACTGAAAGCTGGGGAAGGCAGGATGGAATCTGACCCCCTGCCCCAGCTGCAACCAAGATGCCCACGGAACCTCGGGAGCGAGCAGCCGCGAGGGTACCTGATCTGAGCCCACGGAGACTGAGTCGGATTTCCCACAGGCAGGACTCTAATCGGTTTGCATTATTTAAGCCAATGAGTTTGAAGTACTTTGTTACAAGGGAAAAATCTGAATTCACTCAGGTAAGGGCACTAGGCACCCCCAGAATTCTCTGGATAACTGAGCGAGGCCACTGCCCCTGACAGGTCTCTCAAGTGTCTGCACAAATTGCACAAAAAACAGGCTATGAGCACAGTAGGAAAATCCAGCTGACAGACTTGTCCTGTCCCAGCCCCACCCCTGGAAACACACGCACCCTCACAACACTCTGGGCCTGCAGCTCTTGTCTCCACAAGCCTGAAAGTCAGAGTCACCGCTAACACACAAAGTCAGAGGGGACAAGGGCCCTGCCGCTGTCATTCATCACAAGGAACCTTCACCAGGCAGGGGGGCCCCATCTCCAGATTATCCGCAGCTACCTTGAGGAAAGCAAATTTTGTTGTGCAAAATAAATTAGGTTTCTACATGTGTAATTACTACAGTTTGACCTAGATACAGTGCTAAGAACCTTTTCTATAATTTCTCTTATTTTAAGTGAGACAAAATATCAAAATTTGGCCTGTTTGCTTCCTTATCTGAGCACAACGGAAATGTAAATACTGTTCTAAATTCAGTGGAAGGACGCAATCACACTGATTACCAAGGTGAGGGTCACGCAGTCAATTACTCACACCGAACCATGGTATCAATGAAATGATAACCATTTGAATAATCCCAGGAGATTGCTGTCGGCCCCAAAAGTCCAAATGTGCATTTTAAATATAACCCATCTAAGTGAGTTTGCATGCAAACTGCCACCCGTTCACTGTCCCGAGAGCCCCCATGCAAAGTCCGCACACTGAAGAGAGGCGGTTCTGTATAAGGACTATGCTCGCATCCTCCTTATTCAGACTCCTGAAGATACCCAGGCACAGACTATACAAGTGAAGCAGGTTTCCCAGCCGTGCCCCTTGACACCTGCCCCAGATAATTCCTGGTCGAGGGGCTGTCCTGTGAAATGCAGGATGTTTCACAGCATCGTAGCCTCAACCCCCGAGATGCAGTAGCACCCTCCCCTAAGCTGTGAAAACCAAAAATCTCTCTGGACATCACCAGTGTCCTCTAGGAGCAAAAGCGCCCCATTTAAGAATCACTGACTTAAAGGGAGTCAGAGGACCTGCCCCGGACAGAGCAACCCCCCTGGACTGAGCAGCCTCCCCTGGAAAGGGTGTCACCCTCTGTATAGAGCATCGCCCCACCCCTGCACGAAGCAGCATCCCTTGGCCAGAGCAGCCTCCCCTGCACAGAGCAGTCTCCCATGGACGGGGCTTCCTCCCCTGGATGGAGCTGTCTCCCCTGGATGGAGCAGCCTCTCCTGGATGGAACAGCCTCCCCTGGATGGAGCAGCCTCCCCTGGGTGGAGCAGCCTGCCCTGGATGGAGCAGCCTCCCCTGGCCAGGGGCTTCCTCCCCTGGTCCCCCTGACAAGAGACAACAGAGAGAGTGGGAGAAGCACGGGATGGGGTATATGGAGGCTCCAACAGCCTCTCTCCTTGCCCAGATGCACACAAATGACAGCAGTGAGAAACAAGGAAGAAATCCCAGAGCCGGAAAACAAGAACGTGCCATCCATACAAGGGAATAGGGAATTCTGAATGAAGACAACGGGTGGAATCCACGTGCCAAGGGAAACCCAGTCCGGAAGTGTGGACCGAGAGGCTGAACAGGCGAGTGGCATCCAGAGACAGGAGAGGACATCTGACACGTCCCACCCAGCTAATCACGCAGGGCCACATGCTGCAGTGTCACATAACCACTTCTCCAGAACATTTCTGCAAAGACAGAAGTCCCCACCGCCAACAAGGGAAAGTCATAGCACTCAATGCCTGCATCAGGAGAGATGGGTCTCAAATCACTGACCTTGGGACAGAAGAATTGACAAAGAGCAAGGGAACCAACGTAAGCAAAAGAAAGGAAGCGCCAGACCAGAGACAGGTGTCAGTGAAACAGGATACAGAAACTACAAGGAAAATCACTGAAACGGGAACCTGGTTCACGTGAAGATCAGTAAAACTGACAAACCTAAGACTCATGGAGAAAAAAGGGGAGAAGACACAAATGAACATCCAGAATAAGGGAAATGACATCATTTCGGATTCTATGGATAATAAAAGCATTATTAGGGAAAATTATGAATAACTCTGTGCCAATGAACCTGAAACCTTCAGTGACCCCACACAGGCAGGACCATCAAAGACACAGGGGTCTGAGGAGTGAAGCAGCCTCCATCCGGGAGGTCACGACCCCAGACTAGCAGAGCCGGGGGCGGGTGGGGTGGCGAGGCAGGGCAGGATGGCGAGGAAGGGGCCCTAAGACCAAGTACAGACTCCCCCCCACCCCAAAGACACTAGAACTTCATAACTTCCCACAGGTTCTCTCCACTGTGCCACCAATGTATTTCAAACGAGACTAACTCATCAGAGCCGATCTGTCTGGTTTCCTAGAGGCTGCACAGAAATCGGGGGGCAGGCGTTGATGCTGAGCTGAACGGACTTTGTTCCAAGACCCTAGACTGGCAGTTGGACTGTGTGACAAGTGAGAGCTGGGGGCTCCTTTGGGGTGAAAGCAATTGGGTTTTCACTTCACACAGGACAGCTACCACCACTGACAGCATGGGGACGAAAGAGGGGATCAGTGGAGGACACCCCGCGGTGGCCCCGCCTGGGACTGCCCAGCATCTCACCCAGCCTCCCTGCACCTCTGCTGCCTGCGCTCGCTGTGCTCCTCCCCATCCTGAAGCGTAGCAGGAGCGAAAACAACAACGACAGCAAAAGAGGTTTCCCGCAGCCCCACAGGTACCCGGCCTCCCTGTGCGGGATGCAGGCTCCTACGGGGGCGTCTTCCCATCACACGGGGCCCCAGGGCTGATGGCCTCGCACAGAACTTCTTCATCCAGCCCCACCAAAAGGTCCACAATGTGCCTAACAGCCTTTTTAATAAACCCCCTTTCTGTTTACACAAGCCCGAGTATATTTTGTTCTTTGCAATTAAGAACCGAACTAATTCATGGAAAACACAGGCTGCAGGGAGTTAGACTCCCTGGCTGCAGGGAGTCTAACTGAAGAGCTGACAAGGGCACTGAACATGCCGCTCATCTGGTCTTTGCTGAGCCAGATGGAAAGTGGGTTTTTTTAAGGAGAGAAAGAAAAGGCTTGGTCCCCTCAAGGCTCTGACCCAAAACTCCCACCAAGAAGTTACCATGCTCCTGGCCGCGAGCCGGACACCGCAAGTCAACATGTTTTTCTGGGAATATCAAGGAGGTGAAAGACTGTATTAGAGCAGAGGGGGGCAAACGTGTGGGACGGCCCCCGGGGGAGACCCACCAGGGTAAGAGGTGAGAGGAAGGTCACCAGGGGTCAATGACAAGGGTCCACCTGAAATTTCAGCATCCCTCACGATACAAATCTCTTCCAGAGTGAGATGATACACTGCAAACTTTCCCTTTTCTTTTGATAGAGTAAATGAAACATCTCCACCCATAAAGACTTTGGTTATTTACTGCCGGGGTAGGGGCGGGGGAAAGGGCACCCCTCTGCTCCCAAACACACTCCCAGTGGAGGGGGGTGAGCAGTGGGCGTGGCCCCTCAGCAGTCCTGAGGACGCGCTGCAGTCCTGGTGTTTGAGGGACAAGGGACAGAGGAGATCCCTGCTGGAGGGACCTGTGCATCCCCCTTCACTCACCATCAGCTCTGTGACTTCCTGTCTCCCCACACAGAAGCAGAGACCGCCACCACCAACGCCTGAAAGCCCTTTAAAAATCTTGTAAGATCATCCGACCCCTCCTGGAGAAGCCTCATCCTGGCTGTGGGGTTTAACCATGGTCCCCACCAGTCCCCCTCCTCCGAGCACAGATGTAACAGCACATGTGACACGTGACATCAGCCAATGTTTGAAATACATTGGTGGACATCCTCCACCACTCCAGACCTCGTCTCAAGTCACCTCCCTGGGTTTCTAGATTTCTCAGCCTCCCTTACCACCTCCCCAACCACGGCACAGAGCAAGCACTGCATCCCCAAGCTGCTCACAGACCCACCTCGATCCAAACAGGGTAAACCTCCACCAGAGGCTGTGAGGTTTCCACAGCATCTACACTCACCTCCACCACCCCATCACCTCCACCATCTCCATCACCTCCACCTCAATCACCTCCACCACCTCCATCACCACCACCTCCACCATCTCCACCGCCTCCATCACCTTCACCACACCTGTCACCTCCACCATCTCCATCACCCCCACCTCCATCACCTCCACCACTCCAGTCACCACTATCTCCACCACCTCCATCACCTCCACCTTCTTCATCACCTCTACCACCTCCACCATCTCCACTACCTCCATCACCTCCACCATGTCCATCACCTCCACCTCCATTACCTCTACGTCTATCACCTCCACCTCCATCACCTCCATCACCACTACTCCTGGTGCTGTCCCCCCACCATGCAGAGAGCCTGGGAGCAGGGAAAGGGGTCACACGGTACCTGAGCAGTCCCCATGGTGGCGGAGCTGAGCGCGGGCCGAGGGCATTCACTGGCAGCTGCTTGGGAAACCGGGCAGAGCTATAGCCGAGCCTCAGGTGGTGGGAAGGCCTATGATGAGGAATGGACAGAAATGGGGAAAACATGATAAAAAAGGATAAACAATCTCCCCCATGGGGGAAAAAAAACCATATGGAATGTGCATTTTAAAAAAATGACACCGAGCAATAATTAAATCAATTGAGAACAGCAATATGGCAAGAACAAAGCAGGCAGAGAAGCTGTTTATAAAAAATAAGTCCAGGTATTTTTAAATAAGACATTTTTAAATGGAATAGCGGGCAGCATCAGCACGTCCAGCATGTGTATGTTATGCAAGTATTTCGATTCTCAAGCAGGGTTTGAGGTTATGATAAATAGGTTTCACAACTCAAAATATCCAACCACAGAGAAACAACAAAACCATACTTTAACTCCCATAATTTGAGGATGGAAACAATATGTGTGAACTTAGACTGGTTTGCAAAGAAACAGGCTGACTCCAAGAAGCAAAAGAACAGTCCCAGGGAATATTAATAATTGATCATTTTTTCCCAGGAAAAAAAAAGTGCTATCCCCAGATAAAACAGCATGGCACTTTTTAAAAGAGGTACTCGTTCATGTACTCTGATAAATTATAAAACTTCTGCTCCTTTTTTCACTGCATACTAATACACAAAATTGTCATTTCCCCCAAAACGAATCAGACGGAGGAAGAATCTGTGGTTTATAACATCACACTGGAAAACATATTGTGCTTTTTTTCATACTGGGCCGGTACAGTCACAAATGCTCACGCACGAACTTGAAACACTGTGGACTTGAAACACTGTGGTCACGTGACATTAATTTCCACAAAGACCAGAAGACAACATGTTGTACAATATCTTCTGAAAATCCTGTTTTGTCACCAAAATCTCCGGCAAGCATCAGTGTGATCACATGCTACCAAATGCCATGCACTCACTTTCAAATATACAATCCTAAAACAGTGAGCAAATGAGCCACTTCTTACTTTAGCAAGAACCCTTCACAAACACTGACTGCAATACAGTTGTTAACAAACATTTGTTGTGACTGTCAACCTAAGCTGTATTTATTTCAAGGCATTTACCATTCCAGAACGGACACCCTGCTCTTCTGTTTGAGTTATGCACTCACTCTACCAAGACTTCCCCACACGAGTGCGGAGTTAGGCAAACCTCGTTTTAATGCACGTACTTGGTCACACTTCGCAGATACCGTGGTTTTTTACAAATTAAAGATCTGTGACAGCCCTACATCAAGTAAGTCTACTGCACTATTTTTTTTTTTTTTAACAGCCACACCTGCAGCATATGGAAGTTCCCAGGCCAGGGGTCAAATCAGAGCTGCAGCTGCCAGCGTATGCCACAGCCACAACAACACAGGATCCAAGCCGCATGGCCAGTCTAGCCACAGGCTGCAGCAACGCTGGACTTTTAACCCACTGATCGAGCCTAGGGATCGAACCCCAAACCTATGGACACCATGTCAGATTCATCACCCCCTGAGCCACAATGAGAAATCTGACACCATTTTCCAAACAGCATTTGCTCTGAGCCATATTTCGGTAGCTCTCACAGTATTTCAAACTTTTCCGTTATCATTGTATTTGTTATGGTGATCTGTGGTCAGTGACCCTTGATGCTACTATTGTGATTGTCTGGGGACCATGAACTGCGCCCATATAAGACAGGAATTTAATCCACAACTGTTGGGTGTGATCAGACAGCTCCACACACCAGCACTTGTCTGTCTCTCTCCCTCTCCTCCAGCCTCCCTGGTCCCTGAGACCTAACAATACTG